>CM053605.1:39387964-39413297 GCA_028646535.1 Procyon lotor
AAACCACAGTGAGATACCACCTCACACCAGTCAGAATGGCTAAAATTAGCAAGACAGGAAATGACAGATGTTGGCGAGGATGCGGAGAAAGGGGAACCCTCCTACACTGTTGGTGGGAATGCAAGCTGGTACAGCCATTCTGAAAAACAGTATGGAAGTTCCTCAAAAAGTTGAAAATAGAGCTACCCTATGACCCAGCAATCACACTATTAGGTATTTACCCTAAAGATACAAACGTCGTGATCCGAAGGGGCACGTGCACCCAAATGTTTATAGCAGCAATGTCCACAATAGCCAAACTATGGAAAGAACCTAGATGTCCATCAAGAGATGAATGGATAAAGAAAATGTGGTATAAATACATACAGTGGAATACTATGCAGCCATCAAAAAATCTTGACATTTGCAAAGATATGGATGGAGCTAGAGGGTATTATGCCAAGCGAAATAATTCGATCAGAGAAAGCCAATTATCATTTGATCTCTCTGATATGAGGAATTTGAGAGGCAGGGCAGGGACTGTGGGGGGAAGGGAGGGAAAAATGAAACAAGATGGGACAGGGTAGGGAGACAAACTATAAGAGACTCTTAATCTCAGGAAACAAACTGAGGGCTGCAGGGGGTCGGATCAAAGGATAGGGTGGCTGGGTGATGGACATTGGGGAGGGTATGTCCTATGGTGAGTGCTGTGAATTGTGTAAGATTGATGAATCACTGACCTGTATCCCTGAAACAAATAATACATTATATGTTAATTTAAAAAAATCAAAAAAAGATTAAATCAGCCTGGGTGAAAATGTATGAGTTTTTTTTTTCCAGCTAAATTTTAAGAGCTATTTTACTGTTAAGTAGAAAATTACCATAAGAATAGTTTTAAGGTATTTACCATATCATTTTTAAAAATTCTTTTAAAGCTATTTGTGCTCTTAATTCATAATGAATTTGTGTAAGAAATGAAATTGTATAAGAAAATGATAACTAGAAAATAGCATCTTAAGAAAATTTAGTAGGAAATGTTGCTTCACTAAAGAAACAGTTAAACAGATTATAAAGGGAATTTTTCCTCTACAGTTTTTCACAAAATAATAGATATTTATCAAATGGTTCTGATAAATGAATATTATTTGAGGTACTGTATTATATTTTATTAGTTTAGGAAAAGGGTATACATTGTGGGAGATATATTTTGCAATAATATATGGTTCATTGAAAAAAATGAATTATTAATCTCTTCGGTAGGCATTATTCAATGACAGTTTCTTTTTGAACAGTAGATACGTGGTAACGGCAACATTTTCAACTTTTTTCCTTTACATATATGCCTATATAATTTTATTTCCTATAGTTAAATTTCTATTGGAAAGCCACATAATCATCATGTTTCTCTTCCATCTCATTTAACTTAAATTTGAAGAGTTAGTAAGGCAATTCTACTTTCGTGAAAAATCATACACATACCAATTTTGTACAAAAAAGATTTAAAATTATGAATGGAGAGCTGGTAAGGCTTTTCCTTTAGGCAAACTTGATGTATAGTATACCCAGGGTTAGAAAAATGAGCTTAATGAAAACTGAAATAATGGGAAAAGTTTATATAAAATAAATAAGGTCTTAATTCCCTACTCTACACAACTTTAGCTGAGGATGTTCCCAATTAATCTAGTACTGGAGTTGGGTTGTTTTAACACCGGACAAAAGATGGGTACATGGGAACAACTACCACAGAATTTCTTCTTATTTCACCTTACCCAGAAATCCTGCAAATTTTGACATTGGACACTGATCTACAATGTACTCAAATAGCACTGAGATGAAGAATAAGCATTGAATGTATTATGGGTTGGGATCTGGAGAACTGGGGGGCCAGGACACCACTGGCTTTTGCTGTGAATGAAATGAGGAAATAAAAGAGGGAAGAAAATCTCAGATGAGAAAGGAAAACCCGAAAGGGGAAAAAAAAATAGTTCTTATGGCCATATGGAGAGGGATAAATCTCAAATACAATTTAGAATAGGCTCTTGTACTTCCTGTTCTTGTAAAATTGAAATATACTACAGTCATTAGGCTGTCAGTAAGCTATAATGATGTTAGAAAATTTTAATGTAATACATGTGCTCAATTGAAAACAGAAGTGTCATTTTGACTTTAATGAATATTAAGATCTATTCATCTGTAGTGGAAGATTAGTGTAAACTTAATTTTTAAGTTGATGTACAAATTCAACCTCTGTCAAACTGGACCAGGATACCTAATTCTCTTCTTCTGCAGAATTAAATATCACAGTTTCTGAAGTGGTTGAAAGAAAGGCACCAATGATGTTTTTCACTCCTGGACCTGAGATAGAGTTATTTTGATCCTACATTTTATTAACTGAAATATGTTTTCTCTTTAAAATTGTTTTCTTTAAAAATGTATTTCCATGGTCTCTGTTCAGTTACAAAGTCCTTTAATGTAATAGCCAAATAGCAAGGTGGTACTCTTCTGTTATACCTTCACTTGTTCAATAAACATTTATTGGGTATTATTTATCAGGAATTTATAAGGGTTCTAGATATGCAAACAAAAATAACATATGGTCACATATATAGGTAGGTTGGATGGTGGTGGGAAAAGTGGGTTGATTAGAGATGAATACATGCTTTCAATATGATATGGTAAATGCAATGATAAAAATAGTGATTGGTCTCTGAAAGCACAGATGAAGAGCACCTAACCTAGTTTTGCAGAGTGGGAGGTGAGTCAGGAGAGTTTTCATAAATATAATTTGATTCTTAAGAAAAGAATGAATAAGCAAAGTTAAAAGGGGTATTGTAGGCAAAGGAAGAACTTGAGTAAAGCGAAGGCATTGAGAAACGCCATAGTGTGTTTGTAAGGGAATCGAACTAGCTGTTCAGTGCTGTTAGTAGACAAATATTAAGTTGGAGAAAATGAAGATAAAGTAGGCCATAGAGTTAGGTGGGGGCTTTATCTTGCAGAGCTTCATGCACAAGGTTAAAGATACTAATCTTTATTCTATAACCAGATAATGTTTTAAACAGGGTCATGCTTAGATTTATGTGTATCATGACATGCTCAGATTTATGTGTTAGGTAGGTCATTCTAAGAACTGTGTGGAGGACAGAACTTACAGGAAATTTTACAGCAGGAGAGATCAGTTGGGAAGCTTCAGAGCAATCCATGAAAGAGGCAATATAATCCTAAACTCAAGTAGAAATGATAGAGATAGAGAATCATGTGTGTGAGTCAGAAATCCCTTAGTTCCAAGTGAAAGAGAACCCAACCCAAAATGCCACAAGCCAAAGTGGAATGAGAAGCCCAATGTAAGCACAAACTGGTAAGGGGCACTATTTAAGACCTCACCATCATGCATTGTCCTGGTTCCATATCCCAACCATGCCTCCCACAACTTAGCTCTATTTTCAGGCATTTTTTTCCTCAAATAGTGACAAAGTTGCAATAACCACTCCAGTCTCACAGCCTCATAATTTCAAGCCTAGATGAAAGAAAAGCTTCCTTTGTACATCTAAATTTCACAAAAATCTTGAGATTTTCCTTGGTTATATCAGCAAAAATCACATCTGTAACCCAAACAAATTACAGCAGCTGTCTGTGTACAATGGACAAAGGAGAGTGAAAGAGGACCCAAAATTTCTAGCACAAAAGGAAGATTTATAAAGCACACTGGAAAAGCAGTCTGTGGGAATGAAGAGTTCAGTTCTGTTATTCTTAAGTAAGATATCTCAAAGAATATCCTGGGAAATTTTGGATACAGTTAATAAAATGGACTGAGATATTTTCTTCTAAACAAACAAAAAATGCTGTTGTTACTATTAATTTTTTTTCTTGACAAAAAAGTGAAAATTGAAAATACAAGTCTGAATCTTAGAGATCCGGATTGGAGCTATAAATCTGAATGTTAACAAAATATATATGATAATTAGACTTGTACGTAATCATCCAAGAAGAATGTATAGAATGAGAAGCATGGTGTTGAAAACAAAATATTGGTTTATAATAATTGTACATCACTATATTCCTGGTTCTCCTCCTGCCTTATTTATTTATTTCCTGTAGGATCCCTCCATATTCAATGCAAAGGGTGCACTGATTAGGTGCAAAAAATTAAAATATTGCAATATTGCATAAAAAATTAAAATAAAATATTGCATAATACAAATTACAATTTGTAAATGCAACTTCCAGAACTCAAATATAAGCTACCTGAAGTTATAAGCTTTTATTTTACCCACTCTAAATACCATCTGTCCAAATATCTTTATCACTTGATAAAACTATTGATTCAATACTTTGTTTTCAAACCACTAAAAAGTCTAGCACCAAGACATTGATCTTTCTGCTTACAATATCTTTTCTGGCCCCACGATGATTCACATGAGTAATTCAATATATTTTGTCAGTCTCCAAATCCTTGATATGGTTCCCATTTTCTGTTCTTGCCCAGGTCAATATTTATAGGAATATTGTAATATTAAATTACAGTATTAATTTATACTGTAATTATTAAATTAAATTATTAAATTTAATATTATTAAATTTAAATATTTTTAAATTTAAATATTAAATTATTAGAGGAGGGAAGTAGTCTCTGTTCATCTCACTTGTCACAAGTCATTAAGACATATAAACACCAATTCAAACTGTTCAGTAGAAAGCTGGGCACATATTAACACAGCAAACTGCTTGCAGAATTTTTAATTACTTGATTCAATATTTTCTTCAATAAAATGAGAGTGATTAAGTGACATCACCTTTCTGGACACTAGTAGAAGCTGCCAATGGTACTTGGGCAGACATGACTATTCATTCAACAATGTCATTGCTGGGGCACCTAGGTGACTCAGTGGGTTAAAGCCTCTGCCTTCGGCTCAGGTCATGATCTCAGGGTCCTGGGATCAAACCCTGCATCGGGCTCTCTGCTCAGCAGGAAGCCTGCTTCCCTCTCTCTCTCTCCCTGCCTCTCTGCCTACCTGTGATCTCTTTCTATATATCAAAAATAAATAGAGGCACCTGGGTGGCTCAGTTGTTAAGTGTCTGCCTTCGGCTCAGGTCATGATCCCAGGGTCCTGGGATCGAGCCCCACATCCGGCTCCTTGCTCAGCAGGAAGCCCGCTTCTCCCGCTACCATTCCCTCTGCTTGTGTTCCCTCTCTCGCTGTTTCTCTCCATCAAATAAATAAAATCTTAAATAAATAAATAAGTAAAAAATGTCATTGCCAATTTCATTTATGAGTGATACATCAATAAAATATGAGGTAGATATCTACCAGTGTGAGAACTAACTTTGTGAACTCATTTACCTTTTTCTAATTTTCTAACAAAAATGTTGTCATCTAAATAAAGTTTTCAAATTTTAACCACTTCTCAATTATTTGGCTTTTAAGAAAGAACAGAATTACAATTTATTTTTTAAATTTTGTTTAAGATTTTATTTATTTGACACAGAGAGAGAGCACAAGCAAGGGGAGGAGCAGGCAGAGAGAGAGGGAGAAGGAGGCTCCCCACTGAGCAGGAAGTCTAATGCTGGGCTCGGTCTCAGGACTGAGGCTCATAATCTGAGCTCAGGCGGATGCTTAACCAACTGAGCCACCCAGGGACCTCTAGAGTTACAATTTAGATGTATTTTTCATTAGTTGCATGCTTAGTGTTCATGATACAACAAAAGAAAATAAACCATGGTCATACATTTATAGAGGTGTTTTAATTTTTTTTTCTCATAAGGTGCAGGACAGTTGCATAGGACATATTCACTGATTTACAATTACTGAAGTGAACTGACTTTATTTAATTTTAACTGAAGCAAATATCTATTCATTTTGAGAACTGAGAACATGTTCTTTTCTTCTTGCTGTTTTACATTGCCATCAAAGGCACATTTTAACTCTCCCTGACTGAGACTACTCTGTCATTTGTAATTAGCTAAGGAGATAATCATGCACTTTATCCCCCCATGAATTTCCTCACAAAAACTAGCATGGCTCCAAGTGTTGTTGGAACACTCTCCTTCTTTTCTATGTATTTTGCTTTCCTACATGAAATTTGCAGCTCACAGAGAGTAAAACAGATTCCTGAGCTCTTGTTTCTTCTTAATTGGTTTGATTTCTTCCATACTACATCCCACTCATTTCTCATAATTAATAAAACTTATTCTTTAGTATTTTTTTCTGTTGTCACTTCAGCATATTTCCACAGACTGCAAGCTATTATACTAAAGGCCTAACAAATAACAAAATATTAGCCACCTAAAAGGGGGAAAAGAAACAAATAGAAATCTCTTCCCCTCCATAATCTCAGAAAATTTTCACAGTATTTAAACTTGTCCAGAGAAGAGAAATAAACTCTGGAATTATGTTCATCTTAATGAACCAAGACAATGCAAAAGGCAGGAAGCTCCCTGAGTGCATGCTTCCTTTCTAAGATTTTTTTTTAACCAAATAATGCAGTATTTTTGCAAACTTCTTGTGGTAGAGCAAAGAATCTCTGCTCCATTTCCTTTATAGGTGATAAAAATAATCTTCAGACTCCAATGACTGATGCCTTCATAGTCTCTCTTCAGAATTATACCGTAAGGCAATTTTTCCCTTTTCACACTAGTCCTCCAATGCTTTGTAGAGTCAAATTTCTTTGTGTGATACACAGTTGAAAATTCACAGTGCACATTAGTATTCCAAGAATTCTAAGCATCTGATTCATATTCAGAATATTACCACTTAAATGCTCTTTAGACAAGAATTCTCAAATTCAAAAATGTCATTATCCTTGACACCTTCCTAAATTTCACTGAGGTAGACAGAATTCTGTAAGAACCCAGATGACCCAGCCCTTCAGACTCTGGAAGGGACCAGTGTACATGATGGGATACCATTCTTGTATTTATGTTCTGATATTTGGCATGGTAGATTTTCAGAAAGGGAGATCATCCTCCCTAGGCCAGATCTAATCAGGTGAGTACTTAAAAAGGATAGGCTTTTCCTGTTAAGACGGATTTGAAGGAGTAAACTAGTATAGAAGGATTCCACAGGAGGGGGATTCTGTACTATTGGCTTCAAAGATAAAGGAAGTCATGTGGCAAGGAATGAAAATGCCCTCTAGCTGAGAACAATCCCTGGCTGCCAGCAAAAAATGGAGCATCAATTTTACAACCCTAAAATAGTTGTTCTGCCAACAACGTGGATGAGATTGGAAGTAGGTTTTTCCCCCAGAGACTCCAGAAGAGACCTCATCGTACCTAAACAGTTCCCAGCTACACTTTGCTGGATTTCTGACCTCCAGAAATGTGAGCAAACAAATGGGTGTTGTTTTAAGTTGCTAAATTTGTGGTCATTTGCCAGGCAGCAAAAGAAAACTAGAGTATGCTCATCTCAAATGACCAGTGCCTGTTGATTGTTTAGTGTTTATTAAATTTGTCTGTGTCTTTGTATCTCATCAGTCACCATTCCAGTCCGAGTCACCATTCCAGTCCAAATCACCATCTTCTCTCACCTACACTCCCAAATGTCCTGCAGACACATTCTCTTACCTATCGATTCTTTACATAGAAACTAGAATATTCTGTGAAAGACATTCTATTATCATCATCCCTTCCCTGTTTCAAATCCTACAATGAGTTCTCATTTCTCTAGGAATAATTTTTTTAAAGGTTTCATTTATTTATTTGGCAGAGAGAGAGATCACAAGTAGGCAGAGAGGCAGGCAGAGAGAGAGGGGGAAGCAGGCTCCCCGCTGAGCAGAGAGCCCCATGCGAGGCTCGATCCCAGGACCCTGAGATATTGACCTGAGCCGAAGGCAGAGGCTTAACCTACTGAGCCACCCAGGTGCCCCTAGGAATAAAATTTTTTAAAATTGTAACTTGAGTAAGATATCCCAATGAACATCCTGGGAAACTTGAGATATTGTTAATATGGTGGAGTAACAAGCTTTACTAACTTTAATATATCATTAATCCATACTCTGCCCACCTATCCACTCTAATTTCATGACACTTTTTTTTTCCTACATGCCAGTAACACTAGTAATTTTTCAGTCCTAGAACCATGTTCCTTTTCTCCTGCTCCCCTTCATGGAGCACTCTGCTCTCTCCTTTGACCCCCATTTCTCTGAGCCTATTAATCACACGGGACACTCTAAAATTAGGTCCTCCAGAAAACTCTCTTTACCCCTCAGGTCATTCTAGTCCCTCTTTTATATAATGCACACATAGCACAAACACAGAGCTTACTTATCCCCCATAGCATTTAATAGAATCATTTACACGACATCTTTTTAAAGGTACCATCTATAAGCATTCTTCAGTATTATTGCTCCTCAAAGCATACTGTTTTAGTTGATCTATGTGTGAAACAGTAACTTCAGAATCTCTGGAGTATTTCAGCTGTCTCTTTTCTTCAATGTCTCTTCATATATTGCCAGAACAATCTTGTTAATAAGCAAATACTGAAGCTTTTCTCATTCTATAAACTGTCTAATATCTCCCTGAGTCAAAGAACTTGTATAAAGGAAATATTGCAATAGGTGTACTACATTCTTAAAATATTTGGTGCTAATGACTTGTTCAATCTTATTTTAAGACTATGTTCCCCCCCCTTGTGAATACTGGTTTTATTTACAAGAACATGCTCCTAATGAAAACGTTGATGATAAGTTAGATATTCTGTTAGAAAATTGAGACAATAGTCTATCTTCTGGTTTGGGAAATCTCTTGTTCCTAAGGACATTAATTATCTGGAACACTCCAACCCAAATCTCCAACTCCCTGTCTTAGCCTGTGAGTAATCAGTTCAACAGAAGGGTTAGGGGTTGGGTATGGGGGAGGGGTATCCAACGTGGGCTCTCCATATAAATGTATGTGGTTCAATATCCTTGTCCTAGGACCATCCTCTTTCTTCTATTATTGTTGTTCTTGAGACATACCTGAACTGCTCCTAAGGTCACAGAAATCCTCCTAAGTAGACATCAAATTTATTAATTTACGGCTATGATTTCCTTCATCAAACCATATCTATTTTCAAATGGTTTCAACATTTGTGGTCCAGAGACCTTCCAATATCATCAGGGATATATTCTTCAGAAAATACATATATTTTTCTTTTAAAATCAAGGGATTTGGGGTAGGCAAAAAGGTTCACAATCTCATTTAGTTTTAGGCTGTTATTAGCTATCTCTTTGAAATGGGGAAAATTAATTCACATAATAAAGTTTTTATTCAAGGTCACATAGTAAAACAGTTGCCTAGAGAGAATAGAATATGAACTCCCTAGCTCTAGTCCACCTTCTGTCCCTTAATATATGACTGCTTTTGGATAGATTTTTCACTCCAACCTTTTCCCAAAGGATTAAAAGCCAAGTCTTTTGTTAAATGTCAAGTGAGTAGATACAGAAATAACCAATCTTGTGCTTTACTAGGCCTTCCTTTATAATAAAAGTTACTGATAGAAAAACAGTAACCATCAAATGTTCCTAGAGTCCTAGGGCATTTTGACATAACTTCAGTGTTACATTATAAAAATCACTAAGATTCCAAGGTGAATCAGTTCTTGTCAGTAAATATCTTTGACAATATTTGTTTAACCGTTAAGTTTACTAGAAGAGCAGAAACTTATTATGTTATTAGCTGGACATTTTAATTTATAATCTGCAAGATGTTTTACAAGGTGCTTAACATGATAATCATTCTTTTCAACAAATTGACAGTTTTCATCCTCAGAATTTCTTAGCAAGAACAGCCATTGTTAAATAATGCCAAACACAAAATTACCCTAAATCGCATATCCTTATTCATTTTAACTTCATCTTTACGATTTTTCCCTTCGTAAGTGAAATGAACAGATTTAAATCACTAATGGCAAGAGTAAACCATAAAAGAACCTACACACAGAAATATAATTTTGTTACCAAGTACATACTTTAATGAGATTTCATTAAAGAGGTGGTTATAAAATATCCATTTAAAGTATTATAATATATTAGAAATTTATTCAAAAATATCTTTCTTGGGGTGCCTGGGTGGCTCAGTGGGTTAAAGCCTCTGCCTTCAGCTCAGGTCATGGTCTCAGGATGCTGGGATCGAGCCCCGCATCGGGGTCTCTGCTCAGCGGGGAGCCTGCTTCCCCTTCTCTCTCTGCCTCTCTGCCTACTTGTGATCTCTCTCTCTGTCAAATAAATAAACAAAATCTTTTTTAAAAAAATATCTTTCTTAGTGCTTAATCCAATAATTTAGTATGTTTTCTTCTGGTACATTTTTTTTAGGGACTTAGTCTATTAACTTTATTCTATGTGGAATGCAGCATATTTCTTTTTTTTTATTATGTTAGTCAGCATACAGTATATCATTAGCTTTTGATATAGTGTTCCATGATTCATTGTTTGCGTATAACACCCAGTGCCCCATGCAATACATCATACATGCTAAATATAATGAGAATAGTGATTTATTCTAGAAAAAAAGTTTTTAGAAATAGTGATAGCAACAGTAGCTAGCATTTACTGCAATTTTACTAAGTGTCAGACATTGCAATAGGGGCTTTCTTATGCCTTATTTCGATTAATCATCATGACAAGGGGAAGGTCATTTCTTTTCCATATTTTTAGATGTAGAAACTACAATTTTAGAGGTCAGATAACTTTCCCAAAGTCAAAGAATCTGGAAGCAGGAGAATTGCAGTTTGAGTAGCTACTGGCTTATGCATAATAGTTTCCAGTTTTTCAACTTATTGCTAACCTAAGATTGCTATATTTATTTTTCCTCACAAAAGGAGGCAACTAAATAATAGTAATAATCTTAGTATTCACATAGTAAATTAATGCATAGCACCACCTGTTGGGCACCTGAAGAAAACAAATTAGGTTTCCAATGCTAACCTATTAAACAATATGAAATTAAATCAGGTATGGTTTGTCAGGCTTTTTATAACACTGATTCATTCAAGACTTAACTATGAGTATGAAACAGACATATCTCTATATAAATTTTTCTAATATATTAAGTCAAGTTTTCAAAGCCTGTACTGATTAATTTTATGAGTCAATTTAGCTAAGGCCCAAGTTGTACTCAGATGTTTGGTCAAACATAATTCTGAGTGTGTCTGTGTGTTTTCAAATGAAATGAACATTTGAGTCTGTAGAATGACTCAATAGCAAATTGCTCTCCCTATTATGGGTAGTCCTATCCAATCAGTTGAAGGCCTGAGTAGAATGAAAAGTCTGAACCTCCTCTTGATAAGAGGAAATTCCTCCTACATGACTGCTTGGAGCTGGGACATGGGTTTCCCTGGTCTTTGAACTCATACTAAAAGATCACTTTTTCTTGAGCCTCAAGCCTACTGGCTTTTAAATTTTAACTACACTATCGTAATCCTAGGTCTCCAGTTTGCCAATCACACGCCTGAGCCATTTATTTATAATAAATCTCTTTATATGTGTATAGTGTGTGTGTGTGTGTGTGTGAGCACCTGTGTGCGGGGGTGTGTGTATCCTATAGGTTCTGTTTCCCTGTAGACTCCCACCTAATACAAAGCCCTTACTTTCACTTATAACTCCACATTTCTCCAAAACAGGAATATATTTTAACTGAGGTTAAAAAGCAAGGTTCTGGAATCTCATTTTTAAAAAATAGCCGTGATTAATCTTCTGTAATGATTGAGCTAGACAACAAGACTCAGTATATCCTTTAGAATTGCCTTCGCAGAATAAACAGAGAAAAGGCCCAAGAACAAGAACCACAGGTTGTCATCAACAGCATGCTATGTAATCAAGACACAAGTCCCTTCAAGTGTGACTTCATTTTTAAAGTAAATTAACTCAGTGTGATGACCTCCAAGACTACCTCATACCCAAAGGTCTATGAATTATCAACCATGTGCTTTAACTCCTTGTTAAAACTTAACAAGTTTTTAACTTACTTAAACCCTCCCTTACCAATATCCCTGTCACTTCACAACACCGTTATCACCCCCACACTAGCATCGTCCTCTCAGGAGACTACAGTAAGTTCTAAACTCTTGCTATTTAGTGTTGGTCTGTGGATACAGCATCAGCATCACATAGGAACTGTTAAAACAACCTTTTAGGCTTAAGATGGAGCTGCTCCCACCCTGGGTCAGCAAACTGAAACTTAAAAAACTTTCGTGCAATGTAAATGCTCTACTTGACCAGAAATTCAGTATAAGCAGTCAGCCAATCCCCCAATGCTAAGCCAACTCTGGATTCTATACTTAATTCCTTTTTCCTTCTCACCCTAAACAAGGTTGACTATGTGGCCCCAGCCAATCAGCTATTTTCTATTTGTCTCCTCCTTGTTTTTATTCTTTATCCTATAAAAGCTTTCTTTCACCGCATTTTGCAGTATTAAAGTTTGTATCAATTAAATTGCCTTATTTAATCATTTTTAAAAGAACTGATTAGATATGCAGAATCTTAGGCCCCACTCCAGATCTACTAAACAGAATCTGGATTATAACAAGGTCCGTAAATATTTGCATAGACATGAATATTTGAAAAGAATTGTTCTAGCTCTACTCAAAGCTACTATGCTTGAGTGGAGGGAGTAAAAACGTTGATTTGCCTTAAAATGTTTGTATTTTTATATCTTATGAAGAACTTTTAGACCATGGACTCTTACAACAATCCCATTTTCATATCCTGGCTTTGCCACTTTTAGCTGTAGGACTTTGGTGGTTGTCAGTTACCTTCCTGAGACTTAGTTACCTCATCTGTTAAGTGGGAATAATAATAGGACCTTAATTATAGAATTGACTTACTTTAAACTGGTTAATCTGTTTAAAAGTTAGGAGGGTGTCTAATTCATGTGAGTGTTAGGTATTAGCTCTTATTTCACAAACATTCTTCATCTCACATAACTGCATTCTGTTGGTACCAAACTTCAGTTATGCAAGTCTCTTCTTGCATAGAAATATCTCTAATATTCCAATAATTTTCAATGTCTCTCTTTTTTGGGGCTTTGCTTCTCTGTCTTGGTTTTTTCTCTTGGTTTTTTGTCCTTTTCTTCCTCCTTTCTCCCTCTTTTTTTCCTCTCTTCATCTCTTCATTTTGCAAAGTTGAATGTGTCTTTGTCCCTTCTTCCCTTTTGCCCAAAAACATCCATTATGGTGTAAACCTCAGAGATATTTTATAAGAGGTATAGAAACATTTGGCTCTGATTTGTAATCCTGTTGTAAACCAAAGCAAGAAGCATGAAGGCTGTGGCATCCCAAGATAAAAAAAATACCTCGTGAATTAAAATTATTATTCTTTTTAGAATATACCCTCTTCACTGAAGAGCCTTTGAGTAGAGAGCAAAGCAAAACCAACGATGATCCAGGCTTTGGAGCTGGAAATTAGTTATGCAAAGTCTGTCTTTACAAACTGTTACTAGCCAAGTGGCCAAGAACAAGTTTTCTACTCTGTTTTGAGTATTAGTTTACACATCTATAACTCTTTTAAAGTTATTTTAACTATTCCAAAAGAGAGTACATTTAAAGTGCCTAGCACAATTTCTGAAACAGTAAATTCTTTGAAATGTTAGCTCTCACAGTCACCTTCTTTATTATAATGGTACTAATCAATGAAGCAACCAGAGATAACTCTCAGAAGTACAAAGCCCTATAAATAATATCAACTCATCTTTAAACCTACTTAGATTTCTTCTTGTCTTTTCCTCCTAAATTCTGGTCCTCTCCTGAGTCTTTCACTGAGAACTCTCCATCTGGAACACATGGGAGTTTTTCACATTTTCTTTCTTCTTTTGTTTCTCTCTCTTATGATGTGTAACTTTCTCCTCCATTGCAACAATTCTTTCTTTTCCTTTAATTTGCTCTTCCTTCTTCCCACTGCATCCAATGCTTTTAGGTTTTTTGTTGTTGTTTTTGTATTTCTAGAAAACTTGAGTGAACTTTTTCACACATTTTTTCCTAGGAAAAAAAGCTAAAATAATTTTAAATGGGCTCCGGGTTCCTGAATAATTTTTTGAGTTCCCCTTTGTATGTGGTATCTTTGCAAAGTAGAAATTTTGATATTTTAGTAATCTTTTAAATATTCACCAAGTAACTCATCTCCAGTTAAATGAGTCTTTCATCACACCAATAGCTGAGATGTTTCCACTGGCTCTTGAATCATATTAGAATCATTTCTCTATTTTAATACTTTTGTGATTTAAATTTTGTTTTACACTTTCTATCTGATGACATAATGTAGGAAAGGAGAAAAAATAAGTTTTTGAGCACATTCGGTAGTTTCTCCAAAAAATAATTTTATTCTGTAGTAATCCATTTTGTTTTTTTTAAGTACTCATATTCTGCTATAATTATTCTCAGCTGTGTTCAAGAAAATCTGATTTTATTCCTATGTAAATCTAATTACATTTTTTCAATGCCTAGGATGAACTTTTGATCTAGAGTTTAAATAAATAATGGGTAGAAGCATTCATTTTAATACACAATTATCCCCTTTTACCATTTCTGTTTGCATTTTGATAACTACGGTGAAAATAAAACAGTGTTATTTCTTGATACTATAAAAAATAAATTAAAATATGAGTTAAATTTTTATTTAAAATGTTATCTCCAATTTCATTAATCCTTTATGAGAAAAAGAGTACTATTTCCCCAATTTATTTTTTGTTGCTAAAGTTCTTCCTTAAGCAATGAAATGATTCTATGTATTTTTAGAATTTCATTAGAGAAGAATTTGAGTGGGAAGAAATTTAATTTTGCTGCTTTGTCAATTTTGCTTTTGAGTAACCTCCTCTGACATTTCTTAGGCAGCTGAAATCAAGTGGTTGGTTGACTGAATGAGCCAGTGCCTTGTTCATAAAGCCATAATTTCATATTTAATATATTATATGGCAATCTATTTAAAGTATTATTAATAACATTTATATAAAATCAGAATTTTTTGTTTGAAAATTTGTTAATCATAATTACTTGATAGCTTTTCTGTTTCCACTACTCCCCCTAGGATACAACACTTTCCAGGTAACCCTGTTTCATAATCATACAGAAACCTTCTGCCAAAAGTCTTGGTTATTTTTCTTTCTCCTATCTTTCTGAAGCAAAATGTCATGGTAAGTATAGAGGCCCCAACTTAGCAACACTTCCCGTAAATAAAGGAAATGGTGTCTCATCCCAAGTGCTTCAGAGCTCCTGTGAAGGCAGTGGAAAATCTGCAGAGGAAATCTTTTGAAACATAATCATCAGCAGCCTTGGGTGGAGCCCTGAAAAAAGGCCTTACCTTTCTATATTGATTTCTCAGTTGGGGAACTTAAGATCAAATGTCAACTGGAATATTATAAAATGCTGCCCACAGAACACACTTAGGTCTTGCATGTTATCATCAATTTTATGCCAGCCTCATTTCCCCATGCACTATTTATACAAAGTAACAGCAATAGATAATACTTACATTAAAAATAAAGGGTATCTTAGGGTTGAAGTTACATATATTATTCTTATGTAAAATATTTAAGAGACTCATTTCTCTACCTAAAGCCAAATTTTCCAAAGAAGTAATTATTTCTTTATTCTATTTATTTATTTTATTATTAATGTGATCGAATCGATATAGTCTTGACAAACTAAAGATCTGAGACAAAATAGGCCTTTTGGTTATCTACAGGTTTCTTATGATTTCAAATTTACTTGCTTATAGCTTAAGTGAGGTTGCTTTGATCTAAGAGTGAACTTGTTTACATTGCAGAGGTCATGTCAGAATAATGTCATCAAAATTATTATGCTACTGAGTACTTATCCATATGAACATATAGAGAAGTGACTATGAAGTAATGGATACTTTAAATACCAAGGATCTGTGAGGACTTAACCGAGGGTGTTCTGTCTGGACCAGGTTACTGATCTAAAGTGCTCTCCTCCAGCTCCTGCCCTGGAAAATCTATTCCTTGCTGGTAGTGGTGAAAACCATGCAGCAACCTCATGAAGTAGATCATCTTGCTTGCCAACACCAGCGCCTTTGTTCCACTAGCAACAAGGGACTTTCAATTTGCATGGGCAGCTAGATGGTGCCCATCAGTCAATCCATCAGCCAATTCTTCTGAGAATGAGCTTGTAGAAAGGTACACCTCAACTAAATTTGGACTTTGCTTCATCTCCTTTTTGCTTGAAAAAATAGTGTAACTGATCTATCATTGGTTTGGGGTATGTTATTTATTTTTTGGCTCATTAGGAGGTATTACTCTGTATGCTTTTGCCTTGTGATTATAATTAAAAATTATATAATTAAATTTAAATTACAATAATTTCAATTATATAATTAAAATTATAATTCCCATGGTGAACTTGTGTTAAATTAATTATTGGCAACGACAATCTCAGTCTCTGAGCATAATTTGTGTGAACAAAACACCTTTAAAATTAAATTTAAAATAATACGATTTTCCCCCTGAATTTCAAATTGTATGTTTTACATGATATTTCAACTGCATAGTAGTGAATATACTATGTATAGTGCCTTTATTTTTAAATATACCATTTAAGCTATACCCAAGGATTTCTTTTCTTTTTGTTTTGTTTTTTGTTTGTTTTTTTTTGTTGTTGTTGTTGTTTTGTTTTTTACCCAAGGATTTCTTTAAGTTGCATTTATAAATGACATTTATGTAACTCTGGATCATTAATTAGAAAATAAAAGTATAAATCTGATTCTATTTATTACAGTTGCCTATGGAATACTGAGCATAAATTTGGACTATCAGGAACATGAAGTTCACAGGGCAATTAGCTAAAAAAGAGACATTGCTGGGGCACCTGGGTAGTTCAGTCAGTTAAGGGTCTTCCTTTTGATTTTGGCTCAGGTCATGATCTCAGAATCCTGGGATCAGGCTCTAGGCTCAGTGGGCAGTCTGCTTGAGATTCTCTCTTTCCTTCCCTCTGCCCTCCCTTCCGTGCTTTCTCTTCCTCTTTATCTCTCTCTCTCAAATAAACAAATCTTAAAAAAAAAAAAAAAGAAAAATTAATCCCATCAAATTGGAAAAAGGTAACTGTCTAGCTTTCAAGCAAATATGTGTCTGTTTTTCTTTTATCTGTAAATCAAAAAATATGTTTCTTCTTTGTCTCACTGCAATCTGTAACCTAGCCAGATAGAAACAATATTAATGTAGCTTTCTGTAAAACTTACAGCTTATTCTTTGAAAATCTTAACTGTAATAGCTCAAGTCAACAAAGTCTACATATTGATTGTAACAACACCTGAAGAGGTTCATTTATTCAGAATATGTAAAAACAACAGGATTTGTTGAAATCGTAGTCCACCCAATGGGAAAAGATTTGTCCTCAAATATGTGTAGTTTAAAAGTTATAATAATGTTGTAAAGTATACAATGATAACTCACGATTTAATGTTCGATTCTCTCTCCTCTACCTGACCTAGCAGCGGCATTTGGCACAACTGATCGTTCCTTCCTGTTTAGCTGTCCTTTACTTGGATTCTTCAGCACTGTACTCCCTTGGTTTTCCTCCTACTTTACTGGTTGCTCCTCAATCTCTTTCACTGATTTTTCTTCATCTCTCTAACCTATAAGCAATGATTGGCTTTAGTAAGTAAGTATGCTACTTATCCTCTAACCTTTTCTATCTACACTAACTTCCTGGGTAATCCCTTTTGTTCATTTGGATTTAAATACTATCTATGCTCTGGTGATTCTCAAATGTGTATATCTGATCCAGATCATGCCTCTGAACTTGACTTCTATATTCAAATGCCTACTTCACATTTTCATTTGGCTATTTAATAAGCATAACAATCTGAACTTAGTCCAAAATTAAAATCCTGAGCTGTCCTTACAAATTTCTCTTTCTACCATCTCTTCCATTGAAAATATGGCACTTCCTTCTTCCAGTTGCTTACGCCAAAATTATTGAGGGTAATTCTTGACTTCTCCCTTTCCCTTATACTTATTTTCAATCCATCAGCACATCCTGTCTGCTTTACCTTCCATATAGATCTAGAATCCAAATACTTTTCACCGCATTGCTGACCTGGATCATTTTAATAGTTTTATAATAGTCTTGATAAATTAAATTTTGCCCTTACTGTTAACCCAATTCAAACATACCAGATAATGCTACTTCCTACTCAAACCCTATGGTGGTTTCTAAACTTTTTTCTAAACATTTCAGTCGAATTACCCTAAATTTTATTTCCCAGGTTCTTTATCACAGGACCACATCTTCCAAATAATGTTTCCATGCTTTAAAGATGCTCATGATATCTAGTAGTTTTCTTTTATAAAATGAATCATTGTGCTTTGCCTAAGACTAGAGGTTGGTACCAGGTATCTTTTTATAAACTAAGTTCCTTCTACTATTTTGTATAAATGTTACTTATGATACAGGGGTGGGATTTGAGGTAGGACATGTTTTTGAAACCTTACATGGCCAAGGTATAAGTGAATTCCTACATTTACTGTGAAAGCCTGTTAGCCTATTGAGTGTGGAAAAGTAGGAATAAGAGGAGGCAAATGAAGAGTCTATAGACAAACATATACTGAATCCACTAAATATCTAGTAGACCAGAGGATTTGTATCTGAGAGATCTTTTGTCTAGTAAGAAATAGCTATGTTGACTAAACAAGATGGAGAAGGACATCATCTCTGTGCTTTGAAGGTATACTTCTCAGTGTTGGACCAGAAATCAAATTGCTATCAGTTCTCATGACGTAAGGTCAATGGTTATTTGTGAGGCAAAACTCAGAAGAGATGTCAGAGTATGATCTAGATTTACTGGCAATTCTCAATCCAGAGGTTGAAATTTGGCCATGTAGCCAAGGCATCATACAAACTGAAGGACATTACAGAATGTTTAAATTAGCTCAAGAATATCTGAAAGGCTACCTCCAATTTATGAGCCTGTGGGCCCTAGAGTTCTAAGGGGTGCCATCATTTGTACCACCATATTAGAAGGAGAAAGCATGAAGAAATGTCATGTTCACTCTAAATTAAGTTTATAGTGGGAGAAGATGAAATTCAGCAGGAGAAGGTGAGAAGTTAATAAAGAAATACTCAATGCAATTTGATATCAATAAATTCTTTAGCCTCTGGCTCTAAGGGCAAGCAGATACACATAGTAAGAACACAGGACATAACTGTAAGTTACTATGCAGATAATTAGTTTGGTTTCTGATACTACAAAGCCCACTATAGCCAGTATAGACATTTTAGATTTTAGGTATCTAGGATGTTTGTAGATTTGAGTAGCTTCCCCATTTGGCTGTAAGATAGTACTTGCCACAGAAAGTAGAGGTGGAGCTTTAACATATCAATTTCTCAGGATACATGGATTTCACTGTTTTTTTTTTCCCCCTGAAATCAGGACCAATAGGACACACAAATAGTGTGTGATGGACCATAACAACTACTTGAAATGTATGCCCCATATTTATTTCTGGGAATCATTTTGTGAGTTGTAGAAGACTTCAAGCTTGAAGTGTTCATAATCAGCCTCAATGGGTCTGTCCTATTGTAGACACTCAAAAATATCTTCTGAATTCAAGAATAAATAGATGAATGTTTGAATGGCTGGATTAGTGAGTAAACATATGTGTGAGTGAATTTTTCTTTCATTTTTCATGAATTTTTCATTCATAAATTTTTCACTCATTTTTCATTCATGAGTGAATGAAAAAAAAATATCTATCCTCAGTGATCTCCCTGTCTATGAGGAAGACAGTCTATGAGGAAGACAGAGGTAGTAAATAAAACAAATGAGTTAAGTGGTATGCTGGAGGTAATTCAAAAGTAGCACAGTGTCACCAAAAATAGAGTCTTATTCTTTGTGAGAAAGTTATCATGGGAGTAGAGCAGAAGGATGATGCTTGAATTATTAGTCAACCCTGTCCACAAATGTCTTAGCTTTATTTGCCATTCCCCTTAAACAGCATTATTTCATTTGCTTCACTAATAATTTATGTGAGCATATCTAAGATCTTCACTGTTTTTTCACTTATTGCTTCATATTTTAAAAAACCAAACTTTCCTGATCATAACTGCTCTTCTGATTCACTGAAAGTTGTCCTTCTTGACTACTATTAAAATACATAATATTCAAAAAATTTTTTTAAAAAATTAAGTTGCCTTTTTCTAATGGATTTATTTCTCCAATTACATTTCTAATAATGCTTCTAACTTCTATGACTGACTTCTAAGTTTCAGATGTAAGTTAGTGGAAGATAAAGGTTGGGAGATGGCTGCAGAGTAGGAGGACCTGAGTCTCACCTTGCCCATGAATACAACTGGATAACTATCAAATCATCCTAAATACCGCAGACATTTACCTGACTACTGTCAGAACAAACTCCACAACTAAAAGTAGAGAAGAGGCCACATCAAAGAAGTTAGAAAGCATGGAGAAGTAGTTTGGGAAAGAAACAGATAGTGGCTGCCTGAGCAGAAAGGGAGCTGTGGAGAAGAGTGAGAGACAGACTAGCACACAGGGGAGTGCACAGGGAAAACAAATCCCCATAACAATTGGCTCAGAAAATGAGAGGGGCCAAATTTCATGAGTTCTTGCAACTTGGGAGGGCTTAAAGCATGGAGTTTTAAAGGTCAGTGGGTTTGGCTCTGGGAGGACTTGGAGGACACTGGAGCTACTCTTGGGGAGAAGGCAGACAGACAACACACGCACATACATCATGGAAACAACGATCTGAAGAGTGCCTGTGGAACATAGTGGAGAGGTTATTCACTCATCCTGGAATATGTCCCAGAGGGTATCTCTGGGAACAAAAGAACTAGTTGGTGCCATTTCTTACCCCCACCCCTCAGCATAAGCACAGGGCCACCCATGGGAACCAGTACAGGACCAACACTCACTACCCAACTTGCTTACACTAAGTTCTGCCCTCCCACCCTCCAGGGGAACTGCCTCTCCTGGTCATGCTTGCTTAGTCCCAGCAGGGTGGGACCCTTCCTCCAGAAGACAGGCCCTATCCCTCATAACACTTTGTCTCCCTACACAGCAGTTTTGCAGAGGCTTGGTTCCTGCAGTGGTGGCACTAGGTCTCACTTCACAAATAGACCAAAGCATACCTAGTTAAAACATGCCACATTCATGGGGCGCTTGGGTGGCTCAGTTGTTAAGCAGCTGCCTTCGGCTCAGGTCATCATCCCAGAGTCCTGGGATCAAGCCCCACATCGGGCTCCTTGCTCGGCAGGAAGCCTGCTTCTCCCACTACCATTCCCTCTGCTTGTGTTCCCTCTCTCGCTGTGTTTCTCTCTGTCAAATAAATAAAATCTTTAAAAAAAAAAATGCCACATTCAGGCTAGGGACCAAACACTGCCCACAACAGGCAAAGAAAGGCTCTGTAGATAACTAGCCTGAAGGATAAAGTGGCTAAGACAAAACAGCAGAGCACACACAGCACACATTGGAAATACTTCCAGAATTTCTAGGCCCTGAGGAACACTACAGAGCAGGGCACTTCAAGACTTTTTCTTCATAAGGTCATTACCCTCAAGAACAAGAGAAATAGCTGACATTCCTAACGCAGAGAAACAGGCACAGAGACTTAGATAAAGAAACAGAAAATTATATCAAATGAAAGAACAGAACAAGTCTGAAGCCAGTTACCAAAGTGAAACAGATATAAGGTACTATGCCTGGTACAGGATTTAAAGTAATGATCATAAGGATACTTACTAGACTTGAGAAAAGAGTGGAAGACAGGAGTGAGACCCTCAACACAGAGAAAAGGAATAACATAGCAGAGATAAAGTCTCAATAAATGAAATGAGAAACATATTTCATAGAATGAACAGGATGGAAGAAGCAGAGGAATGGATTAGTGAGCTAAAAGAGAAATGGAAAGTAAACAAGTTGAACAAAAGAGACAAAAAAGAATTATGTAAAACAAGAATACACTTATGCAATTCCATGACTCCATCAAATGTAATAATGTCTGTGTTATAGGAGTCCCAAAAGAAAAGAGAGAAAAGGGGGCAAAAACAATTTTGAAGAAATAATAGCTGAAAACGTTCCTAACCTGGAGAAGGAAATAGATAGCCAGATCCAGGAGGCATAAAGAACTCCCATCAAAATGAACAAAAGTAGGTCCACGCTAAGACATATTATAATTAAATTAGCAAGATACAGTGATTAAAAAAAAAGATTTTAAAAGCAACAAGAAAAAAGAAGACAGTAACTTACAAGGGAAAAGCCATATGGCTAGGAGATGTTTCAGCAGAAACTTTGCAAGCCAGCAAGGTTATCATTCAGAATAGAAGGAGAGATAAAGATTTCTCAGACAAACAAAAACTAAAGGAGTTCATGACCACTAAACCAAGTCCTGCAATACATATTAAGGAGGAATCTTTGAGTGGAAAGGAGAGACCAAAAGTGACAATATAAAGGTAGGGAAAAAAACAATAAAAATGAAGATTTCTGTTAAAAAATCAACCAAAGAACTCACAAAATAAAAAGACATAAAATATAACAAATATTTAAAACATGGGGAGGAGAGGAGTAAAGAATGGGTTCAAACTTAAATGACTGCCAACTTAATATAGACTGCTATATACAGAAGAGGTTATATACAAACCTAATGGCAACTATATATCAAAAACCACTAAAAAATACGCAAAAAATAAAGACAAAGAGACCCAAATATACCATTAAAGAAAATCAGCAAAACATGACAGAAATACTAGAATGGATTTTAAAAAATCTTCAGAAACAACAAAATAATAAAATGATGGTAAACACATGTTAATAATTACTTTGAATGTAAATGGACTAAATGCTCCAATCAAAAGACATAAGGTGACAGAGAAAAAGCAGGACCCATCTATATGCTGCCTTCAGGACACTCATGTTAGACCTAAAGTCACCTGCAGATTGATAGTGAGGGGATGGAGAAATATCTATCATGCCAATGGATGTCAAGAGAAAGTCAGAATAGCAATTCTTATTTCAGACAAAATAGATTTTAAAACAAAGACTGTAACAAGAAACAAAGAAGGACACTATATACTAATCAAGGGGACAATTCAACATGAAGATACAATACTCGTAAATATTTTTGCACCCAGAATGGGAGCACCCAAATACATAAAACAATTAATAACAAAACATATAGGAATTAACTGAAAATAATACAGTAATAGTAAGGGACTTTAATACTCCATTTATATCAATGGATAGATCATGTAAACAAAAAATCAACAAGGAAACAATGGTTCTAAATGATACACTGGACCAGATGGATTTATCAAATATATTCAGAACAATCCATCCTAAAACAGCAGAATACACATTCTTTTCAAGGGCACATGAATATTATTCAGTATACAACAGTATAAAACCTCAACAAGTTCAAGAAGATTGAAGTTATACCAGGCACCTTTTTTTATCACAATGCTATGAAACTAGAAATCATCCACAAGAAAAAAATCTGGAAAGATCACAAATACATGGAAGTTAAATAACACGTTACTGAAAAATGAATGAGTCAACCAGCAAAAAAGAAGAAATAAAAAATACATGGAAACAAATGAACATGAAAACGTAACATTCCAAAATCACTGGGTTACAGCAAAAGCTGTTCTAAGGGGGCGGTTTACAGCAATACACAGGCCTACTTCAAGAAGCAAGAAAAATCTCAACAACCTAACCTTACACCTATTCTAATAGGTGTAACAAAACCTTACACCTTCTAATTGGTGTAACAAAACCAATAATAAAGGAGCTATGAAAAGAATAACAAACAAAACCCAAAACCAGGAGAAGGAAGGAAATAATAAAAATTAGATCAGAAATAAATTATATAGAAACTAAACATAATAGAACAGATCAATAAAACCAGGACCTGGTTCTTCAAAAAAAAAATCAATAAAATTGATAAACCTCTAGCCAAACTTTTCAAGAAACAAAGAGAAAAGGACACAAATCAATAAAATCATAAATAAGAGAGGAAAATAACCAACATCACAAAAATACAAACAATTATAAGAGATTATGAAAACCTACATACCAACAAATTGGAAAACCTAGAAGAAATGGACAAATTTCTAGGAACATATAAACTACCAAACTAAAACAAGAAGAAATGGAAAATTTGAATAGACAAATAACCAGCAAAGAAGTTGAATCACTAATCAAAAAACTCCCAACAAAAGTCCAGGATCAAATGGCTTCACAGGCAAATTCTACCCAACATTTAGAGAAGAGTTAATACCTATTCTTCACAAAGTATTCTAAAAAAAAAACAAAAAGGAAAAAGAAAGAAAACTTACAAATTCATTCTATAAGGCCAGCATTATCCTGGTGCCAAAACCAGAAAAAGACACCACTAAAAAAGAGAACTACAGTAGAATATCCCTGATGGACATGGATGCAAAAATCCTGGGCAAACTGAATCAAATAATACATTAAAAAAATCATTCACCATGCTCAGTGAGATTTACTCCTGGGTTACAAGGGTAGTTCAATTTCACATTGTGATATATCATATCATTAAGAGAAAGTATAAGAACCATATGATTATTTCAAAAGACACAGAGAAAGCATTTAACAAAGTGCAATATCCATTCACGATAAAAACCTTCCATAAAGTAGGTTTAGAGGGAACATATCAATATAAAAAAGGTCATATATGAAACACCCATATCTAGCATCATCCTTAATGGCGAAAAGCAAGACAAGGATGTCTACTCTCACCACTTTTCTTCAACAAAGTACTGGAAGTCCTAGCCACAGCAATCAGATAACAAAAATAAATAAAAGACACCCAAATCAATAAGGAAGAAGTAGATTTTTCACTAATTTCAGGTGACATGCTACTATTTATAGCATGCACTAAAGACATCACCCAAAAACTGCTAGAACTGATTTCAGTAAAGTTGCAGGATACAAAATCCAATGTACAGAAATCTGTTGCATTTCTATACAACCAATAATGAAGCAGCAGAAAGAGCAATTAAGAAAATAATCCCATTTACAATTGCACCAAAAATAATAAGATACCTGGGAATAAACCTAACCAAAGAAGTGAAAGAACTGTATTCTGAAAACTACATAAAACTGACGAAAGAATGTGTAAATGACACAAAGAAATGGAAAGCTCATGGAATGGAAGAACAAATTTTGTTAAAATGTCTATACTACCCAAAGCAACCTACACATTTAATGAAATCCCTATCAAAATACTAACAGCATTTTTCACAGAACTAGAACAAACTGTTCTTTTTTTATTAACATATAATATATTATTTGCCCCAGGGTACATGTCTGTGAATTGTCAGGCTTATGCATTTCACAGCATTTACCATAGCACATACCCTCCCCAATGTCCACAACCCAGCCACCCTATCCCTACCCCCCCC
>CM053605.1:39413797-39455581 GCA_028646535.1 Procyon lotor
ACCCCCCCACAAACTCCCGCCTTGCCTCTTAAATTCTTCATATCAGAGAGATCATGTGATAATTGTCTTTCTCTGACTGACTTATTTCGCTTAGCATAATGCCCTCCAGTTCCACCCATGTCATTGCAAATGGCAAGATTTCGTTTCTCTTGATGGCTGCATAGTATTCCATTGTATATATATATATACCACATCTTCTTTATCCATTCATCTGTTGATGGACATCTAGGTTCTTTCCATAGTTTGGCTATTGTGGACATTGCTGCTATAAACATTTGGGTGCATGTGCCCCTTCGGATCACGACATTTGTATCTTTAGGGTAAATACTCAGTAGTGCGATTGCTGGGTCGTAGGGTAGCTCTATTTTCAACTTTTTGAGGAAACTCCATACTGTTTTCCATAGTGGCTGTAACAGCTTGCATTCCCACCAACAGTGTAGGAGGGTTCCCCTTAAAACAAACTATTTTAAGACTTGTATAGAACCACAAAAGACCCTGAATAATCAAAGCCATCTTGAAAAAGAAAAGCAAAGCTGGAGGCATCATGACTCTGGATTTCAAATTATATTACAAATCTGTAGTAATCAAAACAGTATAGTACTGGCACAAAAACAGACACATAGATCAATGGAACAGAATACAAAATCCAGAAATAAACCTACTTCTGTAATAAAACTCTAAGTGTCAATTAGTCTTCAACAAAGCAGGAAAAAATATCCAGTGGGGAAAGGACAGTCTCTTCAATGAATGGTGTTGGGAAAGCTGGAGAGCAATTTGCAAAAGAAAAAATCTGGACCACTGTCTTAAACAATATGCAAACATAAATTCAAAATGGATCAAAGACATAAATGTGAGACCCAAAACCATAAAAATCCTAGAAAAAAATATAAGCAGTAACCTCTTTGACATCAGCTGTAGCAACTTTTTTCTAGATATGTCTCCTGAGGCAAGGAAAACAAAAGCAAACATGAACTATTCGGACTACATCAAAATAAAAAGCTTCTTTCTGCTCAGGGAAGGAAACAACAAAACTAAAAAGAAACCAGTGGAATGGGAGAAGATATTTGCAAATGACATATTTTTCTAGCATCTTAGTAGCCAAATCCCAGTAAGTTTTTCTGTTTTCATGGTTCAGGTTGGGTACTATTTTGATATATTACCCAAAGGATATATTATATATACTGTTCTCCATGACTAGATTTAAAAAGTTCTGATCATACTGATTTGATTTAGGGAATACTCAAATCTAAGACCACCTCTTAGACTAAGGTATCTGAGTAGTTGAGATGGTTAATCTCAGTTACTATCAATTGATTTATATTAAAACTCAACGGGTAACTTCTTCTTGACATTATACCCAAATTCAAAGACTTTGCCTTAGTATATTATTTGATATATTGGCCACAACATTCAGAGTTAAGATCGGATTCAGCTACTTATACAGAAGATAATTCACTCATTTAGTCACTCACTCAAGAGTTCATCAAACTATTAGATGCTCCACACTCTTCAAGACTCTTAGGGATAGTTATGGACTAGACAGCCAAACATTGGCTTTCATTGATCTGATCTATTTTGTTGGGAGGCAGATATTAAACTTAAATTTATAAACAAAATTTTTCTATCAATAATATATAATCTGTGTAATATAACATCAGATAATTATATAGAGTGATATGTTATCATGATAAACAGAATACAAAACTCTATCGCATGAAAATGGCATTTCACTTTTATGGTCATTATCCAAAGACTCATAACCATAATCTAACTATACGAAAAACATCAGACAAGCCCAAATTGAGAGATAGTCTATAAAATTCCTGACCAGCATTCCTCAAAACTTTCAAGATCATCAAAAACAAAGGAATTCACAGTCTAGAGGATCCTAATTCTACCATGGTGACTGCCCTAGTTTTATAAGGATAAATATACTGATTAAATAGGACTTTAGCAGACTTTAATTTAAAGGACTTTAAAGGCCTTTAATCCTTTTTCATAGATGCTGCAATGCTGGACCAAAAAAAAAAAAAAGAATTAAATCAATTATTTTTACATATTTTTATATATTTTTACATATTTTAATGTATGGCAGTGATTAATAATCAATCAAATACTTTTAACATTTAAGTTCCTTGAATCAGCACATTTCAAGCAGTAAACATAACATCTGCAACTATTGCTTAACCCCAAAAAACACTCTTTTAATCAATTAAATTCATTACATTTGAACGTTCATTTCCTTCTAGTACACTATTTAACTTATTATAAAAAAAAATATTGTTTATCACTTTATTATCTCAAGTGATAAGCTGGAACTTTCTAAGGGATTTTCCACTATTTCCCTGGATAGGTGGTCAGAAAGGACAACACATAAGAAATGACATTCGATCTGCAATAAGAGTGATGATGAGCCGGCCATGTGAAGAACTGGGGAAAGGAATTCCAATCAGAAGGAAGGACAAATTTAAAGATGAAGAGACTTAAGTTATATTGATTCTCTTTCAAAGTACCCTTTATTTATGTCCTTGACATGGAGCTCTACTTCTGAAAGGTTTTTGTCTTACATGTATTAGAGTCACACTCATGAAGCAGAAAGAGGCAAATCACAGAACCATAGAGTTGTAGGACACACTGAAGTCATGTAGTCCAATCTTCACACTCTGTAAATGAGACAAGTGAGAAGAGTGGCTAACAGACTAAGTTTACATAGTCCCTGGCTCACAGAACCAGATTATTTCACCCTCCCATAAACAGTGTTCAAAATGGATCTACATGATTTAGTTTTAAAATTCTCACTTTGAATTATTTAAAAAGCACTAGCCTAAAACAAATTTGTAGCAATGTTTTCACAATCAGTTTAATTTCCCAAAATGGGCCTGTTACCACTGTGTAACCCCTACTGAACTTTGCCATTTATAAGAGGATTAAACAATGCCATGTTTTTACTCACTGGTAGATTCTAAAAAAGAGTTAGTAAGGGTAACCTAAAGTTAGAATCTGGTCAAGAGTGAAAGCAGAAATAAGCAGATCATTACAACATGAAACCCAAATAAAGGTTAAACTAACACATAAGCAGAAGCTGAAGTATTTATAAATAAATCAGACTTTCTTACATGAAATAGCATTTATTAAACAAAGATTCTTATGAAGAAATTTTCTTCTAAGTAATTGGAAAAGAATTCTATTTGCTCCTGGAGGAGGACTGGTCTTAAATTATGTATCATAAACAAGTAATAACAAAGAGGAAATACTTTGTAGAAATTACAGTAACACTGGAGGAGTCTCTGATCCCAGGGCACTTCCTACTATTGTCATGATTTATAGTCAACTCCTCAATAGATCAAGGCTGGGCAAAATGTTATGATGAGACACACGTCTTTTTGAACATAGTTACTAATTGTTTTCTCTGGCACATTTTTCATATAGACTACATTCTCAATGATTTTTCTCCCTAATAAAGATTTACCTGAGAAGTTGAAAAAGAAAGACCTTTCTTTAATGCATGTTTTAAATTATATTAGGGTGATGTGCACAGTATATTTATGTTTAATTTTTTTTATAGCAATTGGTCATGGAGGGACAATAATTTGGTTCAGAGTAATGTGATTCAGTAAGAATAATGGATGAATTATAAGCATTTTCTAACTGATAAAATCCTATAAAGAATATTAATCTATGTGTGCAAATGATTTTTAGAGAAATGTGTTTTTGAATCCTGTTGTCTCTACTTCCTCTTAACTCTTCTCTTGACTCCTGTTTCACTTACATCCTCATTAATCTATCATATTTTAAAATAAATTAAAAACCTTAGTCTCCTCTGTTCCCAAACTAATAGCATTTATTGTTAGTTTTCCTTAACCTTACTGCGAAATCTTTTTTCTTTTTTAAGAATGTCAGTTTCCTCCCAAACATCCTTGATGTTGCTCCTCAGATAATCTTATTCATTGATCTTTCTTAGTATGCTGTCAGCTCCACTCCACTCCAATATACCTCATATGTTTTCTATGTTTGAGGGCTCCAGGCTAGATTTTCTACTCATTTTGGCTTCATATTGTAATGTGGAAAATTCAGGGATAGCATATATATTTTTTTCATATAATTTAGGCAAGATGAATTAATTTGTGGAAAAATTTTGACTCTCCATGTTGATCAAATGTATCAGATAAATGTTGTATACTACACTCACATGGTTTTGGAAAAGACAAAGGCAAATCTTGTAAATAAAACATTATTTCTCCTAAAGGTTACCAAAGATTTAGATCAGAAGGTGACTTTAGAGTCTTTCCAATAATAAGCAGCACCTTGTGGAGAAAGTTCCCATAGATACTGATAAGAGTATGAGGTCTTCAAAAAATCAAAACTGGGGCGCCTGGGTGGCTCAGTCGTTAAGCGTCTGCCTTCCACTCAGGTCATGATCCCAGGGTCCTGGGATGGAGCCCCGCATTGGGCTCCTTGCTCAGCAGGAAGCCTGCTTCTCCCGCTACCATTCCCTCTGCTTGTGTTCCCTCTCTCACTGTGTTTCTCTCCGTCAAATAAATAAAATCTTTAAAAAAAAAATCAAAAACTTAGATGGATATAGATATGGGATGTTTCCCATGTTTGAATGCTGCCATATTACTTGAATAACTTGTCCAGTGGATCTGACTAAAATGGTAATGGAAGTAATTTGAGTCATTTTAGTTTTTCTTTTTTTTTTAACATATTACTATTTATCTGACTTGACATAACCAAAATCACTTCAGAGTCTGCAGGTGATCACTTTGGTGCTCCATATGTTTTTTTTAATATATTGCTTAAAGAGGCTAGTAGTTTTACTCACAAAAATGCTTTAGGCAATTTCTATCTGAGGTATATTTAACCTCGGAACTTTCCTTACATTTCTACTTACAGCAATTCAGTAGTTCTAAATATTCAATACGGAACCAGTAAAATAAATTTGGCTCCATTACATACATTCTGACTTAGGAGATTTCATAATTCAGTCTCATAAATCAGGAAACATGAACAAGAAGTCATGAATCATGGCAAGTTTACAAAGCTGCATATAAATTAGAAACCAGAACCTCCAAATAATACTATAAATAAAATCCAAACCACAAAACCCACAGTCCTGCTTACTAATAAACAAAATGTATGATCCTGTTTTGAAGTCCATTGAATAAATTAATAAGGAGCCAGCTTATGCACTTGTCCAGACAAATCTAACTTCCAAGTTTATTGTTTGAATCTCAACTTTCAAATTATTACACATCTCTCTTACGTCTCACTTTAGAGGTTAGCTTTCCAACTTTCTATTTTAAAATAATTTAAATGTATAGAAACATTGCTATAGTCCAAAGAACTGCCATTACTGTCACAAAATTCTCCAGTCATAAACATTTAAAATTACTTTAAATATTTCTTTCTCTCTATGTAATTTTTATATACCATATAATTTTTTTCTCAACTACTAGGATGTAGGCTGCAGACTTGGTACTTTATTACTGCCAAAGATTTCAATACATATTTCCTAAAAGACAAAGATATTTTCTTACATAATCAGAGTACATCAAAATCAGGAAACTAAAACTGATAGAGTACCACCGTCAATCCACAAGCGTCAGTCAAATTTTGGCAATAGTCCCAATAATGTCCTCTATAGCAAAAATAGTTAATTAATTACCACCTTTAATTAATTGGTATTATTAATTGATTGTTTGGTTGATTAATATCTATAATCAGAGACCCAGGGCAGGATAACATGTTGCATTTAATTGTCATGTCTCCTTTTGCTCCTTCAATCTGGTACAATTTCTCCGTATTCCTTATGCTTTGTAACCTTGATGTTTTTTAAGTGTATGGGTCAATTATTTTGTAGAACTTTGGGTTTTTGGATGTTTATTCATAACTAGGTTATCCATTTTAACCAGAATACCCCCAGAAGCAGTGCTATGCTCTTCACAAGAGTATATTACAATGTGACATCGGCTTTGATCACTTAAGGTGGTAACTCCTAGGTTTCTCCACTATAATGTTACTGTATTTTTCTTTATAATTAATAAGTATTTTGTGGACAAATACTGAAGATAACGTAAATGAATTTTCTTCTCTTTTCAGGCATATTTTAAACATAGATTATATTCTCAGTATTCACCCACGAGTTCTGGAATACATTTATGAGTTGCTTGAATAGATTACTATAATGTTGGCCTAATGGTGATTTTTCTTATATTTCTTCTCCATTTGCTTTCCCAACACAATTTATTGAAGAGACTTTCCTTTCCTTGTTGTGTATTCTTGGCACCCTTGTCATAGACTAGTTGACTATATGTGCATGTTTGTGTCTGGGCTCTCTTTTCTGTTCCATTGGGCTCTGTGTCTGTTTTTATGCCAGTATCATACCACTTTGATTACTATAGCTTTGTAATATAGTTTGAAATCAAGACATGTAATGCCTCCCACTTTGGTTTTCTTCCTTAAGATTGTTTTGGTTATTGAGGTCTTCTGTAGTTTTATACAAATTTCAGGATTGCTCTTTCTATTTCTATGAAAAATGCTATTGGAATTTTGAAAAAGATTGCATTAAATCTGTAAAATACTTTGGGCAGTATGGACATTTTCACAATTATAATTCTTCTGACCTAAGAATACAATATATCTTTCATTTATATCTTGGTCAATTATAGTTTTCGGTCATAAATGAATTTTTTCTTCCACGCATTGTTTTCCCCCAACCTCTTCCTCATCAGTAGCCCTCGGATTCCTCAGTTCTTATAATTTCTATTTCCCTTGAATCTTTCCAATACTGAAATACTGCATTTGTGGGTTATTACTTACACTGTTACTCTTGTTTTCTGTTCACAACCAATAAAACTCAGCAATTTTACCACTACATTATGCCTCGTGTTATACATGTTCCATCTCCAATCTGCAATGAGGTCCCCATTGACAACTGAACAACTGGTGATCCAGTTACAAAATTCCCATTTATTTTCTGTTTCAACACTATTCTTGATACCATCTGCCAAAGTTCAGGCTCTTAGAAAATAGACTCGAGAAAAATATGTGTGGAAGTGGTTTATTGGGAAGTATTCTCAGGAACCACTGTAAGAAATGAGGAAAGGGAGGGCGCCTGGGTGGCTCAGTGGGCGCCCTCAGAGGGTGCCTCTGCCCTCAGCTCAGGTCATGATCTCAAGGTCCTGGGATGGAGCCCGCATCGGGCTCTCAGCTCAGCGAAGAGCCTGCTTCCCCCTCTCTCTCTGCCTGCTTCTCTGTCTGCTTGTAATCTCTCTCTCTGTCTAATAAATAAAATCATTAAAAAAAAAAAAAAGAAATGAGGAAAGGGGAATTGCGTAAGGGATATACTGAATTAATTGCAATACAGTTGCAACAGAGAACCTTGCTAAACCTAAGAAAGCTCTGAAGCTACAGTGGATCTTTGGAGAAGTCCCAAATTGAAAAAATGTGACCAGGTCTTCATAGCCTATTAGATGTAGACTGCCTATGTGAGGATAGTTTTTGCGTCTTTGACCAAGAGTGATGTCCCAGGAGCAATTCAGCTATTACTGATCATCAAACAATACTTCTGGCAGCTGGGAAAAAAAGAGGGCCTCAGTGCTGAAGCAGAGAATCTGGTGGAGCACCACAGTATCCATAACATTGCAGTTCACTTTGTGGAGTGCCCCACCTTATGAAAACATCACAGTTTTAAAATTAATTTTGTCAGTGCATATTTGGTTTGCTTCCAGGATTTTTCATTTGTAAACCATGCTGCTAAAATAGTCTTGCACATGTCTTATCGTGCACTTGTAAAAAGACGTTTCCAGGAATGAGTCTAAAAGATAATTTTACAAAGTGCTCAATTGTTTTGAAATTAGTTGGACAAATTTTGACTCTCAATAGTAATTTTGATCCATACCCTCTCCAACATTTGAGTTTGTCCGACTTCACGAATTTTCCCCATGTAGAGGTCATTAAATGATATCTCCTTGTCTCTTAGTTTTTGGTTTTTTTTGTAAATCAGTTTTAGGTATAAATGAATTAAATTAGAATTGAGGCACTCCTAATAAAGATAGCTTCTAAAAAATGGTAATATATTCAAAAACTAATTTAAATGAGCATGCGTTATAACTAGCTGATCTACAACCAGCTGGATAGCTCTGGGAACCTAAATGGAGAGACATTTGTTTTTAAAGTTGTCAAACCATTATGAACTTTTCAAGAGTTCTCCTAAATGACTTACATTTTCTTTATACTTACCTCAGCATGGGTTCCCATATGCCTATTTCATTGGAGATAATACTCTGGCTACTTTGAAAATGTATTTGTTATTAGATTCACTAATCTCTATTAATGAATATTGACATTGAATCTTAAAACTGATATTAAAGAAAAACTAATTTCCCTCATTGCTTAAAGCCATAGTTTAACCTCTATTCTCATATACAGGAGGAAACTCTAACTATTTGGGAAACGGAGTTGCTTTAGTGCAGTATTTGTAAATACTTCTGGATTCCTTTTCATTCATTCATTCAACTAATATATGTTGAACTTTTTTTCATTTCATGTGCTACGTGACTTTGAAACACAAGACAGGGTGCCTCTTCTACAAACGGTAAGTGTGTAAATGAATGAAACTTCTTCACACCTTCTTTTACCCAAACAAGGTGCAAGAGAATAAGCCAACTACGCAATGTAGACAAGTCTCATATTCTATTAACCAATAAACATCTGATTTGGTATACACACATAGCAACCACTAATTGACAATAATAATCACATACTCTTCCTAAGCTATTTCTGACAACTAAAACTGTGTGTATGATACATTCAGCTCATCACATTACTCACTCAAATCCACCTCCTAACAACTATATCCTCAGCCGTATGATTTGCAAACACACATTGTGTTGCTATCTTACACAACTCATCTGGAATTTACATGAATATTGCCTCGTCCCCTCCCCCACCCTTTAGCCTGCCTTTCCCAAATGGTTCTTTACCCAGGAGAAACCCTATTAATTATATCTCCTTTACCTTCCAAATAGAACATTTTCAATCCAATTTGCTAATTTAACTTTTTGCTGCTTTTTAAATCTACTTTTCATATTCCCTTATGCTTTCTTGCCAAGATTATGTTTGCTTCCTTATTTCTCTCTCCCTCAGTTTTCCAGTGCCCTTCTGCATTCTCCTCTTCCAATGTGTTTTTCCTCCCTTTCTCTACATTACACACATCAAGACACTTCTATGGCTACTAATTTAAACATAATCACGGTATGTCCACATTTAGTAACTTTGCAATACTCCAACACTGTCCATTGGTTCTTATATTCTACCTACTACAAACATTTCTGGAATTGGTATGTCAATTCCAATGCTAGAATCTATTTCATTCTTAGCAGGCACCTTCTTACAGTGTAAAAGATACAGAATCCCATGAAATGTAATATATGAGTCCTTCCTTTACCAAACATAATAATACATCTATTTAAAATTTCAATTTGTCGTGACTTCTTTACTGTGTATATTATTTATCAGCTGTTATGGACATAGAGAAAGCATTTACTTTTATGTTTTTCATAAGGGAATACTTATTTTCAAGAGAATTTCTTCCTTACAGTGTTCATTTCAAGTTATAATGCAATATAACTATATTCTGTTGCCTCTGAAATAATTTTCAGCAGTTAATATATATGTAGGATTATTAGGTTTAGCAAATAAAAATATAGCATACATAGTTAAATTTCAGTTTCAGATAAACAGCAGCAAATCATTTTTACTATAAGTAGGTCTTATGCAATATTTGCAACAGTTATACTAAAAATTATTCATCATCTCAATATTCACATTTATATTTATCTGAAATTTACATTACCTGGGCATCCTGTAACATACCTGGCAATCATAAATATCTCTCAACATTAAAAAAAGGCACAATTTATTTGCACCTTTAATAATTTAACAAATAAAGGACAATCTCTACCTAATTAATCATCACCAACTATTTCAAACTTAAATATGTTCCTGATCATATCGGTTGTTTAACAAATTAGCACAATATTAGCTAAACTGTGTAGAAAATGCTAATCCCAATTGAAATAGAGATTGTATGAAATATTGTGAAAATATGTTCATTCTTAATGAAGCTCTTCCTGATAAAGAGCACCACTTTAAATGAATTTCATCATCTTTGACTTATAGTCATATTTTCTTCTTTTACATTATTAGGTTCATGGAAAACTTTCTGTTATCACATTACTCTGGGCTAATATTTGTTTTCTACATTGAGCATTTCAGTAATTCCATTCCAGCAAAAAAAAAAAAAAAGACTAGTCTTCATCCTCTCTGGAAATAAACAATCCCATCAATGTTTTAGATTTATTTATTTTTCTTTTTTTCTTCTTCTTCTTTTTTTTAAAGATTTTATTTATTTGACAGCGAGAAACACAGCGAGAGAGGGAACATAAGCAGAGGGAATGGTAGCGGAAGAAGCAGGCCTCCTGCCAAGCAAGGAGCCCGATGTGGGGCTCGATCCCAGGACCCTGGGATCATGACCTGAGCCGAAGGCAGACACTTAACGACTGAGCCATCCAGGCACCCCTAGATTTATTTATTTTTCAAACTTACATTGAATAATCAGAACAGATAATGTAGTAACCAACCCTTAACTTTTCCTGGGTCATGGATACTTTTTATAAGCTGATGAAAACTAAAGACTTTTTTCCCTGAAAAATGCCTGTATACACAAACACACAACAATTTTTATTAAAATTTCAAGGAGTTTATAGGTCCCCTGAAGATAAACATGGACCTCAGTTAAGACCCTAGAGAGTACTAGGTTAATGTAACAGCTAATGCCCTTAACATTAAATAATTACTTACATTTACTGTTTTATAATATGTTGAAATTCTACGTTCACCTGAGCTTTTAACCAATAATTGATCCCAAATATAAAGTAGCTCACATGTTAACACACACATATACTTCATATGTACACATTTGTTTTGTTATTTTGTATTTTCCCATTTAAGTCACCTCACTTTATAGATATATTTCATAAGAAAGATGAGAGAGTAGTAGATTTACTGTTTGGTACTTTAGTAATTATTGATATATGCATATTTTACCTAAATAAAGGAAGAATAAGTTTTCTGAAAGCTGAACTAATAGCTTATTCACTGGCACATTCCATGCCCTTAATTAGCATTGGCAAAAATCACCTTAACTGGGGCGCCTGGGTGGCTCAGTGGGTTAAAGCCTCTGCCTTCGACTCAGGTCATGATCTCAGGGTCCTGGGATTGAGCCCCACATTGGGCTCTCTGCTCAGCGGGGAGCCTGCTTCCCCCTCTCTCTCTGCCTGCCTCTCTGCCTGCCTCTCTGTCTACTTGTGATCTCTCTCTGTCAATAAATAAATAAAATATTAAAAAAAAATCACCTTAACTAATTTAGGGAAGTAGTTATCAGCTAAAGTTTTGCTCTCCATAACTTTCAGAATGATATGGATGTTTAAATTGAGCCACACGGCTTCCTTATAATAATACTAGAAACAATAATGCTAGAAAATAGCACCAGGAACTAGTCTTATTAATATAATTTCATATCATTTCAAAATGCATTTATATTGCTTTAAATGTTTTTAATTTCAATTTTGGGTGAAAATTTTTAAATGAGCTCAAAAGTAGTCAAATTCATAGTATCAATGAATGGAGTGATGGTTGCAAGAGGCTGGGGGAAAAGGGAAATGGGAAGTTACTAATCAACAGCATATTTTCACCAAAGCAAGATGAATGAGGTCTAGAGATCCATTGTAATGGTAATCCACAATATGTATTGTACAGTTAAAAGTTTGTTGAGAATAGATTTTTACCACAATAAAATAAAATTTTTGAAGAATACAAAAATGATTTTTTTCTCATTTCAATGTGTTTAATACAATGTGTTTGAATACAAATTATTTTGTTATTTGATGTCAATATGCTTACTTTTCCTTTTTTGTCTTTCGAAGATAAGAACAAAGCTCACTTGGTCTCAGTAGAGTAATAGAACTAAAAGTGCGCTATCATCAAATAACCTAGAAAACCTATTATACATTCTTCAAACAGGCAATTTTTTTCTATGTTTCTAGGATATCAGCATGGGGAAATAAAAGATGAAGAAGGAGGAAACTGAATATGATTAATCTTTGAAGCAGAAAGTGCCTTCAGTTTGCTCCTATTTTTTAGGAGACTTTTTTTTGCTGTTTAGCTAAAACTACCATGTTGTATAGTGCTCATACTGCCCCCCAAATGTGATTTATAGATGCAAAGACTGTAAGTGCCCCAAGATGATGTCTGTTCCCCTATTCAGGCACAGATATATTCACAATATGGTCTACAGGCTTTAGGTGGTCTAGAAATCTTTGCCATTGTACATAAGATGGTACCTATATATGGGAATTGCACTATCAGAAACTTAAAGGAGCCTGTGACCCAGAAAATGTACAAACCAAATGCTTTATATTCTTCAAGGTACTACACAGGAGGATGTTAATGAAATGTTACATTCTACAAACCACACAGACACTCTGTTACTGGGACAGTCAATCAAAAGTCATTCACGGATAATTTTCATTTTGTGTATTTCATTCATATGTACTCTCTAGAGTTTCTATTTTTAAGAGAATGTTTTAATGATATTTGAACATGATATTTGAAATATTTCACATTTAATGTACAGAATAAAACATGGAAAACTTTATGCCACTTTATTTAATATAATGTATTTTTTCTGCCATGTAAAATTGCCTGTAGTTTTATGCAAAATCTTCATCACCTCACATTAAACTTTTGTTACAATATACAATACCCAATGAGACTGAAATACTTGGAAAGCAAAACATCAATGACCTCCCAATGAACTTGTTAAGGAAATAATGTTGTGAGTCAGTGTGAAAGTTGATGACTAGATATGTATTTGCTGTGGTGAATGAATAGGAAAAAGCATTTAAATTGGAAAAGTTAATTTTTTCAGTATAATGGGTCAAAAACTTATTTTAAACTGGGTAAAACTGGCCTTCCATAAAATTGAAAAGACTGACATTTTAAAAATTATATTTATATAGCTATATAATATGCTATATAGGCTATATTAAAGTAAAGGTTAAAAATATCTAGTCTACATACATGCTTTAATAGAGTGAAAGTAAAAATTGTTTATTATGTTTTAACCAGTGTTTAAATATAATTTATAGACCTGTATAGATTCTGTGCTCTACTTGTTGGTAATTCAGGAAAATACAACTCCAGTTCACATTTCTATTACAGTCAAAATAAAGCCAATTAAAATATGTTTTTTCAAAGTATATTATAAAAGCAGTCAGAGATAAATATCCAGATGTCTCTTATTTACAATTTTAAGAACCAGATCTCTATATTTAAAATTTTTGATAATTTATACCCACTTAACTTTACACATGTGTACTTTGCATTGTCTTTTTTTTTTTAAAGATTTTATTTATTTATTTTGACAGAGAGAGAGATCACAAGCAGGCAGAGAGGCAGGCAGAGAGAGAGGGGGAAGCAGGCTCACCGCCGAGCAGGGAGCCCCATGCGGGGCTCGATCCCAGGACCCTGAGATCACGACCAGAGCCGAAGGCAGAGGCTTTAACCCACTGAGCAACCCAGGTGCCCCCTTTGCATTGTCTTTTTAAAAATTAGCCACTGTAATCTAGATATTTACCTTGAATAATGCCAAGCTTAAGTGGGAAAACATCAGTCCATTACACAACATACAGAAGACAGGTGAGTAAGATCATTACAAAGAAAAAAAGGAATTCTTAACACAGATAAAAGCAACTCTATGGGACATGGGACAACTATCTTTTAATCCTTTCCTTTCATTGTACAGTTTGCCTGTGGAAAATGGCTATCATTCATAAAGATGTAGAACCATAAATCACAAGAAATAGGAAATGTACCTTCACACCACTAAAACAATACAGTTACAATAATAATCTTTTAAGAATGAATGGTCAAGCAATTTTTTTTTAGGTCATAAACCACTGGAAGCATTAACAGGTATTTCTGCAGAATTTCCAGTTAAGATTCCAGCTGGCAGCTTTAAAAGTGATTAAGTTTGTCTTTTTACAGTGACTCACTCTGATACCCAAAGGACGCTTTTCAAAAAGGCCACCATAGGATTTCTGTGTTTATATAGAAAGTATAGTCAAAAGGTACTGTACCCCATGCACCTGGCTATTGCTTACTTGCAGAGTTTCCTTCCCACTGGATTAAAAAAGGTAAGCTGTATATCTTTACAAGTACTATAAACTCAATATATTGGAACATATTTAAATTGAATAAACTATTTTTTCCTCAAACATGTTGACCTGTCAGATACACAAACCAGAAACTGGGTAATAATATTATGAGTTTATAATTATAAGGAAATGACTGTCCTGGGGCACCTGGGTGGCTCAGGTGGTTACGTGTCTGACTCTTGGCTTCAGCTCAGGTAGTGAGATCAAGCCCTGCACTGGGCTCTGTGTTGGGTACGAAGCCTGCTTAAGATTCTCTCTCACCCTCTCCCTTAGCCCCTCTCCCCATCTCTTTCTAAGAAAGAAAAGAAAGAGGGAGAGAGAGAGAGAGAGGAAAGGAAAGGAAAGGAAAGGAAAAGGAAAAGGAAAAGGAAAAGGAAAAGGAATAGGAAAAGGAAAGGAAAGGAAAGAAAAGAAAAGAAAAGAAAAGAAAAGAAAAGAAAAGAAAAGAAAAGAAAAGAAAAGAAAAGAAAAGAAAAGAAAAGAAAAGAAAAGAAAAGAAACGAAAAGAGAAATGACTGTCCTGTAATGATTTGCCAAAAATGAATGTTATGTCTGGAGCATGAAATAAGGCCATTTCTACCTGTCTCACCTCCCAGTGATTCCTTAATTCTGTTAATCACTTCTATACATAATAAATTGTAGTAGAAATACCCTAGATTGGGAGATGAAATTTGTGTTTCAATCCCAGGATTTCCATTCCATAGATATGTATTTTTGGCAACCTACTGAACCTTCTCAAGTTTTAATTTTCTTGCCTACGTACTAGAAAAACATCATTAAATGTCGAAGGCAAATTAGAAATATTTGTAAACCACCTAGCACAGAGCCCGACAACCTTGTAGGTGCTCACTTTAAATAACAGTCATCTCAAGTGTTAGTCCACTCAGGTACGTTAATGTGGCCTGCAGTAGTCAGGGCAACATAGAGGCTTACATAGCAAGTGGGATATATAAGTATAATCAGAGGGTTTCCTGCCAGTTTCAGATGTGAGTAAGATGTGATCCGACTATAGACAGGATATTCATTTCATAAGATAATTACCTAGTGGTTCTTAGGGAAAGCTTTCTTCTATTAGCTGGAGTTATGAGTAAGGTACACATTGGAAATGAAGTGGAAATGCTTTCTGGGGTTGGAAATATGTTGTGTGATGAAATTATAGATTAATCATAGTTGATTTTTAAAGTTCCTGACATGACTCTGACAGATCATGTAGCTTTGGATTTTATTATTTTTATACTGAAAAAAATTTTTATGTGGGCCACTATCCTACTATAAAAAAGCAACAATTACCTTGGTGTTTTCCTGACTTCTTTTTGCCAAGTTTGGTTTGAAATAGCTAAAGTTTTCCAATAGTGTAGAAGGGTCAAAGACACAGCTCCCATGAAAAAAATATTGCTGTAATTTGAGCAGAGATTACAGAAGCTTTTTCTGATGACTCCAGATGCCCCGGCCACATACCCAACCCCAACAACCATGCTTTACAAACTAAATCTAATGAGAACTTTTTACTATTGATTTAGTCCAGAACTGGTCCTTTATTTAACAGATTTCACTGGTATTTTTTCTTTCTCTCTCTCTTTTTTAAAGTATAACAAGGATTTCTTGAGTTACACTAGATATTTTTCAAGCTAAATTTTAGTAACTATGAAAAATAAATCATTTGCAAACATACTAAGATCATGACTTGAAAAATCACATAAAGTTTTTATCTGGTTTGGTTTCCCTGGAAGAAACTTCTGAGGGATATTTGACCAAGAAGAGCAGTTTTGTTTACTTTGAACATGCGAAATGATTTATCCTGACAGTGTATATGGTTCCGTAAAGAAAAAACAAGGAAAACAAGAGATATGTAATGGAGATATATAATGCTCAAGATCAAAGGTTAATTGCTGTCTGGATCAGTAGCATATTCAAGAGTTCATAGAGAGGCAACAGCTGGTGTATGAATGTAATGGAAGCGAGAAAGGTTTTTGCTTTTTTTCCTAGTTACATAAGCATCTGAAAAGACAATCTTTATTTTTTTCTTCAACATTTATCTAAATTTTTAAATTTTTTGAAAATAAAAGGTTCTCCTTTGCTTTGTTACCTAGGGGGATGGGTAGAAGGAGAGGAAATGTGAACGAAATGAGGGTTATGGAGACAACAAAATGGTGCTAAATTTTTCCTGTTAAGTCAGAAACCTAAAAATAATGACAAAAAAAAAAAATCAAAGTTCAAGGGGAAGTTCAAATTATTACCCAGAGGATGTAGCAGCAGAAAGAAACCTGGATGAAATTAGGTAATATCAAGCACTGAATATTCATTCCTTCTCTGTCCACTGATAAATTAAGTTACAGAGACTTTATGCTGGATTTTTTTAAGACTATTATTCTAATACCTAACATGTACATTATTATTAAGTATATTTGACTGTTAAAACTGACAACAGTTTTAGCAATAACTGACAATGGGAAGTCTAGGGTATGACTAGAAAGGAGTGATATATTTTATGACTACTATGAGCCCATCAGTTTGCATACAATCCTTTTACTCTGTGAAGATTGTTATTTACATTTTAAAAACAAGAAAACTGTTTTAAAAAAAAAATATCCTTGGACCAGATGGCATTTGAGAGGCAATATCAACCCAGTAGTAAATAGATGACTTTGAAGTAAGACAAACCTATGACATAATCCTGATTCTGCTCATCACTACCTGTGTGATGCTGGATAATGGACTTACTGTCTCTAAACCTGTTTCCTCCCCTGCAAAAAAGGTATAATGAGTTGTAAGGATTGTATGAGGCAATATTAGTACAGTGTCCATAAAAAGTCATTGCTCTATTAATCACTGTTATTATTATTATTGTTGCCATCCCTAGGTCTAATTCCAGCATTCTTTCCCCCACCATTCTGGCATTTATTCAAATGTAGTTCCTGAATTTATATTTTGATAATGTGTTCCCATACTATACCAGTTTACCACAAAATAAATTTGCTTTCTGAAAAAAGAGTAGGTGGAAATCTCCTTGATCATTGTTCAGAGGTAAATCTCACTGCCTCGGTCTACAGATATGAAAAAAATGTAACACCCTTATTTCAACTTGGGCCATAGTTAACTTACAGAGCTGGTTCCAGGTAAAATTATGAAAAACAGTGTTTTGTGAACTTTTCTCTTTTGTCTGAATAAGAACTGAATAGAAACCAAGAATTTGCTTAGGTTTTACCGTGATAAATATAGTAACAAATACATACGGAAAAAAAGAAAATCCTGCCTTCAAAAATTTCCAATACAGAACATGAAATACACACACACACACACACACACACACACACACACACATAACATTGCAACAGTCCACAAATCATTTTACCACGTGCAAGATAAAATTTCATTTGAACATCATAATTTTATAAATTGAATTGCTGTTCCCAGGTAATGCTCCATACTACTATTATTTTGATAGGAATAAAATATAGTCTAATTAACCAAAAAGGCATGCATAACATAGAACTTTGGAGTCAGACAAACCTGAACTACCACTTACTGGTGAGTTGAGCAAGTTTCTTGTCCTTCCCGAAGACTTATTTTCACCTATAATTATCATAACTTCACAGGGCTGTTGAGGAAATCGTATAGATTCACAAAACACTTTGGGCACTTAAGAAACATCGCAAGGACCAAATAAATGACTGACATAATCATTGGGACTATAGCTATACTATTTATTTTAGAACACCACACACTTAGCATTCTCCTTAATTGAAGATTACTTCAAATCTTACCCCTCCAACCATCCAAACTTCAATAAGGGATTTTATATGTACTGCCTTCATGTAGGAATAGGAAAAACAAAGATTTAAAGCATTTACATTTAAATTGACTTTTTTATTGTTGAAAAAATCATTTATAAGGTTTTTATCAATGTCTATTTAATCTTCTTATTCCTAACCATTATGTCTAGATTACTCATAAAAGTTTCGAGTTATGAGTTATCTTTCTTGCTGGCAAATTCTGTAAGAGAGATAACATGAGCTTATTTGACTTTTAGTAAACATAGATAGAATAAAAGTATTATATGTAATGTTGATAACTCTGAATAAGTGCCTATTTTAGTTAAACCAATAACCTTAAGCTAGTTATTGAATATTATCCTAGATCATTTGAACTTGAAAAACATTTAGGTCAATTTCTATATTTCTGAATATATAACTGATTTATATAAATGCTTCATTTCCCTTAAGCCAATTAAACAGAGCTCTTTACAAATTGATTTGGGCAATACCATCTGATGGTAGAAAAAAAATCACACATTTACAACATGCACACATAAATATTCATCAACATAGAGATAGAGGTAAACAGAGATCTTTACCTTCTGTTAAAATTCTAGCCATGAGATAGACACGATAATGCAAAACTCACTAGTTTATAGAAGAATAACTAGTGGATTTAAGTTGTGTTTCTAGCACATGGAATAAGTTAAAGTTCCCTGTTTAGATAGCTTGCGGTAATATTTGTGGATAAAACTTAAGATTTACACCTAGTTTCCAAATATCCTTTCCCCCTCTTTTTCCCCCATCCAATAAGAATTATCTCCCTGAAGTCTGCATTTCAAAGAGATGGCCCAGATAAAAGTTCCCAGAGAAGACCAGGTAGAACATTTATATCTCAAAGGCATTGGAAAAGTATACAATTTCCTCCAGGAAGAAATTTCTCTTTTCCTAGGGCCAGAATTTTTACAGTAACTACAAGTCTTTTGAGATAAATAAAGGAGGTTTTAGGATTGGTAAAAAAGATAATGGGTTTTGAGTTGCTTCCAGAGCTTCATTTGGTAAAGACTCAGTTTATAAGACAAGGACAATTGTTTTTAATTCCTCAAAGACCTGGATTGTGACCTGAATGACATCAAGGGGCAAATCCAACCATCCAACTACATTTTCTTCAATTTGCTTCTTTAGATGAAAAAGAAAATCTTCAACTAAAGGGGAATTCAAAACATCCCAATATCTTAGATTTAGACCTTTGTCTTTGGAATGTTCACTGCCCCCACCCAACCCTGAATATATTTAACTTAAGGGAGAAGGTATTTTAAAGTTCATATGAGGCTCTGAGTACCAACTTCCAATTTGGTCAACTTTTGGCCACAGAGCTACTTTAAAAAAAACATTTCAATATCTTGTCAGGTTTTAGGAGGGACAAACACCAAATATTTCTGGCAGTACTGAACAACCTCAAGGTTGCCTTCGGAGAGGCATCAAAGGGGTGCAAAAGATATTACCTTTCCCAACATCCAAAACTGTTCCTAAAGATAGTTAAAAGAAAGACTGGGGGCAAAAAAAAAAGACTGAGATAATTCCTCTAAGACCTAGCAGTAGTTGGTGGAATCCCCACTGCAACTGCAGTGCAACCCATACTTCTGCCCAGCCATATCCAGCAGCAAATGGGGTGCAACTGACATTCCTGTCTGATGATATTTTGGGGCCCCTAACCTGAGGGCTGCCAAGCCAAGCTCTCAGGACACAAAATGAGGCAATCAAGAAAACAATAGCTGTCTCTGAGAGAGAAAGGACTGGCAACCAATGGGTACAGATTTGGAAAGGAAGAGACAATGTGAAATTTTACCTTCATCTCTGAATTGGACACTACAGACAGAGATCTGGGATAGCTCATTCTGGTAAGAATTCTCACTCTTGTTTCATTTAGATGGGGAAGGAGACAAACCATAAGAGACTCCTAAACTCATGAAATGAACTAAGGGTGGCTGGGAGGTAGGGGCGTAGGGATAGGGTGGCTGGGTTATGGACACTGGGGAGGGTATGGGCTATGGTAAGCGCTGTGAAATGTGTAAGCCTGACGATTCACAGACATGTACCCTGGCGCAAATAATACATTATATGTTAATAAAAAAATTTAATTTAATTTAATTTAATTTAATTATTTAATTTAATTTAATTTAAAAAAAAAAGAATTCTCACTCTGCTGGATCCAGTTTTCCCACCCATCTTCAAACTCTGGAGCAAGTGGAATTTAACATACAGAGTGTAGCTACCAAAATTTGGCAAGCTTTTCTATTGATTTTAATTTACCCTTGACTATTTAAAGAAATAACTGGAGTTTGCTGGAGAATCCCTCAGAGCCCCTGCAAGAGGCTTTTAAGGGAGCCCTCCTTTGAGGATAGAAATGAGAGTAACTGTAAAGCCACTAACTTGGCAGACTTTTGTTTATAGTCTGTAGCCTCTTCCAAGTGGAAAGGCAATTCAGATTAGTAAACTGTAAGCATTGAGGCAAAGAAGGATAGAGGGGTGTAATAGGAGATATGTCAGTCTAATAATCTTTTCTTTTAGGTACCTGTTGTACCCTTTTCATTAACCCTTTGCAATGAAACTTTCAATGAAGCTATATTGGAATCTTGAAGCTTTTCGGAGTCTCTGCCTGCCAATTAAAATAAGTATCACATTTTGTTTGTTTGATTTGGGAACACTTACTTTAAAGAGCTCTTCCTAAATGAATGATCTTATCTAATTGGAATATTCCCTATAATTACCATTATAATTCTAGGCTGTCTTAGAAAGATTTTTCCACTTTTGTGGATATCTATAGCTTCCAGAATTACAGTTGTTAGGCATAAAATAAGCAGGTATGCTGGAAGGTGGACGTTTTAATTCTTTGAAATTTGAGGATCTTCTTTCTTTAGGTAAGCCTTGTGTCTGGGAGCCAAACGATTACCTGAGGGAAATGTGTTTCTGAATTGGATATCTGTGGTACTTTACAGTGTATCTTGTTGCACTGACAGTTTCTTGAGGTTGGTGCGTGACTTAGTGTCAATCTAAGCCATACCCATAATCAATGTATCCTACCATGGCAGTCACAGAGTTAGGTGGCCAGCCCTCTACCAGTATTTCAGTGCTAAACCAAGCCTACTAGTTTTTCAGCTTTGGCTTCTAAGATTCCCATTAGCAGTAGATCTGTTATTCCTTTCAGGAGATTTCTTTATAGTGACAGATACCTTAATGGCTTTTAATAGTCTGATTTGTGCCTACTTAGATTTTGATGAGACATGGGTCAAAAAGTCTGAATTTCTTAATTTATTTCCCTAAGTCCCCTAGTCTCGTTTATGTTGTGGAATTACCTCAAGGCTTTGTGAGTCCCCTAACAGTTGCCATCTTGCTTTGTTTTGACTGAGGCATAGCCATTACTTTCCCTTGAAATAATTCTGCCAGATTCAACCAGACTTACCATTTCTGGCTATCTGCGCACTGTTCCTGAGGACTGGCAGGACCCCCCCAAAGACATTTTACCTTATAGATAAGGTTGGCTACAAACCCAAATATTGCAGCCCACTAAATCTCACCATAAAAATCTGGCATTCCTCACACTCCAGTTTTCATCGTGTGAAAAATCTGGAGTCTCACACCACAATTTTCCATCCAGATATATTAGAACAAACAAACCTGAAGAGCTCAAAATGCAAAATAAGCAGCTTCATCTGAGAACAGCTTACCAGAGATCCTGGAGAGAGCCAAAGAGGCCGCAAACAAAGAGGGCTCTGTGGGCATCTTCACCTGCTCAGAGGAGCCATCTTCAGAATCCAGCAGCTGACTTCAGGTCCCATCTCATTGTCAAGACTGTTAAATGACAAAACAAAAACAATTTAGTAAAAAGTTTGATATTCTTCACTCAAGGGAAAATAATATATGGATTGGGGAAGTACAGTGTCTCACAAGCAGTAGACCACTGTTCCCCCTAGGCTGACTTTTATAAAATTATACCATACTATAATTTTGAAAGTTCTGGGTTCCAATCAAAATAATAGATGTTTGAGAGAGAAAGGTGTTGTTTGCATATTGTTAATAATTTCAAAAACCTGACTTTAAATATCAAGAATGAAAGTATGTATAAACATAGAACATAGATGTAACCCATAATATATAAAATAGGAAGAATAAGTGAGGAGATAAGAGCTAAAATGGTACAATTTGGACAAGTGAGCAAGAAAAGGGAAATCAGAAAGGACACAACTGGAATTTAAATGCTAATGAGTCTCTGAGAATGAGCCTAATGACTATAAGCTAAACTCTGGCAGTTAATTGGGACAACGGAAATGCTTAGGCATAGATCGCTCCCACATATGGTTATAAGAATCCAGAACAGAAAGAATTATAACCTAGCATCCCAAATTGCTCAAGAAATTGCAGTTTTATAGCAAACCACCATTTACACCAGAATTCCTAAGCAGTAGAGTTAAAAAGTTTAGATAAGTATAAAAATAAAAGAGTTTTGTATACCCTCTTTAGAATAGCAAGGAAATCATGTCTGTAACTTCCTGCTTCTCCCTCCACCCAAAAAGCACATTAATGGCTGAGAGGATTAATGGGCAACAGAAGATCTGACATTAGGATGAGGAGGACGAAATATCCCATGGCGGCATTTGTTAGTTCTATAACAGTGTCTGAGAAGGAAGAGGAAAAACAGAAAGTACAGCTGAGAGGTTATGAAGTGGAGAACTTTTTTTTTTTTTTTGGTAATTTCATAATGCTAAAGACAAAAATTAGATACCAGGATCAACCAAGACAAAGGGATCTTATTAAAGACACAGAGTTTTTAGTTTGTATTCCCAAAGGGATATATTCTAGGAGTAAATATGAGAAATAAACTGGTTCTCTAGAGAAAGATAATGTAATCTAAAAACATAATATTACATCTAAAATTTTTCATATATAGTGTATGGCACTCAACAGAAAAGAGAAAGCATGGGGGAAAAAAGAAGGACAAGAATTAACTGAAAATAAAATGAAGAGAAAAATCAGCTAATAGAAACAGACCCACCTGAGATCCAGCTACTAGAATTTGGAGAAAATAATTTTAAAACAACAGAGATTAATATGCACAGATATTAAATGACAATATAAAGGATTTTAGCCAAGAACTAAAACTATGTAAATTAAACAAATAATAATTTTAGAATTGTAAAGTGAAAATAATCAAAACATATAGGTTTTCTAAAAGATTAGACAGTTCTAAAAAGAGAAGCAGTGAATTAGGTGATTCAGAAAAAATACCCAGTCTGAAGTACAATGAGATAAAAGAATGGAAAACAAAAGAAATATGTAAAGATATAGGAGTCACTGGGTGCCTGGTTGGCTCAGTGGGTTAAAGCCTCTGCCTTTGGCTCAGGTCATGATTTCAGGTCCTGGGATCAAGGCCTGCATGGGGCTCTCCGCTCAGCAGGGAGCCTGCTTCCTCCGCTCTCTCTGCCTGCCTGTTTACTTGTGATCTCTCTCTGTGTCAAATAAATAAATAAAATCTTAGAAAAAAAAAAAAGATATAGGAGTCACAATGAAAGGGTCAGTAATAGGTATTTGGAGTCCATATAGGATAGGAGAGGAATAATGAAATAGAGGCAATATTTGAATAGAAAATGGTCACAAAACCTCAAAAACTGATAAATCCTCCAAAAGTACTACAAGCCACAATAAGATACATTCAAATAAAACCAGTTCTTAGAATATTATGGCTAAAACATCTGAAAATCAAATACAAAAATAAATATGAATAGACAGAAGGTACAAAAAAGAATAAAAGACAAAGAAATGTCTGGTTAAGAGAAAACATAGAGAAGTTGGAAAATAAAAATTAGTAATTTTAACAAATAGAGCTTGATTATATCAGCCGTTAAGACAAAATTTTGTCTGACTGAATTAGAAAAAAATCCCCTTACACACTTTATCAAACACATACAAAAGAAATGTTACATAAAAAGTAAGAAGGTGGAAGTTCTATCAGGAAAATAATAATAAAAATGAAACTGAGACAGCACAAGCAATATTTTAGGAGTGTATTTAAGCAGAGAAAGTTTAAACTGAAAATTTTTTGAGTTACACAAAAAGTTTTCAGCTACCACATCAAAATGTGGGTTCTTTATTAGTCACACAGAAATTAAGCCAGTGGTGTAACTTTAGTAGAATTCTCAGTAAGAACTAAAGGTAAAAAGAAAAGTAGTAAACACACACTGGAGAATTAGCATTCGGGCAGTAAATATAAGCTGAATTTGAACAGAAAGACCATTGATAGCATTTGTTTTAAACATTCAAAAAATATTCCTATTTTACCATTTAATATCCTCCTCAGGTTTCTTGAGGATCAAATGAATTAATACTCGATGTATTATTTTGTTGTTAGAGTATTGTCCCCTGCAATAATATTTTCTAGAATAAATATTTCACTACCATTGTCTTACTCTACTGAAATTAAGGATTTTAAAAAATTTATGGTGAGACTATCTTATTGCAATTTATTATTTTCCATGTATTATAAAATGTGATAAGAGCTCCATTCCATCTGGAACAGAATACCGAATAAGATGTTTCTTCAAAATGAAATAATTCTTAAAATAAGCCTTTCAAACCATTAAGGCAGGTATTAGAATCCTCATCTTGCAGATGGAGAAATTCAGACTTAAAGAATTCAGGGAATTTGTCTAAAATTGCACACACAAAAAAAAGCAGGGCCTGGACTGATATTTTTTAAGTCTAGTGGTCTTTAAGTATATACTCATAACTAAATAATTAGATAAGTCCTTAACTTCAGAGTAACTGGCTGTAATAAATTATTGTGATATAAGAAGAATGTATCCACAACTAGTTAATTTTCTATAAATTCAACTTGAAACCAACGTTGTCCAATTAGAGCTCCTGCTTATGGAAAACATTTCTGACATTCACTAGCTCATTTCATTTGATGGCATTTTACCTCATCGTAGTCCCTCTCCCACCTTGTGCATCTAGCATTTCCCAAGCTTGCACAATAATGATGATGATGATGATGATGATGATGATGATAATTATTATTATTCAGATAACAAAGTTGGAGGCTCAGAGCACACTCATCTGGAACACCATAACTGAAATGAACACAAGAACTCACCCAGCATTATCCCATTAGATTTTTCTCACTATTCTATCCTTTTTATCCTTACTATTTGCCTTATCCTCTAATGGATCATGTCCATTTTCACAAATCTATTCCATATCCCATTTCCGGATTGACAGTCCCAAATTACCTGACTGCTCATTGTCTGGCCAATAAAAGATGGTCTCCTCAGCCTACTGATCATGTCCTCTCCAAACTCTTCTAGCCAAAACTCCATAGTGTCCTAACATTTTAGCTCTAGCTGCTTGGTTCTAAAAGGGATCCTACACAGATATTGGGCTTCTTGCTTCTGCTTGAGCTACTCATTCTGTCTGGAGTGTTCTACTCAATCATATTTTCCCATTAAAAAAAGAGAAGATTTTACAGTATTACCATGTTGATCAGTAGTCAGTTACAGAGACACGTTTGTGTAACTAGTTTAAAGCCAAAGGGATTTATTACAGTGTATTAAATGGCTTACTGCTGAAGGAACAGGCTCTAGGTTGATACTCTAACCAGCACCATTGAAATAGACTATCAGTTGTCTTTTTGATATGAAGACCACTGGTTCCAGATACTGCCATAGGGAACTGCCAAAATCAAGAGATAGCTACTATCAAGATGCCACCACCACTGTGGCAGGCTCAGCACCACAATGAGACAGCTAGAATAACAAATTGTATTCCATATGCTCTATTTCTCAAACAAACCCACCCCTGGAGCTAGTGGCAGGATCCTAGGATCTCTGATACCCCTATAGAGGAAGAAGGAAAACTGTTTCATGATTGAACCTGGCAGCAGAAACAGCATGATCAGGCCTTCATTTTAGTTCTGTCTTCCAAATCTTGCATGCAAGGATATCATTGGTCAAAGGTAAATTGTATGGGACCTTCATTACAAAGGCTTATGAGAAATGTAGTTTTTACATTTCTAGCTTCCTTGTTACCGGAAGCACATTAGTAAAAGAGTGAAATAGATGTTGAGTGCTAAGCAACCTCCACTACAATTTTCTCTCCATGGTGCCCATAACACACACACACACACGATGAATATGCTTCAAATGACCATTCCCTTCTCTAAGCTCCTATATTCTTTAATTTCTACATTTGCTTATGTTCTCTTCTAAGTATGTGTGTATTGGATGTGTGTATCTACTGGATTACAAATTCCTTAAGGACAATACATTGTATCCTTCTACAAATTTTGGGACTCCATAGTGTCTTTCAGAATGTAAACATTGCTTCACTATGAGACTTTGTATACTCACAATAGAGATATTTAATAAACATATGTTGAATGAATGAATGTGAACATATTTAGGACTTTGGAAACAAAGAATAGATCTCTGAAGCAAGACAAATGATAATGATTTTTAGAAGGGAAAATCGTACCCAAGACTTTGATGACTCAGGGTGGAAAAATAATAGATTAAGGATTATAAAACAACTAAGAATGTAGAAAATTCACACACAAAAAATAGATTTATCTATATAAAATTATTTTAGAATCAATCCTTTATGTTAAAAATGACTTCTGATTTTTGCTTTATTCAATAATAAGAAAAATACGACATTAAAAAGTAACCTCTTCTGGGATTTTTAAAAAATAATAAAGAATTAAAATAGATTTACAAGATGAATACATTCTGACAATCTAAAATACAACATGGTGACCACAGTTAATCTTATTGTATTACATTGACATTTGCTAAGAGAGTAGACCTTAAGTGCTCTCATACCGAAATAAAATAATAAGAACCATGGGAGGTGATGGATATGTTAATTAACTTGATTGTGGTAATCATTTCACAATTTATATGTATATATCAAGGCATCACATTGTATATCTTAAATATACACAATTTTTGTCAATTATACCTTAATAAACCTGGGAGAAAATTGGAAGGTATAAATTCATACCTGATGTGATTGAGGATCATGTGACAATTTTCAGAGGGAAGAAAATCAATATAACCACCCCTTCATTATATTTTACCATCTGAAAAAAGCATAAGGACAACTTTGGTGGTGTTATACAGAAAGCAGGTGGTGTAACTTGCTGCACAGCGTATCACTGATTAACACAGTGATGGTATTTTGATTTGTAGGTTTGAAGAGAATAATTTAAATATGCTTTTAATTTGAACTCTAGAATATTATGTGAAATGTACTGGTTGTCATGAACACCGTTATTTTTTTTTCTTTATAAACAAACCCAGCCCAGTTGTTCAACTGTGATTTATAGACCACCTCTCAGATTACTCATTCATCAATCTGAACTCTTAGGAATATAAAATTTTCAAATGCCATTGTTTTATTTTCAGCAATAAGCAGCTGGAGAGTGGGAAAGACTTCTCAGAGCTCAACTTCTTTCTTAATCCAGTCTATTAATACGTAATTTTGAATAACTTTTTTAAAACTCCATGAAAGCACCTTGTGAAAAATGTGTAATGATAATGGATTAGTACAAAAATAATACTTAACTTCTGAAAACATCTCAATGATTCTCGTCACTGTTTTAATATAGCATTGCATTGTTCTTTGTCTATTATTAATGAGACACTTTGGTCATTACTCATTCCATTGTTAATTGAAGTAGGGAAATCTTCAAATTAACAGCTACCATATATTAACTTACTCATGTAATTTTTCTTCATTATAGTCATTATTGTCATTCTCATAGTCATGACTCATATCATTGGTTTTTTTTCATGCACGTCTGTAGCACAATCTACTATTAGTCACCAATGCCTTTCTTCCCTTGTTCTATAAGAACCCAAGCACATAATCAGCTAAACAGAATAAAAGCATTCTAGAGCCTGTCTTGTAGGGGTAGCCATGTGATTAACTTCTGGCTAGCAGGATGGAAAAGGAAATGATGTGGACATCACCAAGTCACACTCCTAAGAGAATGGCCCTTTTCCTCTGACTGGAATATGGTCCTGCTGGTAAGCCATCGTGACCATAAGGATGAAGACAACACCTAGTGCTGGGCTGGAGCCAACGTGTTGGAGCTGACTGTTAAATTTTCAAGAATTTTGCAAGCCAGTGCTTAAGCCACCAATAGCTTAAAATCAGCAAATATAACCAGCAAATACCACAATAACCAGCAAATACCACAAATCAGGGAACTTTTTCTTCCCCAGAGAACTAGTGTACCTGCACAGCTCTCACAATATACAAGGGATAGGGAGAGCAATGAGAAAGAAAGCATCTGGGTGGTTATATAATCATGGTACCAGATCTGGACTCTGTATGCTTAAACTATTACACAGGTGAGAAACAAATTCTAAATTGTTTAAGCTACTGCTACTAGAGTATTTGTTACAGATGCTGAACATACTACATAATCAAAATGACAACAATGCCTTTCTAAAAAATGCTGCCATCCTCTGAGTACCTACATAATCTGTTAAAGTTATGTATGTTTCACACTAGAAAATCAGTCTTATATGTAAATTATTGATCAATAAAAACATAATTTCAAATATTTAATATCTGAAAACTTAAAATAAGAGACTATATTAAATACATATAGCTCTTGTTCAAAAATCAAAACCGTGTGGGAAGAAACAGTTGCAAATACAGTTACCATTGAGGTTGATATCATTGATGTCATTTAGCAAGAAACTTAGCATGTGCTTTCCAGAAGTCCTTGCAAAAGGAAACACAGGGGGATTGTGTAATCCTTATCAATTCAAAAAAGATGAGATAGCATCTGCTAAAATGAAAGAAAAATTTTACCAGCACCACATTTACAAAAAGAGTACTTTCATGAGTTCTTTCACAAGAGTAACTGATCATTTGTTTTCAAAATTAACCAACATTTTAAAGAAATTTTGTGTAAATGATGCATTCTAAGAAATTCATCTAAATCTGTAGCTTTCTGGAAGTCTAATTTGATCAAAAGACATAACTCAACATACATGTTGAAATATACAGATTTATTATTTTATAATGCCATCATTTTTTAACAAAAACTGGATTTTCCAATTTAATAACCTATTTTTTCCCAAATGAGAAATTTCTAAATGAAATCTTTGTCAAAATAGGATCTGTTTTTTGAGACTAAGTTACTATTAACCTTGTGCCTTAGATTCAGATAATTTCAGAAGTGGAGTAATAGTAAATCTGACACACTCATCAATCAGAGTATGTGTTTAAAACTGCATAAATATTTTACATCAACATAAAAGTGTTCCATGACTTTTATCAACCTAGAAAATGTTGAAATTTATTTAAAATGCAAACCTTTACAAACTTTGGTTTATTAAAAATAGATTTTATGAGCAAATGGGTTTATTAGACTAAATAAGTTTATTCATAATATTCCTTTTTGTTTGTTTAAGGTAACCAACAGTGAGATTGGGTGCAAATGTTGGAGTTTGGCTCTTGTTTGCCCTGGTGAACTTTACTTTATAAATCATTATGGACTTCCTAGGTAGTTCCAACAAGATCACAGTGCAGTTAATTCTTCTAAAACCAAAGATGAAAATAATCTGTCAAACAAACAAACAAACACTTTGTCATTTACCTCTAAGAGCCACACTTTTTTGAATGTAGCTTTCACTTAGGAATAAGAAAGCAGTTTAGACACCTTAATACAGCCAAGGGCCAGTTGCGATGGAGTTACACTGTGATTCTGTGAAGTGTCTCATCAACATTGTGAAAAGACTGGCATATATTATCTAATTATCCTATATTATTACTGAAAGGTCCCGGCATTTAGGGTTATAACTACAAGGCATTTTTAGCCAACAGGAAATGTCAGAGCCTGAGGAGTGTGAAGAAGGTGCTTGGATGAAGGCGTGTCTAGAATTGGTGTTAGAGCATGATTTCAGTGAAAAGAGTATTAGTTGATGGATAGTGGTAACAGGAATAAGAAGTTGGTTACAACTTCAGGGGTCACTGGCATAAGAAGTTGGTATACTGGAGATAATAGAAGCCTGGGTTCCCATAGTCAGACAAGACTTCCAAATATGAAAAGGAAAAACAAAACAAAACAAAAAAACTAGCATGAATCCTGTGATGTTGAATTACTATTAGTACTGGCATAGAATTAGTATTGATGTGAATTCACAGTGTTGGGTGGATGATAAAGAGTCAGGGAGACAGATAACTAAATGTGTATATGTGTGTGCGTGTAATATATTCTCTTGTCCATAATATGTATTTGAAGATACATATTTGTATACATATCTATATATGCACATATATAAGTTATAAAAAATATATAAATTAGTCCCTTGCTATGTCCTCTCAGAGGGCTGAGCAGCAATATCCCAGCAGTCACAAGCTCAATTGATATCTAATCTTGATTTTCAAATATCATATGAAAACAAGGGAACATTTTTCAAATGGTGAATTCCAGGTTTGGGACAAGGATAGTACAAATGATCTTTTACTTTAGGTGAAAGTAAGAAAGTGCTTAAAAAGGGATGCCAAAACCATGTGAGGGGGCTCTTACTGGTCAGAGCTAAGAAAACTTGAGTATCAAAATAAATAATGCCATTAAAAGATCATACACTTCATTAAATAAAATATAAATCCATGACTCCCTAGTTTAATTATTTTAATTAAGGTGAAGAAACAAAACTTTTTTTACAGAACAATGTCAATCAATAAATGTAGAAGGAATGATGGAATTAAAAATTATCATGGGCAAGCGTCATAATTCAGCTGAGAAGCATCAATGGATGCTAAAACAAGTTTGTGAAAACTTTATCAGAAATGGAGTATATGTTCATATGTTATATGTTCTCAAAGCACCTCCCATATAAAATAGTTATAAATTACAAAGAGAAAAAAAGAAAAGAATTACAAGGGAAATCTGACAAACACCAGTTTAATCAAGTGATGAAATCAATTAACAAAACAAATCAAAACTGTGTACCACCGGAGCAAAAGAACAAACCCTCACATGTGTGATACTCCTGACAAAAATACATGCCCTGAATATATAAGGAAAAACTTGTAGCTAAACCAAAGTGTGGAATATCCTACTAAATAAACGGCTTGAATTTTCAAAAGCTACATGGTCATGAAGTCAAGAAAACACTAAAGAACTGTTTTAGATTTAAGGTGACTAGAGAGAAACATCCAGTATTGAAACATGCAATCCTTTACCGGATGGTTTCACTGTAAGAGACTTTATTAGGTCGTTTGGTAAAAGTTTAATTGAGTCTGAGTATTTGATGTATAATGTATCAATGTATCCTTATTTGTTTCCTGATTTTGATGGTTGGATTGTGGTTATGCAGGAAAATTATCTTTTTCATAAGAATTACATACCAAATATTCTTGGGTAATAGATCATCGTGTTGGCATATTACTCTCAAACAGATCAGGAAAAAATATTTTACAGCTTTCATGTGACTTTTCTGTAAGTTTGATATTATTTTAAAATAAATATATATTTGAACTCATAAATTCTCAAGTTCTTTTTTTTTTTAAGATTTTATTTATTTATTTGACAGAGAGAGAAAGATCACAAGTAGGCAGAGAGCACACAGAGAGAGAGGGAAGTAGGCTCCCCGCTGAGCAGAGATCCCGATGTGGGGCTCAATCCCAGGACCCTGAGATCATGATCTGAGCCGAAGGCAGAGGCTTTAACCCACTGAGCCACCCAGGTGCCCCTCTCGAGTTCTAATAAGTAAATAAAAATCTGGAAAATCTGTGGCTAAACTACTGCCAAAATATTCCACAGAGAAAGTTTGTTTCCAATAACTTATAATATTTTCTTTTTTTTTTTAAATCAAGCCTTCATTTTTTTTTGTGACAAATTATGGCTAATATATCCAGAACCAAGATCTCACATTAGAAGCCAGAATAGTGGTTACTCATGGTGGTAAGAGAAGGCAAAATTGGCTGAAAAGGTGGCAAAAGAGTACTTCACAAATTTGCTACAGTCTCCATCAAAATTCCAATAAGCCTTTTTCATAGAATTGGAAAAAACAATCCTCAAATTCTTATGGAATTACAAGGGGCCCTGAAAAGGCAAAACAATCTTGAATAAGAAAAACAAAATTGGAGGATTGCACTTCCTGACTTAAAAACTTACTCCAAAGCTAAAGTAATTAAAACAGTATGGCATTGGCATAATTGCCAATGGCACTGGCGACAAACAGATGCAATAGAATAGAGAGACCAGAAATGAACTCTCACATCAATTCAATTGAATTTTACAAGAGTGAAGTGGCCGTATAAATGGGGAAAAGACAGTCCTTTCTATATATCATGCTGGGAAAACTACATATCCACATGCAAAAGAACGAAGCTTGGACCTTTCCCTTATAGTAAGTGTAAAAATTAACTCAAAATGCATCAAAGACCTAAATTTAGGAGCTAAAATTATAAAACTCTTAGAAGAAAACTTAGTGAAAAATCTTCATGACACCAGGTTTGGCAATGATTACATGGACATGATACCCAAAAGCACGTCATAAAAGAATAAATAGATAAATTGTATTTCATAAAAATTAAGAACTTGTGTGCATCAAGGAATATTATCAAAAAAGTGAAAAAACAACCTACAGGAAAAATATTTGGAAATCCTATCTCTAATAAGTGATTACGATCCAGAATATATAACGAACTCCCCAAATTCAGTAACAACAATAAAAAAACAAACAGCTCAATTAAAAAACGGGGTAAGGGACTGAAACAGATATTTTTGCAAAGAAAATAAACAAATGGCCAATAAGCACATGAAAAGATACTCAACATCATTATTCATTAGGGAAATGCAAATCAAAACCACAATGAAATACCACTTCACACTTACTGAGATGACTAAAAAGGAATGGAAAATAACAAGTATTAGCAAGGATGTGGAGAAATTGGAGCCCTCAAACTTTTTGGTGGGAATGTGAAATGGTGCAGCTGCTGTGGAAAACAATTTGGTGGTTTTTCGAAGCGCTACTCATATGAACCACCAATTCCATTTTTCAGTATATATCGAAAAGAATTGAGAGCAGGGATTAGAAAAGATAGTTGTATGCCAATGTTGATTATTCACAGTGTCTATCATCGGATAAATGGATAAATAAAAACGGATAAATAAAATGTGGTACATATGTATAATGGAATATTATTTAGCCATAACATGTTATAGTATATACTATGGTATATACTATAACATGAATGGATCATGTAAACATTATGCTTAATGAAATAAGCCAGACACAGAAGAACAAATATTTTATGATTCCTAATTTATAAGGTACCTAGAATAGGCAAATTCATAATACAGAAAGTAGAAGTTTCCACAGACTGAGGGATGGAAAAAGGTGAGTTATTGTTTAATGTGGTATTCTCCTTGTGTGTGTATGTCTGTGTCCAAATTTCCCCTTTTATTAAGGGAACCAGTCATACTGGATTAGGGGCCCACCCTACTCTAGTATGACCTCATCTTAACTAATCATGTTGGCAATGACCTCATTTCCAAATAAGGTCACATTCTGAGGTACTAGGGGTTAGAACTTCAACATACAATTTATGGGAGGGCAAAATTCAATTCATAAAAATTACCTTTCCTTGAATTAATTTATTTTAAAGATAAGCTTATCAACAGATTTTTCTTGATAACACTGATACTGCTGAAGTCAGTAAAAATGCAGGGACACCCATGTGTTTGGGCCATATTTTTACATGACATCACACATTTTTCTAGAAGTTTAATTCTGAGCTTTATTTTCAATGCACTATAAAGTTTATATTTCCTCACTCTTAAGCAAATTGCCCAGATTTACTGCATTGTCAAGATTTACTATATTAGTTAATAATAAAATAAGTACTTGAAACTCAAAATAAATTTCAGAGATTGTCTCTGCTATAGTCTCTGTTTTTATTTATTGGAAGTTTCTTTGTAAAAAGCCATGATAACGGTATCTTTCTTTTGCAGGAATGGCAGGAATTACATGAAACGTTTTAATATATCCTTTGATAGTTACCTACCCATCCATCACCTTCAAGTAGAGCCAAAATTCCAAATGATGGGATCCACCCTATCTGTTTTACTGCAGCAGTAGTTGAAAGCTTTCTTCTACAATCAGTGTTGTAAAAAGAGAACTTCCATTAACCACTGGAAATCATTCTAGCACACACGCTAAATACATTACTCAGTAATAAAACTATTTAAATTTTTCATCCCCAAAAATAAATCTAACAATTACGGAGTTCCTGTGGTACTCTCAGGATAAGTGTGAAATCCTCTTTGATGCTAAGACATACTGATAAAAATAATTAATCACCCTACAAATACTGTGATTTGATTCTTTGAATCCTCTCCACAGAACACTTACTTTTTGATTAGAGAGATCTGATTTTTGTTATAGAGAATAATAATAACCATCTGTTGAATTAAGTAACTGTTTGGACTTCACACTAAAATAGAATAATCTCATATCTCAAATACATCAAAGGTAGGCTTTAGAGAGTGCTAGCCTATGGTTAGAAAACCAGCAATGAAATAATGAAACATTCTTTCTTCTATCCTCTATCAGAAATTAGCATTCCAAAGTACAGAATGTCCTTTCCACTTATCCCAGAATGACACAGCTAGGGTTTATACATCCCCAAGCCTGGCAGAACATTAATAAGCAAAATCTCCCCCTTGCACTTTATAAGAGAAAGAGTCTATAACCAGGACCAACAGGGTAGAAAGCCACCAACTTTGTTTGGGAAATCTGAGGGGTGGGGGGAAAGTGCTCTTCTGGCCCCAGATAACTTTTGCACGTCTAGTCCAGAAACCATTAGCATTTTGAAGTCAAGAATTATTTCCAGGAAGTCAAAATAAAAAAGGATTTGCCATAAAGTATAAAAAAGTAATAAAGAATTATCAAGGATTTGTTAGCCAAATTTTTAATGCAGCTGTGGGAACTGAGGAAATGAGACAGGGCAAGTATATCCTGATGGGTAATTAAGGAGGAAAGGCCCAAAGCACTCAGCTCCAAAGGACAGGCTGTGGGTGGTGCTTCAAAGGCAGAGTCTGGACTCTGAAAACCTGGGGAGACATATATGGGTTCTTGCAGAATGAGGAAAGAGAGAGGTATAGGATTTCCTTTGTGTATTCCATGAAGCTCACTCTGTGTCCAGGCCAGGAAATTAAAAGAATAAAATTTAGAATTAATACCGCAAATCCCCGAAGAGCTTATTATTTGTCATGTGAAACATATGTACTTTGAACATACTGAAACAGAAATTTGTATCAAGTAGTATGGTCCCAACTAAGGTAAAATGAACAGACAAGAACTAAAAAGAAAATGCAGCCCCTGACGTCCAGGAGCTGGCACAGCACTGACATCAAGGCTTTGCTACTCTCCTGGTGAACATAATCTCACAGAACATCAGTATCAGACAACAGCACTTTGCAATCATGATGGAGCAAGGCAAAAACAAGACCACTCCATAACCAGGATGGAACACAGATAAAACATGAACACTCTCCAAGCACAAAATACTAAACACTCCCCGTTCCCAGCCAACATTAGTGCTTCTGCTGAAGCAGTGAAGCCCCTTCACTGCTTTATTCTTCATTTACTCTATCCTCCCTAAAGATAAGATTTATTAAGAATTCAATCATAGAATCGTCCCCTATTTCTAATAACGGTCAATATATAGCAAACTCCCAATTCCTTGGACTCTTCCCAAAATCACCTAACCAAAGCCCAAATCCTACAATAAGGCCATTTTGACACCCTATTTTCAAGGTACCCCATAGTCCTTCATGGTGTGCATTCTCTCACACCGTAATGAATAATAAAGCTTAAGTTGCTCAACTGCAGATGTCTTCCTGGTAGTTGTTGGCTAGGACATTGATAAGAAGTGTGGGGCGCCTGGGTGGCTCAGTGGGTTAAACCCTCTGCCTTCGGCTCAGGTCATGATCTCAGGGTTCTGAGATCGAGCCCCACATCAGGCTCTCTGCTCAGCAGGGAGCCTGCTTCCCCTTCAAAAAAAAAAAAAAAAAGTGCTGAAACTTCCCAAAAATAAGATTAAATAATTTAGGATAATTTCTGCTACTAAAGTATAAAGCCTCACTTATTCCATCTCTATAATACTGTAATGGCAACACCAAAGCTTTAATTTGGCCTTAATCTACTGACCAACTCATTTCTCCCCTCTCTATATAAATTGTTTGATAAACCCATTTTGACTTCTGAGAAGACTAATATGTACCTTGAAAAGTAGTTAAAAATGTAATTGTATATGGAGATAAGGCCTCTGAAGAGATCATTGAAATTAAATGATGTCATAAAGGTTGGGCCTCAATCCAATGGGACTGGTGTCTTTTTAAGAGGAAGAGACATCAGGGTCCTGGGATCGAGCCCCGCATTGGGCTCTCTGCTCAGCAGGGAGCCTGCTTCCCCCTCTCTCTGCCTGCCTCTCTGCCTACTTGTGCTCTCTCTCTCACTCTCTCTCTCTCTGTCGAATAAATAAATAAAATCTTAAAAAAAAAAAAAGAGGAAGAGACACCAGGTATGCATGTGCATAGAGAAAATGCCATGTAAGGACACAGTAAGAAGCCAGCCATCTACAAGCCAAGAAGAATGTCTATCATATGCATAGTTAGTATCCTAGGATGAAAAGAGAGAGTAGAACAGGAAAAAGAAACGAAAAACAGATTCTGAGAATTTTCAAAAATTAATGAAAAACAATAAAGAAGTTGAGAAATCCAAATAAGATAAAAATCTTATTCTACTTAAAAACTATAAGTAGAAGAGCAAATTATAGGGCGCCTGGGTGGCTCAGTGGGTTAAGCCTCTGCCTTCAGCTTAGGTCATGATCTCAGAGTCCAGGGATCCAGGGTCCTGGGATACAGGATCCAGGGTCCTGGGATCGAGCCCTGCATTGGGCTCTCTGCTCGGCAGGGAGCCTGCTTCCCCCTCTCTCTGCCTGCCTCTCTGCCTGCTTGTAATCTCTCTCTCTGTCAAATAAATAAATAAAATCTTAAAAAAAAAAAAAAAAGGAAATTATACCCAAAGCAAGCAGAAGAGATGAAATAATAAAGATAAGAGTGACCATAGAAATAGTAGAAAACAAAAAGTAATATCTGGTTAATTTGACAAGAGTAAAACATTTGATAAATATCTAGTGAAACTAGGGAAGAAAAAGAGAAGATACAAATGATAAATATCAAGAATGAAAAAGGAGAATCACTATAGATCCTCATACTTTGAAAAGGATAATTCAGGAATATTTTGAAGAACTTTTTATCAATAAATTTGAGAATTTAGATTAAATGGACAAATCCCTTGAAAGACACAAATTACCAAAGCTCACTCAAGAATAAAAAACCTGCATAGCCCTACCTCAATAGTCACCAAATAGTTCACCAAAGGATGACATAGTAATTATTTTAAACTTCATAGGATATAGAATGTCTGTTCCAATAACTCATCTCTGACATTGTAGTGCAAAAAAATCCATAGACAATACACAAACTAATGGTCATGGCTAATTTCCAATAAAAATTTACAAAAACAGATAATTGGCCCATAACCCATAGCTTGCCAACCTTTGTCTTATTTCTAATAACTCAATAAATGATTACTGAAGACCCATGATATAATAGGCATCATGTGAGATGAAGATACCATCTGAACAAAACAGATTCTCAGCTCTCAGAGTTTACGGTCTATGGTCTAGGCATTGATAAAAATAAATGATCATGAAACAGGAGGAGATGGGGAGAGAGACAAACCATAAGAGACTCCTAGACTCATGAAACGAACTAAGGATGGCTGGGAGGCGGGGGGGTAGGGATAGGGTGGCTGGGTTGTGGACATTGGGGAGGGTATGTGCTATGTTAAGTGATGTGAAATGTGTAAGCCTGACGATTCACAGACATGTACCCTGGGGCAAATAATACATTATATGTTAATTTAAAAAAAGGGAAAAAAATAAACGATTAGAGAGTTAAAATATGATAACTGCAACAATGGAGATAATCCAATATTCTGTACCAGTATGTAGGAAGAAAGACATTTAACCCAGATTGTGGGGCTCAAAAAAATTACCAGAAATAAGTTATATCTCACCAGAGGATGAAGAGGAGATGGTATCACAGGAACAACAACAAAAATATTAAAAAGAAACTATGGAAAATCTTAGAAACTGGAAAAAAAATTCAGTATAAATGAAGTTTGGGCAAATTGTAGGACAGCAGAAAAGGAACAGATTCCACCTGAGCTAAGCCATTGCTATAATTTAGGAGAGAAATAAGAGTGTTCTGAACTATGGTAGTGTAGTAGTGATGGCAAGAAGTGGGCAAGTTTAACAGATAATTGGATGCATATGTAGTATAAAAGAGAGCCAAGAAATCCAGCATTCTGCTGTAAGCTGGGTATTGATGTCATGTTTCTGTTAAAGGAACACAGAAAGAATAATCAAACTACACATCTTCAAAAATGCTAGGTAATTCCAGGTATAAAATAAATAAACCCTGGGAATGTAACGTGGGGCATGGTGAGTGTAGTTAATAATACTGCATTGTATATTTGAAAGTTTCTAATATAATAGATCATAAAAGTTCTCATCACAAGAAAAAATTTGTACCTATGTGTGGTGATGGATGTTAACTAGACATATATTTCTCAATATATACATATGTAGAATCGTTATGTTGTACACCTGAAACTAATATAATACTTTATGTCAATTATATATCAAAAAACTTAACAAACAAGACAAAAAGGTAATTCAACATGTATATATTCTCCCTTATTTAACAGGAACCATGTTTTATACATTACAGTCCAGTTGTCTGCCATGTCATAAGTCCATGTATTATTTGCCCTTTTTCCTCCAATAGAGAGTGGTATTCTTAAAGAAAGGTGTTTTCTATGTTTATTACATTATTGATGTAATTAATAATTAATGAGCTTGTGTTTACATAAAGGAATAGACCATGGCCAGCTTCCATGAGGAGAAACCATTGAAATGATAACAAACTACACTTCCTGATCAAATGCATGCTCTTTGCAGCAAATTGTATAGTTTAGTCTTTAACTCCCTTCAATCTCATTATCCATATGGCCATACCACTGGACAAACACATTTAGTATATAAATTCAAAGATGTAAGAAAATCAGATATCATCTACTTCGGTACCTTCAAAACACAAGGAAACTGGTGACAGTGACATTTGTCACAATTTTACATAGAAGAGGCTTATTAGGTAGGGGATGAGATTAGGAGAATAGTTTTGATGCTGCATGTGCATAATTTTATAAAATTATATGCATACTTTTTTACAAAAGATAAGGCAAAGTCAATTGTCCTTACCGATGGAGTCAGCTCTGTATGCATATGTGTGTGTGCATCTGTGAGTATTGGTGGGGGCGAATTGCCAGTGAAAATTAGGAAGACATGGAAACTCCCCTAAGACGCACCTCAAGCTTCTACTGAATGGCTTTCTTCTCTCATTTTGGCTTAATTGTGGAAACAACCTTACATAGTTTCATTTTTGTTTTGACCAGCTTTTAGTATCAGAAAACTACACTAGTAATATCTTTACTAAAAATCACTGAAGCAAAATTTGCACATTTAAAGAGAATTTTTAAACTGTGAGCAATGACCAAGAAAAAGCTACAAGTGCTGCAAATGTATGAAGATTGTGGGTTGGTTGAGTCATAAAAAGCTGACTTAGTACAGCTGACCTCTTAAAATATCTTTCAGGTATATAGAAACCAAGGAATTATAATGTATTCTGTTAAAGCCAAAACGGAAATAGCTCCCCCACCCCCTGTGTTATGCTTTTAGTGAATGGATTTTTAGAATATAGCACTGAGTAATGATGGGATAGTTCACAGAGGAACCAGAATACCACTGGCACCAATTGAATGGCTTTTTTACTGACTCTGTGTGACCTTTGAAAGGTGATTCCTGCCACCACAGTGAGTGTAGCAGAGGACAGCTAAAACAAAGGTAGAACAGCTGACTCTTTTAAATGGAGCAAATAGAGTTTCATGGAAAATTTGAGTGCTTTAAAGCTTTGCTCATTAAAACAATGTCAGGCTGTTCCTAAACCAAACAGAGGGAATGAGTTAAAGTCATTTCCAGAATAACACAGTCCCCCAAATAATTGAGGAAGCGAATAGGAGTTTGATCAGAGTATCAACACTGATCACACTAATTAGAATCTCTTACTTCACTAAAGCATAACTGTAATGTCACAAATAAAAAGAGGAAAACAAAAGAGCCTAAGCTACTCTTTCTAAAGTGAAGTAAATATATTCCAATAACAAGTGCCTCAAATATGCTATTGATCTATGTTCTGAAATTTATTTTTAAAAGGAATAAATAAATAAATAAAACCTCAAAACTAAGTTCTTAGCTGTAGAATACAGTAATAGATGAACTCACTAGCTGAAAATCAGCAGAAGCTGACTTTGACCAAAGGAAATCCAATTATGAATATAGATCTCCATCAATTAAAAGTTAATCTGCTAACTGAAGGAGTAATATGGTAGCATATTCTTGAACTAAGGCTAGATGAACCAAATTACCTGAAATAGGTTCTAAGATTTTATTCCATTTTCAAATAATACAAACTTCAGGAATTAGAAAAAATACTTCTATAGTTAAATTTTCCCAGGAACCAAAAATAATAATAATTTGTTCTGTTCTTCTATTCACTAACTTAACAGGCTTTAAATTACTCCTTATGCAGTATTTTACCTTCACCTCACATATTCAACATGGCCTGTTCAGATTACATTTTTGAAGAACCTAGAATGCAGACAACTTGCTAGAATAGGAGAAACTATTGTTCAATAAATACTATCTAAACACAATATGCATTTAACACTCTTCTAGACATGTAAACTATCACAGTAGTAAGAGATTCTTTGAGAGCTGAGGACCCAAAAGAAAATTACATCAAGAAGTTCTAGTCAAGTTTTTATGTCATATGTTGGAACTGTAAATTATCTACCATACATACATATAATTTCAAATTTTATAATTTACTGAAGATTCAAAAATCACAGCTATTCTTTGAAAATTGTAATTTCTTCTGATTATTTGGCTAGGGTTAGTCAACCACAATGGAAAAATTCATTATTTATGTCTCAAAGTGTCTTCTTCCTAAGCAATAGTGTTTGCCCTAGGAGAAGATTGAGATAGCTAGCTGTCTACGAAGGAACTTAACACAGGATGCCTCCCATCTTTCAACATTTAAATCCTCAACTTCTCTTGATGATATCTAGTAAGAGGTCATATAACATTTGGGAGGAAAGCTGCTCCTTACAACAGCTACAATTACTTAATCCTTTACTACATAATAGGAACTATGTATACATAGCTTGTTTTCATTCTCACAATTGTCTTACTAAGTAGAGTTATGTTCCCCAATAAGCATACGAGAAAATGGAGGCTTGAGAAATAAAATAATTGGTCTAAAGTCACATGATTATTAGCTGCAGGGTAATATGATGACTCACATATTTCTGAGTCTGACTCCAAACTCCATGATCTTTATTCTGTGCCTCCTCCTACATAGGTAATAGCAAGGCAAAGATCAGTGCATCTGATTATCTTATTATCCGTCATGCCTTGGCAGAGACTTCAAAGGGTTTGAATAAAAAATAAGGAAGGTATTAAAAGATAATGTGACA
>CM053605.1:39455681-39507652 GCA_028646535.1 Procyon lotor
CCATGTGCTCCATGCAATACGTGCTCTCCTCAATACCCACAAGCAGGCTCACCCAACCCCCCACTCCCCCTCCAAAACCCTCAGTTTTTTGCTCAGAGTCCACAGTGTCTCATGGTTCATTTCCCCCTCTGATTTCCCCCAATTCACCCTTCCTTTCCTTCTCACAATGCCCTCCATGTTTTTCTTTATGCTCTACATGTAAGTGAGACCATAAAATAATTGACTCTCTCCACTTGGCTTATTTCACTCCACATAATCTCTTCCAGTCCCGTTCATGTTGATACAGAAGTCGGGTATTCATCCTTTCTGATGGCTGAGTAATATTCCATTGTATATACAGACCATATCTTCTTTATCCATTCATCTGTTGAAGGGCATCTTGGCTCTTTCCACAGGTTAGCGATTGTGGCCATTGCTGCTATGAACATTGGGGTATATGTGGCCCTTCTTTGTACTGCATCTGCTTCTTTGGGGTAAATACCCAGTAGTGCAATTGCAGGGTCATAGGGTAGTTCTATTTTTAATTTCTTGAGGAATCTCCACACTGTTTTCCAAAGTGGCTGCACCAACTTGTCTTATTGATTTTGGTCATTCTAACTTGTGTAAGGTGGTACCTCAGTGTGGTTTTGATTTGAATCTCCTTGATGGCTAAAAATGATGAACATTTTTTCATGTGTCTGTTAGCCAACTGTATGTCTTCTTTGAAGAAGTGTCTGTTCATGTTTTCTGCCCATTTTTTGATGTGATTAACGGTTTTGTGAGTGTTGAGTTTGAGGGTTCTTTATAGATCTTAGGTATCAGACCTTTATCTGTAGTGTCATTTGCGAGTATCTTCTCCCATTCTGTGGGTTGTCTGTTTGTTTTGTTGACTGTTTCCTTTGCTGTGCAGAAGCTTTTTATCTTGATGAAGTCTCAGAAGTTCATTTTTGCTTTTGTTTCCTTTGCCTTTGGAGACATGTCCTGAAAGAAGTTGCTGTGGCTGATGTCGAAAGGTTACTGCCTATGTTCTCCTCTAGGGTTTTGATAGATTCTTGCCTCACATTGAGGTCTTTTATCCATTTCGAGTTTATCTTTGTGTATGGTGTAAGAGAATGGTCAAGTTTCATTCTTCTACATATAGCTGCCCAATATTCCCAGCACCATTTATTGAAGAAACCGTCTTTTTTCCACTGGAAAAGTATTTTTTCCTGTTTTGTCAAAGATTATTTGATCATAGAGTTGTGGGTCCATATCTGGGCTCTCTATTCTGTCCATATCTGGGCTCTCTATTCTGTTCCACACTGGTCTATGTGTGGAATAGAATAGAGAGTCCAGATATGGACCCGCAACTCTACTTTTAATGTTTTTCTTATTCAATCTCTAGAAGGAAGTTAATTCTCTGGCAATAATAGTTGCTCAAAACTAACTGTCTCTAGACTCACTCCCAAAGAGAAGTTTATATGTTTAAATAATGCATTTTACTAACCTATATTAATTGATCACACCAAAACATAAGACTAGCCTTTTTTGTGGCAAAGAATGTTCTTTGGGGGTTATTTATTTAGAATCACAAGAGGAAACTCTTAAGAAAAATTATCCAAAATAGCTACTAAAGAAATAGAATATTTGCATATAATTTCAGTGCCATACTGGAACACCATTTAACAGGATCACCCAAAAATAATTTAATTTCCTACAGTATGTACGTTTGCTTGCTTTGCTTTTTACTACTGATTAAAGCCAAGAGTTTGTGAAGTTACATGTTCACTTGCAGTTTGGGAAAACTGGAGCTGTAAATAATATCTTTATAGAAGAAAGGCAATCCCAAAGGTTGTAATTTATCATCCTATAAAAATAACTTGTTTTGTCCCTAACTTGGCAAATCTATTTCAACTTGTCTTTCTTAACAGACTATATCAATCTGTGTTCCCTAAGTGCTCCTTAAACTAGCTTTATACCTTCTTACTGATTCCCTCATTAATGATTTAAATAAATGTTTAGTATGTGCTCACGTGATATTTGTAAGAAAGTCTTGTTTCTAACTTTAAAAATTATCCTTTGAATGAATCTCAAGAATGCTAAGTGAAATAAGTCAGTCAGAGAAAGACAAATACCATATGGCTTCACCCATATGTGGAATTTAAGAAACAAAACAAACGGACAAAGAAAAAAAGAGACAAACAAAAAAACAGCTTCCTAACTATAAAGAACAAAGTGATGGTTACCAGAGGGGAAGTGAGTTGAGAGATGGGTTAAATAGGTGAAGGGTGGGGTGCCTGGGTGGCTCAGTCTTAAGCGTCTGCCGTCTGCCTTCGGCTCAGATCATGATCCCAGAGTCCTGGGATTGAGCCCCGCATCGGGCTCCCTGCTGGGCAGGAAGCCTGCTTCTCCCGCTAACATTCCCTCTGCCTGTGTTCCCTCTCTCACTGTGTTTCTCTCTGTCAAATAAATAAAATCTTTTAAAAAAAAAAATAGGTGAAGGGTATTAAGAGTACACTTATTTTGAAGAGGACTGTGTAATTAATAGAATTCTCGAATCACTATATTGTACCCCTGAAACTAATAGAACACTGCTAACATTGTTAACTATACTGGAATTTTAAAAAATTATCCTTTTTCAGTGTAATGATAAAGTGGAGGTGCAAAAAAGTATAGTGTCCAGATTTCCTGTTGGATTAGACTTAAAGATTGAAGAAAAGAAAACCATGAAATAGAACTTGGAATCATATGTGACTGGACAAATGTGAAACAATCATTTGTGAAAATAACACCATAAAAACCTGAACATCTCTCAGGGTAAGTTTTAAAGCTATGGATGAATTAATCTCGCCTGCTTGAGATCAAAAGCAAGGAGTATCTGCCTCTGTCTCAAATATCATTCAGCAAGTACCATAGGAGCATTCAAAACATTATTTTAATATTTTCTAAGAGAATAACCCTGGGGAAATTATCATTTAGCCATTAAAAAGTTGGATCAAGTTTTTAACAGCAAAAAACGCACTACTCACAAAAAAAAAAAAGAAAGAAAACCACTACTCACATTTTGGCTAGAAAACAGAAAGAATACACTAATGTCTATTTTTTAAATTATATATAGCTTTATTTTTAGATTTGGGTCATATAAAAATCTCATCTGTTAAAGTCACTAAACTAGATATTATAATATTGAAGAGCTGATTTACATACCTTTATTCCTTTATATACTTTATTCCTATTCCTTTTATATATTTTATCCTTCAACTTTACCCTATACTTTAAAAACTATTAAAATATTTTATCATATATAAGAACTGAGGTTTAAGATCCTACCTCTTCTATCTCTTTCTCTCTAGAGAAAAAAAATTTTTTTATTTTACTTTTATAAATCTATACATTTTACTTTTATAAATCTATACATTTTTGGTTTTGAAGCAATAACTAAATCCATTTATTCAACAATAAGATTACAGTTTAGATAGCTAAATATGTCCCCCAGTTTTTCCTCTCTATGCTTATTAAGACATTCAAAATGTTAGTACAGAATAAATTTTCTAAACTAGTAAGTCTTGAAATAAAATATGTCAAAATATTATCATTTTCCCATAAGGATATACAACCTTGTGTAAACTGAAATGGAGTCTAGATGCGAAATTCTGTGAATTGAATCTACTTAACTTTTCCTGAAGATATTGTTTAGTAATTCTTAGGAAATAAAATGCTTGGAGCACAAGCTAAAGTTCATTTGTATGTTTTTGAAGTTGATGTTTCCAAGATCATTTGACTTTGCTGATCAAATCTATTGAAAAGTAAAATTAAATTTGCTACAGTGAGTGCTTTTGGATGACATGCATAATAAAAAAAAAAAGCATGTTATTATAGTCTTTATGTCCTTGATTTGTGACTAACTTTAGATCCTAACTCATGCCTTAGAACATAAATTGGTGTTTGACGTAACCATGAAGGTTTGAACAAAAGATCTACATCACTAAAATTTAGTAAGGAAGAGTGCATACTTGGGCTTTCTATGCAGAACAAAGTCAAATTTAATCTAAACTTATAATGAAGTGAACTTTTCTAGAACCAATGACTGTGTTCCTCTCATCTTTTCTACTTGGGGCCTGCTTAGAACCATTATCTCAACTGTGTTGATTATCTGCTAGGAGGCCTCTAAGCTCTGTGAGATACTAAGAATTCCAATAAGAAAGGAGTACCTTCAGAACTTGTAAATTCTTTTCTGTTATTACCAAGCTAAGGCCTTTTCTGTAGTTGACAAATAACTTTTTAAAGAATCTAATCCATATTAGTCTCTGTGTTATGAACTTTAAGTACGTCTTATCACCTAATCCTCACAGTTCTGTGAATAAGTAATATTAACCCTATATTAGGAGTAAGGATAAATAACTTGTTCAAGTTATTCACCTGGCTGACAGTTGCAGAGCTTATTATTTCTTCCCCAAACCCACAATCTTTATACTTGAACTGAAGATGAACTTCATAAGAAGGGGGAAGGTTTTACATCATCAGTCACATTTGTAGCTGAGAAATCTATTGCCAATTAATAGGCAATTCCAAATGTTCACAACAATTGGGGCAATAAAGACATATGTTACTTAGTCTGGAGAAAGTTCCTATATTGGACATTCTATAACATACATATAATCTTTCTAAGGATTATTAATTATTTAAAAGTAGAAAAAAATCACGATTTGAAAATCATTAACTCTAAGAAAAAGAGAAAAAGGATACTTCATGATCAATGTCATATATTTATATATACACACACAGCATCACTCTCTTCTCCAGGCTATTAAATTATTAAATAAGTATAAATAAGTCAAATGTCTTTTCTTCTCTCCTGTTATCCCATTCAAACCTTGTTTCCATTAATAGCACACTCAATAGTAGAAATTTCAAATTCCAAGTGAAAGGTACTCTCTGAACATCAAGATTTTTGGAAAGATTCAAGTATGACAACAACAGAAGTTGAATCTAGGGGTGCCTGGGTGGCTTAGCTGGTTAAGCATCCAACTCTTGGTTCCAGCTCAGGTCATAATCTCAGGGTTGTGAGATCAAGCCCTGCAATGGGCTCCACACTCAGTGGGGAGTGTGCTTGAAATTCTCTCCCTCTCCTTCCCCATTTGCCCCTCCCCACATGCTGAATTACTATAAATATACCTCTAGAACATTTTAAAAAGATTAAATATAAAGTTAAACCTAAAAAGTGCTGGTCACTTAAATAAAAGCCTTTATATTACAGAGTAAGTTGTAATTAAGAGAATATGATATGAATGGCTTAAGAACACTTAAAGTGCTGGCTTTCCTTTACCTGCATAATTTCCCTGGATCTATTGTAAAGATCTCCCTTTTTCATAGCATTTTTTAATTTGTATTTGAATTCTATCTTTTGTTGTTTGACTCCTTATTGAAGGATAAATAATGGCCACCCAAAGATGTCCGGTCTTAATCCCTGGAATTTTTAAATGTTATCTTATTTGGAAAAAGAATCGTTACAGATTGATTAGAATTTTGACATGGGGAGATTATCTGGATTACCCAGGTAGGCCCTCGATGCAATCACATGTGTAGACACAAACCAAAATATGCTGGCAGCCACCAGAAACTAGAAGAGACCAGAAATGGATTCTCCCCTAGGACCTCTGGAGGGAGGAGCATGGCCCTGCTTTAAGCTTGATTTTGAACTTCTGGCCTCTAGAACTGTGAGAAAGTAACTCTCTATTGTTTTAAGTCACCAAATTTCTGGTAATTTGGTACACCAGCCATAGGAAACTAACATACTCCCATGTGAGGGAAAGAACTTATCATTTTCATCTTATAATCTCACTACCTAGAACACTGTTGATTAAAACTGTGATTCTAAATCTCAGCTGCAATTCAGAATAATGTGTAAATCTTTTAAAAACTACTAATGCCCAGACCAAATCTCCCACTACAGAAATTCTGATTGAATTGCCTGAGGTGAGGTCTAGGCACTAGTTATTTTTGTTTGTTTTTGTTTTGTTTTATTCTACAAATTATTTAATGTGTAACCAAAATTGAAAAGCATAGGAATCAAGAAAGGCTGAATGGAAGGGAGAGTTACTGAGGAAGGTATAGTAGCTAAGAGCAATGGCTCTGGAATCAGACTGTGAGGGGTCCAGTCCCTGCTCCAGCATGTGCTAATCCTGTGAACTGGACCACATTGCCTAATCCTCCATTTCTCCATTGTTAAAAAAAATAATAATAAAATTATCTTCATCATAGGGCTATTGTGTATGAAATAATGTAGATTTTAATATAGAGCCTAATCCACTGTAAATTCTTAATAAATGTTAGATCTCAATGTTAGAAAAAAATCTTTATTTCACAAGTTTTTAGCCAATCATTATTTTAAATTGGGTGAATTAGGAAGATGGAAGGATTGTATTCAAAATAAATATTTAATATTACATAAAACAAATCTTACACAAATTTTGGCTCGATTATTTAAATTTACTGAGCTTTTGAGGTTCTTAAATATAAATTCATTACCGATAACCCAGAGATTTGTGAAGCAACTTCTTTAAAATCTTACAATTAAATTCCTTCTATCAATCCATGCAATATGTTCTCCTTTAATGTAATTACATTAGAATGCTGCTTGTGTAAGTTAAAATTTATATTGCTTTGGGTGGTGAAGAATGGAGCAACATTTTGTATACATGTAAGAGATCCATGCCAATCTTCCCAAAAAAGTTCCCCCTTGCTTTTTCTATTTTTTTTTCTTTCCCAAATCCCCATCTGTTTTGCTGATGTGCCAATATCCAGGGTCTGTTTTTCATAATGTCATTTTGTTTGTGAGGATGTCTGTTCCTGAGAGTTCACGAGCTGGCTGACAATGAAAAAGTAATCACAACGAGGCCAGGAAATATCCTGAAAAATAAAGCAAAAGCCAAGAAAGCCACTGCGCCCTGCTGGCCAGTTGCTTGGAGGGCTTAGGAAAGCAGGGTCAACAGTTTCAGACATTACTCTAGAGGATCTCCTTGGTGGCTAAAGAAACTTCCAGAAAGGGTCCACTGAATATCAAAATCACATCACAGCCTCTGAAGTTCCCTCCAGAATAGTTCAAACAAAGTAATTCTGTGTGGAAGAACAGTTTCATTTTACAAATTAAAAAAGCAAACAAGAAACATGGCAAATGACATATTTTTTTAAAAATCCTCTCTCTGAAACATCAAGGAAATGAGGTTGGAGGATTAAAAAAATTAAATATTTATAATAAGCATTCCTTAGTTTTGTTTCCATATTTAACTAAGACTGAGAAACACCTAGATTATAATTATGTTCATGGTTCCCTTGCTAATATTTTTGCTTAACTGATAATTCTAATTTACAGCAAATAGATAAATGTGTCAAAAGAAGGAGTTTTTTTCTCTCTTTTCAAAAAAGGAGCATCAAAATTCTAGGCAATTTATATTGCCAGAATTTTAACATACAATTTCCAGTGTGACATGTGGGTCAGTTTTATCTATTTAACAGACTCTGTTATGCCATGAACATAAGCATACAACCTTTAAAGTTCTACCTATGTGTGAAAATTGCTAATGAAAAACAAATTTTACATTACCAAGACTAAATCCCCATTCACTGTGATAATAAAAAGAATTTTTGATTTTATGTTATTTTCCATTTTTATGTTGGGTTGAAGAAAGGCATAGAAATTATACACTATATTAGCATTGGATCAAAGGTCACTCTTGATTTAAAGACTATTTTCATACTGATGGAAAAAAAGAGAAGTCTTTTTCTCTTGGGTAATATGACTGTAATTTCCTTATAGGAGATGATGGATAGAAGTTTGAAAAATATTAATTAGCCTGTGCAAGTTCCTATGGTAAAAGATTACTAGGAAGAATTTATAGATTACTGTTCATTATTTTTTAACCTCCACTTTCTTAGTAAATACTGCAAAAAGAACAAATTTGACAGAAAGCCTGAGAAATGTACAGTCTCTGGAACAGTCCAACCCAGACTGTATAGTCAGCCATCAGCTGGATGGCCATTAAGCAAGGCTTTTACTTGGCAATAGGAAACCAAGGGGAAATATAAAGAATGGGATTCATCTCCATTTCTATTTAATCATTTTCAAGTATAGTAACTTAGACTGCCACAATGTGTAAAAAAAGAAGAAGTGGGGTGGAGAAAGAACATTTCAAGAAAAGTATAAACCTAAATTTGGAAAGACTACATTTTTTTCCTACTTGTTCTATGTCTACGTAAATTAAGGCATCCATACAAGAATTAGCTGTAAGTTTCTAAAACTTTTTTGTAAAATTCCATTTTCAGTGGAGATGTCATAATGTGCTATATCCCTTTCCCCTCCCTCTGGCTTTAATTCAGGTGATAGACAGGAAAAGGAGAGTTCCAGAATCCCGCCTTTTCCCAGCTAGGCACAGCTTTTTCAGCTTGAGGTATAACAATTGTAGGAAATGGTGAATGATGGAAACATTTTCCTAGAAGGGGAGTTTGAAACCTAGGAGAGCCACTCCTATCTGAGCCATAACTACTTACCGAGGCATGAATCGGAGGAAGCTTGCCACACTGAGAAGGCCTGTACAGACCAATTTGACAGAGGACTAGATTGTCACTTCCTGAAAGTGATGGAGTAACACACTCCCAGGATGCACCTTCCTCTGACATTTCCTGAGCATGGCCTCATTATTTATCTACTCCCAGGATTCACTGAAAGGGATTACAAACTACATTTTTTAAAGAGTACATATAAAAGACAGCCACTAATAATAATACTCTGAAGCAACAAACCTTATATGTATACCTCTTTCCTTGTGTTAGCGTTTCTCACATGAGGCCAAGTTACAAAGGAAACAACTTAAAGATGGCCCTGCATTCTAAAATGGTAAAAGGAAATTTAGCTGAAGAGCAATGTTGGGGGGGTGGGCAGAGGAAAAAAAAAAGAAAAAAGCCTGATTGCTTGAGGTTTGAAAACAAAGCATTTCCATTCCTCATACATGTAATTTTCAGTCACTGTTCAAATGAGCAAATCATTCAGTAGTTGTCATGATTTTCATTTCCCCCAAAAGTAAAAGTAAATTGTCTTGGCTCTTTCAGTTATTTGTCTTACAGTTATAAATAAGATATGTACAGGAAGTGATTTAAATTCAAGATGACTTGAAAATTAATATTGTCATTCTTCTAGGGAAGGATGTCATTTATAGGATGGAGGCAGAGAGATTTTGAGTTGCATTTTGCTTTAAATATCTTTGTAACAATATTGTCATATTTTACAATTAAGGAATAAATTAATATACACATTTTATAAAATATTTTAAGATTATTTTTTTCTCCAGGAACACGTTTGGGAGCAGGAGGAGTGTATGGATATTAAATCACAGAGAAAGGTTATTTATTACTGAGGCCTCAATAGTAATAATTAACAAAAGCTTAGGGAAGTAGTAAATTCAAGTAAGGAACTTTCAATTAAACAATGATGATGAGGATACAAGGCATTTCCTGAAAATTTATCTTTGATTAGGAGAAGTTATTGAAAGCATTTGGCCTTTAATTCTAGGCAGTCCTTAATCCCCAGGAAATATCAACTTTATTACTATTTAAATACACTAAAATCCTTCAGAGAGAAAATGGCAGATGACTTGTATTTTTAAGCATGATGTAGCTCACAGACATTCAGATTTTTTTAACCATTTTCAGCATCCCTTTACACTTCTGTGTAGCCTCTAGTATTATCACATTCAGTCTAAGATTTAGAGTATAATGGTTAAAAGCTTTCTTCAAAACAAACAAAAAGAAAGAGATAATACACCAAAAAAGACTCTTAAATATTGACAACCAGTAGTTACCAGAAGGGAGGAGGGAGGTGAAATAGGTGAAGGGGATTAAGAGTACACTTAATATTATGAGCACTGAGTAATGTATAGAACTGTTGAATCACTATATTGTACACCTGAAAGTAATATAACACTGTGTGTTAACTATACTGAATTTTTTTTAAAGATTTATTTATTTATTTGACAGAAAAGAGAGAGATCACAAGTAGGCAGAGAGGCAGGCAGGAAGAGGGGGAAGCAGGCTCCCCGCCGAGCAGAGGGCCCAATGTGGGGCTCGATCCTAGGACCCTGAGATCATGACCTGAGCCGAAGGCAGAGGCTTTAACCCAGTGAGCCACCCAGGCGCCCCCTGAATTTTTTTTAAAGTAGGTTTTCTTAGCCATATAAAATACCTTTGAATCTTGGTTCTAAAAGTATTAACTCTATGACTTTGAACAGATTATTTAATACATTCAAGTACCCATCTCATAAACCGTAGCATGGGGATGATACCTTCCTAATTAACAATGACTAAATGAAATAATAAAATACATGCAGAGTAATTAGTACAGTGCCTGGTGCCTAATTCAGTTCCCTCCATTTGGTACTGTTAAATTTTCCAGAAATTTACAATTTAAAATTATAAAAGAAGGTAGATTAATGTTTCCATTATTTAATAACTGCCTTTTTTGCATCTTTTTTCCTCAAAAATTTTATGAAACAAAAACTCATCTATTTCCATATTAAGAACTCTCCCCTATATTAAAACTCTCTCAAATTTTGCATGTTAAGAACTCAGATTATTTCACTAGTACAATTATGTCCAAATAATCACAGAATGCACATAAAAATAATGTGCGGTTGTCTCTGGATTTTGCTGTGTCCACCTCACAGTAAAACATCTCCATTTAAGGTCCAAAACCTATAGAATCTCTGTGCCTTATAGCTTCAACTTGAACTAAGAATAAAAACAAATTTTGGTGTTAAGATCTTGAGCACTGTATGCAGTTTGCTAAAGCAAAATAAAAAGCCTGGCAAAATAATATATTTTCTCTTTTGTCAAAAAAGCAAATTTACATATTATTTACATAGAAATAATTCCTTATAACTGTCAACTCTGACAAATAAGATAGTGAATATTGAGAAATTTATAATTATTTCTAAATTTGGAAGGCGTAAGAAATGTGCATGTCCATACTTTACCCTCTGTATAAGAGAATATACACTAACTAACTAGGACTAACAAAGGACCAGACTGTTAGATTCAAATTAAAGAAACAGAAAGGATGAACAACAACAGAAGCAACCTCAGCAAGGAGGATAAGGCAAAAGGTGATACATCATTCTTCTTTCCCTCATTTTTATTTTTCCCTGAAAATGTGCAGTGAGTTTCTACTATAGGAATCAGGATGCAGGTTGAGGAGGAGATAATGTAAAGACTTAGATAAATGAGACATCTGTCCTTGACTAATTCAGGTTCTGGCAAACAAAATAGATGCTCAAAGAAATAAGTACAATATAAAAGGAAAAGTATTATAATCAAAGAAAGCTATAAAGTGGGCAACTATGCAGAGGAGCAAGAAACACTCTACAGGAAACCAGAAAATCTTCATAGCAAGGGCTGTATTCAAAAAAAAAAGGCGGGGGGGGGGGGCTGTATTCAACCTGAATCCAGAGGAATAAATGAACATATTCTTAAAGGCAGTAAATTGGGAAAGGTCTTTCAGGAAGTGGAAAGTCCTACAGTTTCCACGCAGAAATGTGAAAGAGCACAATATGTATGGAAAATTACAACATGCAGAAGGCATGGAAAGTGGAGTGTCGAGACTGAGATGCAGAATGACGCCCAAAGATGAACCTGAGACATAATATGAATGCCTTGTATGTCTTGCCAAGGCTAGACTTTCGCTGTAACCATTGAGAAGACACCAGAAAGTGTTAAACTAGAGAAAGAAGTATGAGACTAGAGAGAGGAAGGCTAATGAGGTAATGGTTGCATTTGTCCAAATAGACCTTCTACCAACGTTTTTGGGATAGAGCAAGGGTGTGACCTGAGGCCCAGTCTGTGTCCCTCTTCTGTTCCCTCCTCCAGCTCTCCTATTCACAAGGACCCCAGATCAAACACATCCACTGCCACTACCACCCACCTCCAGGATACCAAAAAAAACAATAATGCGCCAAAAGTCAATTCTGTGAGTCCTCACTCAACCCTTGAGAAGACAGAACCAGCAAAAAGACTCTTAAAAAGTCCTAGATTCCTGGAGTATAGTTTAGAAGGATGTTAGGGTTAGGAAAGTGCATTCCCCTTGGCTCCATAGATGACTCGCCTGTGGGGGCTTGGCTGGGAGAGGACCAGAAGGTATTCCTCTAAAGAATACAGTCCATGTGGCACCAGAGTCATGCAGTCAGTTAAACTGACTCCTGGTTTCAGCTCAGGTTATGATCTCAGAGTCATGAAATTGAGCCCTGAGTCTTTCTCCAAGCTCAACATGGAATCTGCTTGAGATTCTTTCTCCCTGCCCTCTGCCCTTCCTGCTCATGTGCTCTCTCCCTCAAAAAAAACAAACAAAAAAAAAATTAATAAATCTTAAAAAAAAAAAAAAGTACAGTCCAAAACATGGGTCCTCTTCCTTGGGTGGTATTTGTACAAAGATGAGATGATATGGGCCCAAACTAACTCAATGAGAATGGAACAGAGAAGAAAGGCCAGTCTCATATCAATGAGATTTAATTACAGTAATATGATGACAGACAATAGAAGGCAAAAGTATATGAAATGGCTATGAACTGAAAGGAATGAGTAAAGAAGGATACTGAAATTTCTGGGTCAGTATACAGTAAATAGTGTCATTAACAACTATTGTGATAACTAATACTATCACCATTGTCCTACTAGTTACTATGTACCAGGCACAGCTCTAAATGCTTTAGTCACTTAAGGAATATAAGAAGAGAGTAGAAAGGAATTAGAGGAAATGGAGAAACACTAAGAGGATAAGAAGTACAGCTTTCACTTTAAGTTTGTGTCATTTAAAAACATATGTACCACTAACTAGGTTCAATAGGCTTAAAAAGGGTCAGTAACTCAAGCTCTCCTATGAAGTACATCTAAATTAGTAACCAGTTACAAAAAATAATTTCTACTTTAAGCATGTAGTACACAAAACTAGAAACTAGACTTTATTTACCTACCCATTCTTGTGTCATTCTGCTCTCAAAAGAAGATGATGTGACTTATAACTATATATAGTCTAAAATCAAAGTATATATAACTTAAAGGTGAAATTATCTTATTTTCCAGTAACATTTACCAGCAATGTTCCTTCAAACCACCTTCTCTGCTGAATAGAAGATTTCTTTAGAGATCTGAAGGCTCAATTTTATAACTTTTGTTTTTAAAAGACACTTATTCTAGTTGTTTGGACTACTTCCTCCTCTTCATCTAAAAATTTTAATCTCACAGTCAATTTGAAAGAAAAAAAAAGTATCTTACAGGTTTTCTATCTGTTCATCATTACTACTATCTAGTGCCTGGCTATAGAACCAGGGTAGAGCAATAGCCAACCTCCAAGTATCAATTAATACCTCATACCATCTTTCTACACATACAACTAGGTTTTCATTGAATATCCTTATTACTCAACTAGATTCTAATTAACTTTTCAATTATTAGAGGGAAAATTTATAGGATCATTTCAATTTAATACATCAAATTTGATTAAATGATTGAACTTGATTTCTCGTCAAATGTGTATATGTGTATATATATTAATGTCTATATTCATGCATTCATATACATAAGCATATACATGTAATTGGGCACAACACATAGCACAAAATGGTCCTCTCCACAGCCACCATATTATTCTTTTTGCTAGCTAAATTAAGTCACATCAGACATCTTATTTAAACTTTAAAATGGCTTTCCAGAGCACTTGAAATAAAATCCAAACTCCTCACCAAACTCTAATATCATCTGACCCAAACTACTTCTTACACCTTTTTATGGCTGCATCCCTTTAGATTACCATGTTCAAGCAATACTGGATGTATCCTTGTTCCTTGGTGCAAGTTCATTTGTATGGCTTATGGCACTTTTCCTTACCTCTGCAGGGAAAGTTCTTACAAGGCCTTTATGTGACTGGATCCTTCTCATCTGTCAATCAAATAGCTCCTTATTCCAGTGATTTGTTATTTCCTTCCTTGGTTGCTATTACACTTACTGCTATCTAAAATCATATACTTATTTAATTATTAGTTTATTGTCAACCCCAGAAGAATGTAAACTCCACAGCTGGGAGAATCTAATCTGCTTTATCACAATATTCATACCACCCAGGGATCAGGAATGTGCCTCACACATAGAAGGCACCAGGCCCATAAGAAACATTCAATAAATCTGTTGATTGAAAAATGTTCAAGAAATAATTGAACATTATATTATGTAGTACATCTACTTTATTTTACAGCATTAAAGCTGAGACCGAAATTAAACTTTATTTCTAAAGATCTAGTTAGTGCTAAAATCAGCACATAAACCCAAGTCCTCTGATTTCCTCAGTAAAGTTGTTTCCATTGTCAATAATTTATGCTTTCAACTGGAAGAAATATAGGATGAAAAGAGTCAATATGACTTTATAAATTGTGAAAAATGCCTCTTAATACTACAGAACTTTGGAAAATGATTCAAACCAATAAATATGTGATCTGATAACCTAGTAGTCCATTTTAATGAAAGTCATTTCAATGACTCTGAGACAAGAACAATCACAAAATTATTTCTTAGGTATTATCCACCAGGATTAATAGTCAAAAATTTCTAACACGTGTTTTTTACTCCTCAATAAATGGTCCATGTGTCTATAATTACTTACCAAATCTTCTCTCTGCCCCATTACTTATAAAGACCCTATAAAATCAGTTTACATTACTGGTATTTTATATTTTCTTATGACCACCAAAATCTGAAAAACTAAGAGGAATGCTTTAATGGTCTAGGAGCCTATCTATTAAGCTTTTAAGTATTCCTCATTCTAATTAAAGTTAATAATGATTATAATGACACATTTCCAAAATCTTTAGAGTGTTTTTATTCATCATTACCGTTAATAAAAACTGAAAATAATATAGTTTTCCAGCCAATTCAGTGGATATTCTTTTTTACATTAAATTCCAGGGCAAACTTATCGACGATATAATTGGCAATATTAGTACAAATACTTTTTTCCTAGGTGGCTTTCTAAAATGTCCTTCTCTTTATAATCTCCTGCAAATCACTGTGATTTTAATAAAAATTATTCCTAAATATTGCGCTCTGATATAAAAGTTTCCATAACTTAATGCCATTAAAATAGCATTTACTTTTAGATATGCTTTGTTACTCTTATATCACTAGAATATTTTGATCAAAATTACATTTAAATTTCATGTGAAGACAATGCATGTTCATGGAAGGAGGGTATTTTACCGCCTAACCTCATCTTAGCAATTTTGAACATGAATGTCATGCCACAAAGTATTTAATAGTTGTATTAAAATGATAAAGTAAGAAAGACATCATTTTACCACTGATATGAGGACTTATTTTATGGAAGCCAAGAACGAATGTGTGTGTTTCATTTTCGTCAGGGTATACCTTACATGTAATTGTGCTGTTTGATGTTCAGACTTAAAATATGTGTGTATCTCAACCTGAAACTATATTTGCAAAATTTTATGTTTGTAATCAGCATATGCAAATACCATACTCGTAACATATCTACATGATAAATAATTGTACTCTAAAATGAAAGAAACAAATTTAGGGAGATGTTTCTAATTGATGCATTGCCAACTTCTAAATGCATTTTATACACCTAAATTCACTGTGGGAATTTTCAAGAAGAAACACAGTTCTCTGACAGGCTTCATGCTATTTTCAGAATAAAAAAGCTTCAGCTATTACATTTGTTAAATACTAAAATAGCCAGAGGGAATCCCCAAAGACATAGTCTGCTTTTTCAGGCACCAACTTTTCCTTTTACCAAAGGTTTATAATCAGAGAAGTTTTACCCGGGCCAGGTGTGGCCTTGAATTCTAAAGCACAGCTGCAAAGAAGTTGCTCTGATTTTTTTTTCTCTTTCCTTTCACTTCCTAAGTAATGCAGAAGTATTGCCTTTTCCTCTCTTGAGGGGAATTCATGGATTTATGTTTTGAAAGATCTTCCGCTTTCTGTTGCTTAGCAAACATGCTGTTGTGATCAAATGAAAAAATATATGCAAGTGAAAGCTGGGAGAGCTGAGAATATTTAATGTGTTTAAGATATGGACAATTCTCAGGATAAAATAAAGATAATTCATTATATATAGTAGGGGTCTTTATGACTTATCATTTTACCATTTTTTAAAGGAAGACTTCATGACAATTTAATGTAAAATTATGAATCAGGCATAGAAAAAAAGATATTTACTATTTTTTTTAAAAACATGCTACAAGCTACATCGATTGAAAACCCTTTGAATTTTGGACTCTTCATAAGCTAATGGTGAGCTCATTTAATGGAATAATGATGTCTTCATTGTGTTCTTTTTGAATATCCCCAAATATAGCTTTATAAATAAAAAAAGGAAGCACAAATCCCATGTGTGTCTTTATCAACAAACACTGATTCAACAAACATGTATTGACTGGCTACCAGGTTCCAGGTTCTGGGTTGTATGTTTGCAATTCGGAGACAAATACCGCTAATGAGTTCATAACCTGCTGGGGAAGACAGGCATGTGAATAAACCCAGTAATGAGATATAAACAGATTTCTTTAAAAACTTAAAGACAGTAGCCAATTTGCATTTGAAGAATCTTCTGTGGTGCTTATTAAAATGATCAGTCTCAGCCTAGACTTCAAACCTGCTGAATCATAATCTTGAGGGTGCACATAAGAATTTGTAGGGAGTTTTCCAAGCACCCCAATGTGATTTCTAATGTACAATCAAGGTCCACTGAAGAGAAACTCACACTTTCTGAAGATGCTGAAGGCTTCTTCAAGTAGCTATTATAGGAACTGAAAGGGGTATACCAAAATACTTTGTCAGAGTTCTGCTAGTTGGTAGAGAACATATTTTACTTTTATTATTCATTATCTGTTTAACAATCATTTATTGACCACCTAATCTATGCCAGGTGCCTCATATATGCAGTAATAAAGGGGTTAGTAATACTGAGCCTCACAATTAGCAAGATGAAAGTAGTAGGCCCTTTCACCGCATGGCAGAAAGAAAAAAAAACATGCCCTTGCTATAGGCCAGCTCCCAAAAAGAGGGAATAAGGGAGTGGAACCATGCATGCCCAGCTTTTCCTCACAAACTCACCAACATGAGAGTCTTTCCACTTCTAAGAAGAAAAATAAGGAGAGCACAAAAGTCATGCTTGCAGAGATCCTTCCATAGGGAAGGACTCAATGTGTGTAGGAAGGATTTCTCTTCCTCCTCAATGGTGACATTTGAACTGGATCTTGGAGGAAGGGTAAGAATTTTCCAAGTCATAGGATGTTGTAGTGGTAGATAAGAGAAACAAAACATGAAATGGTAAGCATATTCAAATCTAGGCCTGTGTTTGGAATCACCATATGAAACAATGAAGAGCCTTCAGAGAATTTTAAGTCAGTGTATAGAAAGAGCAGCTCTGTCCATTTAAGAAAATGGTTCTGGGATCAGTGTACAGTCTGGAATAAAAAAGGACTGGTATCAGGATCACTGGCTGTGAGGATGGAGCAATAATTCAAAAAGGAAATTGTAAAAGCCTAGAATCCCATAGCAAGAGAAAGAGAAAAGCAAGGGATGTATTTTGTAGATAGTTCTATAAGACAATGGATAGGAACTAGTGGCTAATTGTGTACATAAGGAAGGTAAGAAAAAAAATAATAATAAGGAAGGTAAGACAAAGTAAGATTGAAGTTGAGTGTGAGATTCTAGTTTGATAGATTTGATATAATACAATCTGACATCCAAACATAAGATTAGTCTAGGGGTAAAGGATGAGTTCTGTTTTACATACTATTGTGTCATTATATAGCTAACATCTAAGACAAAGACCTCATCCTAGGTTCAGGCTAAAGTTGGCTGGCTCCCTTCTTTTCAGCATCATTGAGGACTCGGATACTTTTCGCCTTGCCAGTACCACAATCCTTCCGATCTTTTCTGGTTCCAATCCATGCAATACCAACTGCAAAAGCAGAACAAATTCTTGTGAACATCCTCTTTCTTCAGTAGTTTAAAGCAAATAAACAAAAATAACAAAAAAACCCACTCCTATCCCTTCTGATTTTAGGGATATTAAAACCTGTAAGTGTGAGCAAACTCCTTTGAGAACAGTCAGATGTATTAAGCTAAGGAGGGATTTCAGTCATTTCTCCATTCAAATGCCATCTTTTAAAGAGAACAATCCTCACAGTGTTACATAAAATAACAATTAGTTTCATAACCCTAGACACACTGTGGATCTCTATCCCTTTAACCTGCTTTATTATTTTTTAAAAGATTTATTTATTTTAGAGAGAGGGAGAAAGAGAGAGAGCATGTGAGCCAGAGGAGTGGCAGAGGGAGATGGAAAGACAAAGAGAATCTCCAACAGACTCCCCACTGAGCACAGAGTCCGATGCAGGAATCAATCTGAAGACCCTAATATCATGACCCGAGCTGAAATCAATAGTCAGATGCTTAGCCAACTGCACCACCCAGGCACCTCCAACCTACTTTATTATTTTTCATAGTATTTATTGCCACCTTCATTGCACTTACTATCTTTACTTTTTATCATTGCCTCTCTCCACAAAAATTCAAGCTCTCTAAAAGTAGGCAATTTATTTTTATTTTTGATCAGTACCATAATGTCAGAGGCTAGAATAGTTTTTGGCACATGGGCATAAAATCATACATATATTATTTGAATGAATGACCAGAATTATAAATTCTCTTTTGCCAGTAGTGCTACGCTGACAGTTTTACAAATGAAAGATATCTCCTCTGCTTCAGAGTTTATAGCCTTTGCAACATCACTCTTAATACTCTTCTAAATGTGATTACATCCCATGATGCGTGACTCCAACATCTACAGTTGACTGAACCTAAGGACATCCGATCTAAAGACTGGAATAGATTTACAGCATGTCTGGTGCCAGAAGAGGAACTGGGCCAATCAAATCTCTTTTTGGAATTTAACACGGGACAGAGAACAAAGGAGCAAGCAGCAGGAGCTAAAGCCAAGGAAAGATTTGAAGAAGAGTTAAGGCCATAAAAATGGATGTAGAGTTAGAAGCCATGAAGAATTATGAAAAAAAAAAAAAAGTCATTAAACAGAAGAAACCATGAATAGCCAGAAGCAATGAGGAAAAGAAAAATTAGATTGATTAGAAGGAAAAAAATTCAAGAAACAACATGTCAGTAGTAATGGGAAATTAGAGCAGAAAGATTGTACAGAAATAATGCTGCAGACAAACAAGAAAAAGGAGAGATCTGCTTTACCCATGAGATGGAGACAGAGTTGCTCGTCTCATCTCTAGACCTGACACATCTTCTAATGACTTTTCAGTTCCAACTATAGCCCGTGTCTACCTTATGATAAATCTATTCAATAGAATTTGAACCTATGAAAAATATGGTTGCAGTAATAGTTATATATGTTCATAATTAATTTGTACTAACTTCGAGTTAAGTATCAATATCTAAAGTCAATGTGCCTTATAAAGTACCATGCAAAATTTAATTTCTTATAAAACACAACTTTAACATTGCTTTTTTGATGCTATTAACTGAACCTACAATAAGTATTTACAGGAACCTACACTGTAGAATGAATGGAAAGGAAAAAAACAAAAAGAAACAAACTAAGAGATATTCTTTCTATGAGGTTATACTGTTGGTAATACATTTCCTCTTTGATATCCTTCTTCCTAGTCTTGACTATCAACTGTTTCTTCCCTTTGGTTCCACATTAGTCCATCCAGGCTGCTATAACAAAATACCCCAGACTCAGAGGCTTAAAACAACAGAAATTTACTTCTCACAGTTCTGGACTAAATGTCTGAGATCAGGGTGCCAGCATGGTTGGATGAGGGCTCTTGCCAGGGCACAGACTTCTCATTATATCCTTCCATGGCAGAAGAGGCTAGGGATCTCTCTGGAATCTCCTTTATAAGAGCACTAATCCCATTCTTGAGAGATCCACCTTCAGAACCTAATTATTTCCCAAAGTCCTCACCTTCTAATGCCATCACATTGGGTGTTAGGATTCCAACATGTGAATTTGTGAGGACACAAACACTCAGACCATAGCACCCTCCTCATGAAAAACAAAATTAGGGAAAGTGCTGTTATTGCTTAAGTATAATACAAGAGGGAAGGGGGGAAGAAAAACTAAGGAATCTAACTCAGTCTCATCTTTTCCCAGATTTATATTAGAATCCTTCTTTTCTGAAAGTTATGACCTAAGATTTAGACCTTAGTGTCTTCCTCACATGACTGTACATTGAAAGTGGAACCTGCTAAAGTCAAAATCATGAAATCAGAATTTAATTCCACAAAGAGGCTTTTTTTTTAAGATTTTATTTATTTATTTATTTATTTATTTATTTATTTATTTATTTGACAGAGAGAGAGAGAGAGAGAGCACAAGTAGGCAGAGAGGCAGGCAGAGAGAGAGGGGGAAGCAGGATCCCTGCTAAGCAGAGAGCAGGATGCGGGTCTAGATCCCAGGACCCTGAGATCATGACCTGAGCGGAGGGCAGAGGCTTTAACCCACTGAGCCACCCAGGCGCCCCCACAAAGAGTCTTTTAAAATGTGCTCATTATGCATGCTTATCTGTGGAACTTGCCAGGCGCCCCCACAAAGAGTCTTTTAAAATGTGCTCATTATGCATGCTTATCTGTAGAACTTGATGTTTAGGATTAAACTAACCTCACACTTGGTTTAAAAAGAAAAAGCACCACACTTGTTAAAAAAAAAAAAAACAAACAGATTTCTCTCAGAACTAAAAAATAATAAATTGCTTCTTATAAGTCTTTGCAATGAGTTTTAACTTCATTGAACTATAACTTAGTATATCTGATAAATCATACAATCAACTGCTCTCAGAAACTGCTAAATAAAACTCTCCAAGACACAGATGACGACATCAAAGCAAAGTGGTTTGGGGCCTTGATTTTAAACTCATTGAGTCAAACTAAGAAATAGAAATCAAGCTTAATATTGAACAGTACATCTCTTCCTAAATAGGCAAAAATTATCAATGAAAAACAAAATATAGCTAGGGACAAAATGTAAAAATGACCTTTATGTTTTATATCTGTGAAGTGGTGATTTCCTAGGTCTTGAAGTAGCCTTGTTTAGAATTCTTTCCTCCCTTTTGAAATATGAGTATCTCTTCTAATCACATGATCCTGAAAATCTTCATGGAGGGCAAACTGAAAGACATAGGTAAGAAAGCACTGAAAATGGTGTGAAGAAAATTAAAATCAAAGTTTGCTGGGAGCATAAAATTCATTTGTGAATTTTTTTAATTAGAACTTTCTGATGTACAAGTGTTAAAAATACAAATGGAAGAAATTCATCTCTGGAAGAGAAGCTTTTTCCAACAAAAACAGAGATCATGTATTTTCAGCTAAAGCTTAATATAAAAAAATACTGCTAGCTTTCTTTCGTAAATAGAATAATTAACTAGAAAGAAAAATCCCACAACAGGTAATAAGCATGGTGTTTCTCTCACATCATTTTTATAAAAACTACAATTTAAAAGTTTGGTAGTTCTGATAATTAACAGTGAGGAGTTAGTCCACTGTAAACATTCGTCTGGATTTTCAGTCTCCTTCACGGTTTAACTGCAAGCAAATGCCAATTTTACTGAGGCCAGTTGAAATTTATTGGTAGGAACACTGATTATGTTAAGTGATGTGAGGCCCTGTGATCCTTTTCCATCTGTGTTTAGCTAAAATGTCTGTATTGCTTGTGAGTCTTTAATACCGTAAGTTGACCCATCCATGTACAAATGAACTAGAGTAAACTCACTGATGTCAGAGGTAAGCCTGGCTGATATCACTGGATGTGACAAAGATATCTCAATTTGTAAAACTCTAAATGCCATTCTTTTAGGAATAATGTGCAAATACAAGAACATTTCATAGTACTGATTTTTTTCTAGAAGAAAATTTCAAAGAGAAAGTATAATGTATCCTCACAGAAAGTAGGCAAGTTTCTATTTGTTGGAGACGGGAAATAACTCCTAACTGGGCACACATGCTTTGTTTCTGTTCATTTGAATTTCTTAATTCTAACCTCATTTGCCTATTTATTTACTGAAGGTACATTTCATGAGCAAAATATTGCACCCGATATATTACAGCTAAAAGGAGAAAAGGCATGTTTGCTTACCTAGCATTAGGGAAGACAAACAGGTTTAGAAAAAATCCTTTGAAAATTATCAGATGGAGGATTACACAGAAAGCTACAATAGCACAGTGGTGCTCCCCTGAGCTAAATCTTGATAATAAGCTGGGAGGAAGATTGAGAGAGTAGCATTTGAAACACAAACAAACAAACAAACAAAAAATACAGAGGAAAGAAAGTTTTGGAAACCATACCGAACCTGGAGTGACAAAAGCCCAGAGGAGATGTGGAAGGATGGCAGAAACAAAGCTGAAGACAAGGGCAGTGACCAATTCACAAAGTCTCCACTTAGTAAAGTGAAGGGATTTTTATTTTATCCTGAAGCTGATGAACTTTTTAAAAAGATTTCTTCCTTCCTTCCTTCCTTCCATCCTTCCTTCCTTCCTTCCTTCCTTCCTTCCTTCCTTCCTTCCTCCCTCCCTCCCTCCCTCCCTCCGTCCTTCTTCTCCCTTCCTCCTTTCCTTCCTTCCTCTGAGAGATAGTGTATGTATGAGTAGGGAGGACAGAAGGAGAAGGAGAGAGAGAATCCTCAAGCTGACTCCCTGCTGAGTAGGGAGCCAGATGTGGAGTTTGATCCCAGGACCCTGATATCATGACCTGAGCCAAAACCAAGAGTCAGATACTCAACCCACTACGCCACCCAGGCACCCTATGAAGTTGATGAACTTTTAAAAACTTGCAATTCTTGAGGACTGAGGTCCCACATACACACCTCTCAGAAATGAACTCTGCTCTTCTTTAAAATGCTATTTTCCATATTTTTGATAACAGTATTATAAAGATGTTCACCCTAGGCTATTTTAAATTTTAACTACATAATCATTTATTCTCCCCACAATAACAAGGAAAGACTACATCCTAGTTTCTTAGGAGATTTAAGTCCCTTTCAGTACTTGAACAGCTTTTAAACACCCTAGAATAATATTCTTTCTAATTTTTCCTCTTGCCCTCCTCTCTTAAAGGAGCTGGTGTTGGCTGCTGAGAGAACTAAAAAAAAAAAGAAAAAAAAATGCTGATTTCAAAGGGATATCAGGAAAGAGAACTGAAGAGATAAGAAATATCAAGTGACAATCTTCTATCACCTTATACCATTTTCTCATTTTCCAAGAATTTCAACATCTTTTACATGCGGTAGAAGTGATACACATTTCCAATTCAGTCACATTCGTCTTTTTTCCTTAAAAAAAAAAAGGATGTTTACTTAGAAGTAAGACAGACTGGGAGTAGGAGAAATAAAACACTAAATGGAGAATTTTTTATTCCTTGGTATAAGTTCAGGTTCTGACATTAAATAATTATATAACTCTCAACTCATTTAAAAAGGAGAATTAGATTAGGAGTTCTTAATTTTGCATCTGTAGCCAATAGATAGGGTTCTATTAACTCTGAAAATGTGCAATCTCATAATTTGATGTGTTGTCCGACAATTTCACTTTGAATTTGAAACAAGTAAGAAATAACATAAGATGCATGTGTGAGCCATACATAGAAATTATCCACTCTAGTGTTTGGTAAGTAAATATATCACCCATGAGAATATGGGTGATAATTGAGAATATCTCTCAAACCCAGTACATTTAGTACTGAAACAATATAAAAGAGCTGTATTTTGACTGTTTCTACTATTCTTAAACTGTACATTGGAGTTAGGTTCTTTTTCTTCATGGAAAGGCAAACTTACCTATTTTTATATGTTTTAATTCTGGTAAAATTTATACTTAAATTCTGTATGTTGACATGTTGTTAGAATTTCTTTGGAAAGCAAAAAATCCATTGATGCATATAGTATATTTCAAAATAAACCAGTAATTCTAATAGTTAAATAAAAGTGATCAGTTGATAAATAAAATCTTAAAAAAAAAAAAAAAAAGGAGCCTGGGTGGCTCAGTTGGTTAAGCAACAGCCTTCAGCTCAGGTCATGATCCTGGAGTCCCAGGGTCAAGTCCCACATCAGGCTCCCTGCTCAGTGGGGAGTCTTGCTTCTCCCTCTGACCTCTCCCCCTCACGCTCTCTCTCTCATTCTCTCTCTCTCTCAAATAAATAAATAAAATCTTTAATAAAAAAAAATATCAGTTCTGCACATCAATATATTTATTTGAATAAATGGATTTGATACATGTTTTCCATCTTGAATTTCTGAAACCTAAACTGTGGTTCACCAGGAAAACAAATGTCCCCCCAAAATTGTTTTTCACAAACAAAATCACTAAAAATTTTTAGATCCACTTTTCAGTTTCCTTAAAGAGTGTCATTTTCTTCTCCCATTTGAAAGCAAAAAGAACCATTATAAAGAAAATGCATGGGGCGCCTGGGTGGCTCAGTCGTTGAGCGCGTCTGCCTTCAGCTCAGGTCATCATCCCAGGGTCCTGGGATCGAGCCCCGCATCGGGCTCCTTGCTCAGCAGGAAGCCTGCTTCTCCCGCTACCATTCCCTCTGCTTGTGTTCCCTCTCTCACTGTGTTTCTCTCTGCCAAATAAATAAAATCTTTAAAAAAAAAAAAGAAAATGCATAAGAAAATATGTCATTAGAGAAATGGAGGATCATCAAATGTATGTGGAAATAATAGTATTATTTTATCCTACATTTGAGGAAGAGTATGTTCTTTTATATATATTAATATGTTAAATATTAAATATAATTATATATAAAAAGATAATGTCATCCAGATTTAAAAATGACCAGACTTCAGAAACTGAAGTCAGTAGAGACTGAGTATGCTGCACCTTAAAAGGCTTATTGGGAAATATCCAAATATATGAAACTTGGCAACGTGGATGTGCAAAGTGTGGAAACGGTTTATAATATCTGTAAAACTGCTGATTTAGAAATAAAAGGAAGACAGAAATGGATGAACAGAGAAGAGATAATATTTTTAATAGCTGGGCAACTTATAGATAAGGTTAAATAATTTATTTTGGCTTCTATCCCCATTTCTTTGTTATTGTTGTTTTTAATGCAAGCCTTCATAGTTTAACATGTAACTAGTTTACTGAAGAGCTTCAAGTCATTAGGTTCCAAGCATCAAATGATTTTAATTTTCCCAGTAATTGCCTTGCAGCTATGCTATGTACCACTTAAAGATATTTTGGCTAAATTCCATCATTTTCTTGTTATATTTAGCTATTATTGTGGTCTCATTTTATTTTTAGGGCTCAGTTTTACTCTTTTTAAAAAGTTCATTCTCAAACTTGAGTCCATGTTTATGTTCCTAGTCCCACCTCCCACATTAAGGAGTAGAACTGAGTCCCACTTACTAAGAATGAGAAGGTACACAGTTAGCCTGATTCAAATACCTCTTCGTTGTTTTCAAGGCCCTAGTTTCACTGCTGTTGAAGGCACAAAGGAAGATAGAGAAGAAACAGATGTCTTAATGTTACTGCTCACACACTAGTAAGAGGTTAGTGTGACATCACTAAGATTCAGTCTGTTCTCTCTGATGCTAATATTCTCTGCTGATAGAGTGGGCTTCACATAGTTGATACATGTGGTTTTCTTGAGACAATGGTCAACATCACCCCAGCCCTCCTTGCTGCTGGGCACAAAAACTCCCAACTGAAAGGATGATTGAATGCTGAAATTCAGTCCCCGTTCAGTTTCTCAAGGCTATGTCAAAAGCACCCAGAACAGTGATTTTGTCTAATTTGCACCAAAGTCCTAGGCTGAAGATTCCTGGAAATGTTTGTGTCTGCCTTTGATAGACCCTAAATGCTTTTGCTAAACTGGATTTGACATCAAGTGGTCACTTGGCTTCTGCTCCTCATATAACTTCTTGATCCTTCACAAGAAACTACGGGAAGAAATGGGGTCCTCTTCCATAATGCGAGTTTCCCTAAAGTTTTCCAAATGTATTCATTACTCTACAGCCCTTCAAGTCCTGCTCACTGTGGTCACCCTAACTCCTGTTCAAGACCCCTCCTTACCCAACTTCAGAAAACATATGACACAATTCCCTTTTCTTTCAAATAGCAGAAGGAGAGAACTGAAAAGGAAAACACTTCATATTCCTGGAATCCCAAAATTACCTCCCAAGGAATCCCTCACTACACACGCTGATCCTTGAGTGACATCAGAATGGACCTATTTGTTTGCAGCTTACCGTGCTTCCAATTGGAGAATTAGATGCTACTCTCTTTGTTCAGATACCTCTGATTCTTATTTTCTGGTATTTTCCATAAGTGGCTTCATACTATAAAAAGCACCTACAACTTAGAAAAGAGGGAATGAGCTTCCATTGAAATAATGTTTAACTCACAGGGCCAATGGTGATTGGGTGAGAGAGATTAATCACCTCTCTCCTGCTATTTCTTATTGTAACTGGGAAGAAAGATGGTAAAATACTGTCAAGGTTTGGTCAGTTCAGCAAGTCCAGCCAGGAGGTGGCTATTTCCAACTGAATGTTGATTGCTGTATTATTTAGAATGAGTGCTCTTTTGTTCTTAGAACTGGCCTTAGCCAATTCAGGAATAATAGAAAATATTCTATTTGGCACCCAGTGGCTGCCTCAATTGTTATAAAAGACTTGTAATTGAGTCTTATTATCAGTTTTAGCTTTTCCAGCTCATCAAAGCACAAATTTATTCTTCCTAAAACACAGTTCTTCATAAATCCTTGATGTACAACTTCCAATCTCTCTACAATACACCTAGAATAAAATGCAAACCCTTTGGCATGCAATTTTAATTTCCTAAAACTAGTCCCAGATTATCTCATTGTCTTATCTCAGCATATCTTCCTAAACCCTGATGGCTCTATTTTCCCGTACTACCCACCATCCTAGTATTTCCCACATCTGTTTTTCTGAATCTTGTGCCTTAAATATACTATCCTTTCTCTTTTCTTCCCCCAAAACTATCTTATTGAAAATGTTCACTTTTTTCAAAGACAAGCTCTAATTCTGCCGTGTCATGAATGCCCATTATCCCTATAAGAATCAACATTTCATATGAATTCCCTTAATAATTAGTCTAGGTCCCTTATGTTGCCATTTCTAATGAATCTTTGCTGAATAAATGAATTAAAAAACCATCTTCCACTAAATTGTAAGATCTTTGAGGTAGAAATTGTCACAGTTTTCTTTAATTCTTCACAAAGAATAAAACAATATAATCTATATAATAGTCAACATAATGTTACACAAATTAAATTGAGAACTAGAAGTGGTCAACAGAGAAGAAATCTTAAGACAATAAGAAAGTAACCAAGATATCAGTAATTTCTCATTTTGCCTCCATTTGCTTTGCTAAGCAGAAACAGTGCTCAGGGCCTTTTGGAACATAGGAGTGAAAATAGAACTGTGTTAAGACGCTTCAGATGGTGTAATTTAAATAGAGATGCACTTTCCACTTTCCTGGACACCATGAGGTAGCTTTGGCATCATGAAGATCCAGTGATCGGGGAAGCATGGGAAGCACCCACTAGGAGATTTCAGGGTACTAGCACCAGGGCAGAAGTGCCCAGGGGAATGAAGAAGTACCTAGTGATTTCTGGTGACAGACATTACCAAGCATTGTAGCCCTTAGAAACTATTGTATGTTAGGAAATAATTGCAGTGTCCAGGAAAAATTGAGTGCCAGGAGTACACAATGCCCAGAATGATTGGACTCATTCTTCCATACATTTGATTCAACCCATTGAGACTTCCCAAAGTCCTTGAGAGACACTTAGTGTGAAATCCTTTGTGAACAAATGGGAACTTCCATATGACTTAATGAGACCCCATCTGGTTCCCAGTCAGATGAAGCAGAAGAAATTATCTACCATCACCCATTCATTGGCCAGATGGTTAGAGATGAATTCCTGGTGCTCTCTTTCTGCCACCTGATAAGCATAAACGTTGGAAATTTCAATGGATCAAACAGAAACCATTATAACCATGCCTAGAGTACTGTCTACCAAATCTACAATTTATATTAATTTTATTTTTAATAATCCACCTTGATGATACAAGGTATAATCTTAATTTTTTAATAGTCAAATTTATTATTTTTAGAAGAAACAAGCTGCCCCCCTGGGAATTAAATGTTGTTTACATTTTATTTTCAAAAGGAACAGATTTGGGGCGCCTGGGTGATTCAGTCATTAAGTGTCTGCCTTCAGCTCAGGTCATGATCCCAGGGTCCTGGGATCAAGCCTCTTATCAGGCTCCCTGCTTGGTGGGAAACCTTCCCCTTCTCACACTCCCCCTGCTTGTGTTCCCGCTCTCACTGTGTCTCTCTCTGTCAAATAAATAAATAAAATATTAAAAAAAAAAAGGAAAAGATTTTGTATCAGGTAACACCATGCTTTTATAAATATGTTTAATATATCATACTTGGAACAAATTATAATTCTAATAGATTCTTGTCATATAAATAAACATTAGTCAGAGTTCTGAAAACGACTTAAAGAAAATATGCTACCCTTTCCCTATTCGTTCAGTAGTCCTAAATTAAGTTATAATTTATATAAATTTGATTTAATGATAATTTAAAGAACTATATATCCTATTTAAGGATCAATTAAACTTCAAGTACTATCTATGTAACCAAATTACTAGATTAATGCATAGTAAATAAAGGTATTTTGAAGATTTTAAAGGCCAATTCCAAAATGATTTGGATGTTAATAATATCACAGACCATGAGAGATTCAATTTAATGTACATGTTTAGACAGTAATGTGTTGTATCTAAATCATATATATATAGTTGACTAGAAAAATATAAATAAATTCTTGAGTTCTATTTCATCAGAGAATATCTACAAACTTAAAAATAGGTTTGTCTTAGTTATTCTTCACCTATTGTTTTAAAATTGACCTTTCAAAGAATTCCCCTCTAGACCTATCAGTTCATTTTTTATTCCACTTCTGTGTCTGTGGTGATGCGAGTGAGAAAATCATCTAAAAGGATTCTGAGAGGTTGGAGGAATGATTGATCTCAATTGCCTAAGGCAAAATAAACATGCCCAATTTGTTATGAAAAAGAAGAGCCATTGTCAAAGTCAGGAAAACAGAACAAGAAGAGAAACTAAAGGATGGAAAGTTGCTGGAAAATGGTTTAGTAAAACATGAAGGGAAAAATTAGGGTTGGGTATAAGGTTAGGGTGAAAAAGATAATACCAAAAGCAGTTGAGAGGTAATAGGAAGAGAAAGGTTCTTTTTGAAAAATGCAGGGATGCTAGTGACCACTGGATGTGCCATCCTGGTAATTTAAAGGAAAAAAGCCATGTAGGACTAGAAACCTTGTAAGATGCTCAATAAAAACCAGAATGACATAACATAACTCAGAAGGTTATCAAACAACAAGGGTAAAGAAAAAAAAAAATCCAAGAACTTCATGTTATCATCTCCTAAAATATGAAATTTTGATGATTAGTTAGTTAGACTATAAGGAGATATCAAGGCTTTCTAAACCATCATTTCCACTCCACTCCCTAAGAAGAGGGTGTTAACTGAGAAGGATCCCGTCTAGGGATAGTTTAGGGATCACAGAGCCAAAGGTTAGACTTTCATAAATAAGATGCAACCCATTTAGAAGCCTGGGTATACAATATAAACAATCTATGCTCTGGGCTTTGGGCAATGTCCCTTTGCCTTTCTTTTCTTGGATTTATTGTTCCTTACCTTCTTAGTAATGATTTTTAGTGGTTCAGTTTCATGTTATGAGTATGAAAGGACAAATGCCCTGACATGCTATTCAGTGTGTGAGTAGGATAGATTCTGGGCCAGAAATGCAGAGAACAATTGGAATTCTTTCCAGGTCCATACCCCAGCCCCCTTTTCTAAGAAACTATTGAGTATATTATGATTGCTAAGAATCACAGCACTGTCTTGTTTTTTGCTTTGTCTAAGAACTAGTTGTTTCAATTTTCCGTGGATCCCATGAATTAACCCAATAGCTAGTTATTAAATTCCACTAGGTTTTAGACAAGATTATTTGAGTTATTTTCTATTCCTTGTAACCAAATTAAGAAAATCTCTGAAATGATTCCATGGATCACATTAAGGTCAGGCTTTCTACTTAGGAGTTTAAAGCTAAATTCGTTTTTAATTAAGAACAATAAATACACATTTGGTTCTTTTCTCTCTGAACTCCATGGTAAAGAAAAGGAGTTCAGGAATTAACTAAGGATGATCCTAGCCATCTCAATAACAGGTCAATAAAACATAATAAATTTAGTACTGTAAGAAGAATGCTTTTTAAAGCTTGTCTAAAGAAGCAAGCAAATAAATATGAGCTGGGAAGACTTTACTCTTAATACTGTGGATTTCCTGACTTCTTTGTTTAAAAATATTCCTACTACTTCAGCAGATCTCTCAGAGAGAATTTATAAGTGAGGGAATTCATAAAGAACACATTTCAAAAAAGGTAGAGATATTTACTCACTTAGAACTAGAAGCATGGTTTAAAAGTTTTCTGGCTTTTCTTCCTTGAGTCATCTAGTCATTATAGTGGTGATTCTGTGCCAAAATGGTATGTACATAAACTTCCCAAACAGAAGAGAACTACTTATTTTGAGTGTAGGTGGAAAAGGTTCATTTGACAGCACTGATAGGACAGCCATTGATTTTACTGTTGTTGTTCTTCAAATACAGGTTGATCTATTTTTTCAGTCCTTTCTTTATCCTTTTCAAATGACTACAGAAATAGACACAAGAAGAGCTTTTTGTAACAATCTTCTAAAGCTCTCTCACTTTAGCTATAGAACATCAGCCCAAATACCACTAACAGTTGTGTTTACTATGTACTGCGAATTTAACTTTCTACCAATGTGTATCTAAAGTATTTCCATCTAAAAATGTGTAAATTGCCTAGGGCAGAGAGTAGCAAATAACAATGTTATGAAAAGATTCTCATGATTTTGATAATTCCCATGTTTCTTTGGTAAAGTACCTAGCACACAGTAAATACTCAGTAAACATCTGTTAACTAATCAAAAAATCAACTGAGAAGAACCTATCCTGTCATTACACTTCACACATAAAAAGAAAGACCATTATGAAATAAAACAAAATAGAAACAAAAACAATTTGTAATTTGTTTCCACCCCGCCTAGTGCCAGCTTTTACTCTCTATTTTACTGTTTTTAATTCCCTCAAATAAAGTGACTATGTTAAGAGTTAAAAATCACTTTAACTAAATAATTTGTTGTAATTATTTAATATTATAGCAAACTCCTTAGTTTGCTATAACATTAAATATTAATACACCTGACCAATATTAAATCCTAAAAAGTAAATAATATTAAATGTGTTTCTATAGCTGTAGAAAACTGTTCAATTGAAGTTATAAAAGTATTTTTAGAATATATTTTAATATTAAAAATTACTGCTCTGTATGCTTTCTGTGCTTTGGAATTTCAATAGTCTACATCCCTTATTACACAAGAGACTCTTCCACTGACCAAAGAAGAAAACCGTTTTGTTTTGCTTCCTAACAAACATCTACTATTTTATCTTTGTTCACTGCCAGATGGAAATTGTATTAGGAAACAAAATAGTCTCTTAGTAGTCATGTTAAAATTAGACCCAAATTTGCTAACACAACTCATATTCTGATTGTTGAATAATATGCAGGACAGTTTCCCAAATGCCTATATTACAAAATACACTATGGATCAAAAAAAGAATAAATTTTGAGGAAGATGACAAAGGTAGGATCTGCAGATTTGGTAATGAAAGCTGAGATAAAGATCACAAAATCAAATTCTAGGGAAGGAAAATAATATCCATTAATTAATTTAAAACATTGAAGAATTACTTTAGAAAATACATATTTTTAAAAGCCATGGAAGTACTTTTATAAAACAGAATAGCTGAAAAGAAATTTAAGATACAAAATATCAAAAAACAAATACATTTAACAAAAGCAAACAAAAAACCACCATTCAAATCAACTCTTTACCATTGTGTTCCTAATCACATTATTTTACAAAATAATATTTGAATAATTGGGGGAAGGAGGACAAGAAAAATTATGCTTAAATTAAAAATTGATAGTTTAGTTATTATATGACAGAAATAGTATTATGTAGCATTAAGAAATATTTATCTTAATGACCACTGGTTTTTGTGTAAAAAATAGTGTGACAAAAAACTTATAGCAAACATGTAAACATAAAATTTTTATATACAAGGACTAAGAATTAAATCACAGGTTTGCCATAAATTCTTGCAAACATCTCTTTTTACTCATCAGTGGTTATTTGTTTATATCTCTAAATGTTGACTTTAAAGTCAATTAGTAGACATCACTTCTTTCAAAATCTTTTTAATATGTTCCAAAGTTGTCACAGAGTAAAACATTTCCTTTTCTTATAATAATTCATCTGGATTTATTTATGCTTTCAGTTATATAAAGTGTAACTGAGTACCAACCATCTTTAATTGGAAAAAAAATATGTTCTCCGAGTATAAAACAAAGAGAACTAAGAAATCGAATGCATTTAGATAGAAATAACAATTGTACATTATGCTTGGCTTCCACATCTATTTGAGATTTACTAGCCACTTGGAAACAGAAAGTTACTGTCTCAGGCTTAAGCTGGGAAAATAGAAATCTAGTTACATTATGTTTTATTACACTTTTTTAAGTAATAAAGGATACAATATTCTGCACCAAAGCACTAGCTGTACCTCTCCGGCTGTTCTAGTTCTTCCACATAGCAAAGAAAAAGAAACAAGCAGGATAAACAATTGCATCTTTTTATAAAATTGTCAGGGTTCTATTACACTTAGCTGACAGAATATTCAAAATGTGCTTTGGCTTCCATAACCACTACAATAATCTCTTATTAAAGACACTGTCAATTTTTTAAATGATAAATCTACTGGATTTCTTTCAAGCACTATGTTCCTAGATCTGAATATAGCATCTCATAATATTGACCACTTATAATTCTTGGATGTTTCTTTTGCTCATGGTTTCCAAGACACTAGTTTTTCTTACTTTTTCCTACTGTCAGACTAACATTTTCAGTAACCTTTTCCTTTAATTTTTAATGTTACTCATGGTACCAACCTTGCAGATTTATTCTTCTCCATATACACACTGATGAATTCGACTGCCACAAAGTCTTTTTTTTTTTAACTGCCACATATTCTTAATGACTTTTATACTATTCAATAACTTGTCCTCTGGCCTAGAACTTTATGCATAACTGTCTTTAGATATGTCCACCTGATTGTCCCTGAAATAACTTAAGCACAGTATGTCAAAAATTGAACTCATTACTTTTCCCCTAAAATCTGCTTTCTCATTCTTCACTGCTTAAAAAGGTAAATAGCATGTTAGTCCATCCATTAGCCCAAGCCAGGAATCTAAACAACTTCTGTATCTTCATCACCTTCATTTCACATTCTCAACTGTCATCTGTCCCCCAAACATCTGTCAAAATACACCCTCCCCCATTCCTTTTACCAGTAACATCATGAAGATTTCCATCAATTTGTACTATGGCTTTTAACTTGTCTTCCAAACCTCAATTCCATACAGCTTCCATTAAGGCATACTGAAACCAGTACTACATTTCTAAAAGAGAAAATCTGAATGTATTTCTTTCTCACTTAAAATCTGGTAAATCTGTTCCTTAACATAAGACAATCCTTAAATTCCTTAAGTAATACAAATAAGGATTTAAATTACCTTGTTCCTTCTATTCACATTTACAGTTTTCTCCCTTGGTATTACACACACACACACACACACACACACACACAGCCTGTTCCTTGGCCAGTCTGAACTATTTGTAGTTCCCAGAAAGTCTTGTGTGCTTTCTAGTTTCCAGTCTTTCACACATACCTAGATTCCTCTTTACATTTTTCTAGCCATCAAACATTTATGCACCTTTAAAATATTAAGTAATTCATTCTCCAGGCAATTTAATGCATCTTCTTTTTAGTGCCCATTAGAACTTGTATTACAGTAGTTTTTACTTTAATGAATTTATGTGTTCAATTCCCTCATTCTCCAATCTATATTCCAGAACAGTGGCTGTCCACATTAACCTTTGTATCCCAGTGTTTAGAACAGTTCTTAGCGTTATTAGGTCTTCTATAAAAATCTGATAGATGAATTAATTAGTGAATAAAGAATTCTTTAAGGGGTGCCTGAATAGCTCAATCAGTTAAGCATCTATCTGCCTTTGGCTCAGGTCACAATCCCAGGATTCTGGGATCCAGCCCCACTTTGGGTTCCCTGTTCAGCAGGGGGTATGCTTCTCCCTCTCCCTTGACCCCTCCCCTCTGCTCATGTTCTCTCTCTCTTAAATAAATAAATAAATCTTTAAAATAAAAAAGAGTTCTTTAAAAAATAAAAGAATATAACTTGTATTAGTTTTACATTTCCTTGAAAAGATACTGACATATTATTTAAGGATTTTCTATCTGAAGAGATAATCAGCTGTCATTAGATAAAAGAGGATTTGCTAAATCTAACAAAGTGAGAACAATAAAAAAAAAATTGGTTTCTTCCTTAAAGGATCTAGAAACCACCAAATGGCCAAATATATTCACAGTGTGGCATTATCTGAATTACCAAACATCACCTTTAAAATTTTTTTTTATTTCCTCCTTTTGTCCACAGATTTAGGAAACTATCAAGAACAGAAGTACAAGTCACTCTTGGCTTTATATTTGGGTGCCCAAGATTCAGAACAGTGACCCCTTTCTTACGGAATCCTAGAGTATTAATTCACTACACGCATCACCATGGTGGTTACCATATCCTTTGACATTTCACACTTGCTTACTCAATTTCTCGCCACAATCAGCAGATTTTTTTACAATTCAGTTTTCTATACAAATTTGAATACTATCATCCTTATCAAAATAAACTATATAAATTCCTTCCTCACTCAAATAAGCAACTGTTTTTTTAAAGCTTAATTTATACAGTACAACCAAACTGTTCCAAAACACTCATTAAATGTTTCTCTATTTGTTGGTAGTGACAGTTCCCATTGATTTGTAGTCTCACTCCCACACTAAATGGATAACGGTTCTTTTGATTAACAGAGTTGTTGTGTGACAAAAGATATTTAAAGCATATTACTTACTGATTTTGTGTATGAGAATTTTTCAGTGAAGTTTAAGGAGAGAAACTGCCTTAGTTTCTTATTTATGTTTCTATCCATAACATATAGCATGTTGATCTCATCCATTGCTAAACAGCTCTAGTGGAAATCAGCTAAAGAGCTCTTAAGTGGAAATCATTGAAAAAGGAGTATTTTTATATGAATTACATGTTCATACATTTTATATGAAGGACATGTTCATACATGAAGTACATATACATACATGAAGTACACGTTCATATATTTTCTCACTTCAACAACAGAAAAAGATACAAAAGAAAATCATAAAAGGCAAAACATCAAAGGACAATTTTAAACAGTAAGTGCATATCCTGTGATAATATTGTTTTCAAGCGTAATTTTACTAAGCCAGCATCAAGTATTGATCTTTGAAGTATGAGAACTTCACCTGCACTTGAAATGTATATCCTTACTCTGAAGAAAAGCCAAAGAAAAGATAGGAAGCAATAGTCCAAGAGAAGTCAGTGTGTTCTACTCTCAGGAACAAATTTTTGTGATCCTTGACCATCATAACAGTTTGATAATGATAAGGAGAATTCTAGTAAAAATCAATGCTAAAGAAACCACCACTCATAAAATAGTCTCGGAGTCAATCACATACACTTCCATTGCAGGTATTATAAATATAGCACCATACAACTTTCACATCTGAACATTAATTTAAAGCTCTCTTAATTTAATGGGGGGTAGCATACTCATGTAAGATATTAATTTCAGTGAGTTTCTCAAGCAGCTAATTTGGCTGCCCTGTATTCTTACTTTAGTCACAGCTGCTGATTTGTTGGCATGTAACAATATTGTCAAGATTCTTTCTCTGCATCATACCCTCACTGGCCTCTTTTCTTCTAATTTTGCAAGCAAGGAGACAGTAGCTCTGGATTATGCCATTCTAGAACTTAATATCCCAAAGAAGAAAGACACTAGTTCTATACTTACACTGTATCTACCCCCTCAAAAAAAACTGTTTAGCTCTGTTTAGATAATGTGCTCAAATTTAAAACAATCACTGTGACAAAACTAGATCACGTGTTTATCCCTATGGAAGGAGAAACTGGATCACACCCAATAATACTATATGAAGTGGATTCAGAGCAATAAAGAGAATTTCAGAGGAAGAAACAAGAATAGATGTGAGAAGTCAAAGACAGGGAAAAGCAACTGACTTCGTAAATGGCCAATATCCACACATCTTTTTCTTATATAAGAATTTATAATGGCCCTACCTAACATAATGCCAGCATCCAACATCTTAGAAGGAATTCAGAGTTTCATGTAGTTGCTGAGTCAACTCCAAGTCCAGGGTCTCAAGGTAATATGCATCCTCTTAAGCAGATGCAAAAGTGACTTCTTATGGCCTGACAACATATGGTTCAATGATGGATTTGACCATGTAGTTAGGATGGCTAATCCTAAATAATATACCAACACACAATGGAGGAGTGGAACAAGAATATAACCCCTGCTAGAGAGACACTGTGTAATCCAGTGTATATAAAAGAGCCACATATTTTCTAAAATGGAGTTAGAATACCAATTGTATAACTTAAAATAATGCTTAGAATAGGTTTGTGTGAGAAAACTATCCTGCAACACACAAAATAATGTTTGAAATGTACTGTTACTTATAAAAATAAGTTGATTTTTGCCAGAGATGGGGATATATTTTGAAACAAAATAATTAATATTTGACTTAGCATAATACTCTCTATCTCCATCTATGTCATTGCGAATGGCAAGATTTCATTCTTTTTGATGGCTGAATAATATTCCTACATATAACATAACATGATATAACATAGCATAGTGTAATAATATAATAAATGTATACACACATACATGCCATATCTTCTTTATCCATTGATCAGTCGATGGATATTTGGGCTTTTTCCATAATTTGGCTATTGTTGGTAATGCTGCTATGATTTCACTCATATGAGGAATTTAAGAAAGGAAACAGATAAATAGAAAGGGAAAAAAAGAGACAAACCATAAAACAAATTCTTGGCTACAGAGAACTAATGGTTGCTGGAGGGGAGGAGGACAAGGGGATAGGTAAAATGGGTGATGGGTACTAAGGAGGGCACTTGTTGCTATCAATACTGGGTGTTGTATTTAAGTGATGAATCACTAACTTCTACCTCTGAAACTAATATTATACTGTAAGTTAGCTAACTGGAATTAAATAAAAACTTAGGGGAAAAAAGGAAAGAAAACAACTAATATTATTAGTTCCAACATTAGAAGAAAACATCACCAAATTGGTATATTCTGAATACTTTGAAAAGCCACAGACTTTTGGTTTCTGGCCCAACATATAAGAAGCTTGGAAGTCACCACTAACTTCCAAGTTACTTGGAATACTAACAAGTAAAAAGCTGAAACAAATTGAAATATCAACAACTCTTCTTAGATCTGTAAAAGAAGTAAGGCTCTAGGGCAAACTGCGGCCCCCCAAATTGGAGAAACCGACAGGCAAATATAGAGAATCGTAACTTAATAGAGCAGAAATGCACAAGTAGAAACTGCCATAGGGTGACAGAAGCAGTGCCGGAGTAGGAAAACCTAAACAGTAACTGATAAATTTCTTGAGATTCAATGAAGACAACTCAGAGTCAAAAGCTCCAGGAGAACACAGTAACAGTAAGGCAAGGAAGGGCACATTTTTGTGAGTTTTACCTCCAGAAGCTTGATCAGGTTCTCACAGTAAGTATAAAAGGAAATTCCAGTACGTGATGTACCAGGTAAAAGGAACCATTTTGAAACACAAGAAAGCATTCTGTTCTTAACAAGTCTTGTCCTTAGGAGAAGTTAACCAGACCCTAACCTGCTGGGATTTTTTTATCAGAGCCTCAATGATCTGGAGGATGGGAATACCCAATTCCAGTACAAGCTTGCCACTCTATCCTGCCCAAGGAGGGAGAGGGATTACTGAGAAGCTTTGAGGAAGTTCACAATCCAGAAACACAAACTCACTAAAAGACTGGGACCTGATCATAAGACTATAGAATTCTCCTCCCCTCTTCCACACCTTACTGCTACATTATGAATAGCCTAAATACAGGTTCCTTTTACCTGGTACATCATGTCCAACTATCAGGGAAAAAATTACAAGGCATACCAAAAGGCAAAATACAATTTGAAGAGAGGGAATAAGTATTAAAACCAGATATGGCAGGAATGTTAGAATTATCAGACTGGGAATTTAAAACAACTATGATTTACATCCACTTATTAAATGGATAAAGTAAACAGCATGTAAGAACAAATGGGCAATGTAAGCAGAGGGATGGAAATTCTAAGAACCAAAAAGAAATCTTAGAGATCAAAAACACTAACAGAAATGAAGAATATCTTTGATGTGCTTATTGGTCAACTGGATATGACTAAGGAAAGAATCTCTCCGCTTGAGGATATCTCGGCTGAAACCTCTAAAACTGAAAAACAAAGGGGAAAAAAAAAAGACTTAAAAAGATAAAATAGAATATTCCAAGAACTGTGGGCTAACTACTAAAAGGTATAATATACACCACGGTAGTGCCAGAAGAAGAAAAAGAAAGGAATAGAGAAAATATTTGATGAAATAATGATGAAGAATTTCTCCAAATTAGTGTCGGACACCAGACCACAGATCCAGGAGGGTCAGAGAACAGCAAGTAGAATAAATGCCAAATATATACCTAGGCATACCTCATTCAAACTACAGAGAGTCAAAGATAAAGAAAATGTCTGGAAGAAGTCAGAGGAAAAAAAAGTCCTATCTATAGGGAAGCAAAGATAAGAATTATATTTGATGTCCCCTCAGAAACCATGCACATACAAGGAGGGTGCAGTGAGATAAAGTTTTGAAAAATTAAAACCCCACCAACCTAGAATTCAGTACCCTGTAAAATTATCCTTCAAAGGTGATTGAGAGGGTCCCTGGGTGGCTCAGCTGGTTAAGCAACTGCCTTCAGCTCAAGTCATGATCCCAGGGTCCTGGGATGGAGCAACAGTGTATTTGAAAATGTATATATGTAATGATTAAAATGAATGACAGCAATGATACAAGCAACAGGAAGAAGGAATGAAGATTATTTTGTTATTATAAAGGCACTCACATTTACCAATGAAGTGGTATAGTGTTATTTGAAAGTGAATTAGATTAGCTGTAAATATGTTTTGCAAATTCTGGGGCAAGCACTAAAAATGTTTTGTTTTGTTTTTTAAAGTATAACAGATATGCTAAGAAAGAAAAAAATGAAACTATATAAAATGCACAATTGAAGCCACAAATAAAAGCTTAAAAGAAAAAAAGAAAACATAGAACAAGGGCATCAAATAAAAGAAACAAATAAAAGAAAACAATAACACAAACAAATAAAAGAAACAAATGTGGTGAATATTAATTCAACTATATCAATAATCACTTCGAATGTCAATGGTCTAAATATACCAATTAGTAGACAGAAATTGTCAGAGTAAGTCAAAAAACAGAACCCACTTATATGTTGTCTACAAGAAATTCACTTTAAATACAAAGACACATATAGAGTAAAATAAATGGAGAAAGATATACCTTGCTAACACTAATTTAAAAAAAACAGAAGTAGTTATATTAATTTCAGAAAGACAGACTTGGAAGCATGCAAAGTTGTCAGGAATAAAGAAATACATTACATGATAAAGGGGTCAGTTCTTCAAGAAGACATAATAATCCTTAACATATATGCACCTAACAGAACAAAAACTGGTAGAACAGCAAGGAGAAATAGATTAAGCCACTATGATAGCTGGATATCTCATCACTATTCTACCAGAAATGGACATACCCAGCAGGCAAATATTAGTAAAGACATAGTTGAAGTCAACAGCACCATCAATCAACTGGATATAACTTTATCCAAAAACTGCAGAAAACACATTTTTCTCAAGCTCACATGGAATATTTACCAAGATAGACCACACTGTTGGCCATAAAACACATCTTAACAAATTTAAAAGAATATATATCATATCAAGTCTGCACCCATATCAAGTCTGAAACACCCAGACTGTAATAGAATTAAACTAGAAATGACAGAAAGATAGCTAGAAAATAAACAACACACTTCTAATTAACACATGAATCAAAGAAGAAATCTCAAGAAAAATTTTAAAATATTTTTTAACTAAATGAAGATGAAAATACAACTTATCAAAATTGGTGGGATGTAGCAAAAGCAGTGCTTAGAGGGGGATTTATAGCATTAAAATGCATATATTTTTAAAATAAGAAAGCTCTAAAATAAATCATCTAAGTTTCACCTTAGGTAACTAGAAAAAGAAGAGCAAATTCAGAGTAAACAAAAGGAACAAAAATTAGAGAAGAAACCAATGAGATTCGGGCACCTGGGTAGCTCAGTTGGTTAAGTGTCCAACTCTTGAATTCTGCTCAGGTCATGATCACAGGGTCTTGAGACTCGGCCCTGAGTTGGGCTCTGGGCTCAGGGAGTCTGCTTGAGATTCTCTCCCTCTGCCCCTCCTCCCACTTGTGCATGTGCAGGCCCACTCTCTCTCTCTAAAAAAAATAAAATCTTTCGTAAAAAGGAACCCAATGAGATTGAAAAATGGAAGTCAATAAAGAATATCAACAAAATTAAAAGCTGATTCTTTGAAAAGACCAATAAAATTTATAAGCCTATAGTCAAGCTTACGAAGAAAAAAAGGAAGACGCAAACTACTCACATTAGATATGAAAGTAGGGACGTAACTACTAAGTCCATTGATATTAAAAGGATAATAAAAGATTATTATGAACAACTCTATGCCCACAAACTTGATAACCTAGATGAAATGGACCAATTCTTAAAAGACAATCTGACAAAACTCACACAAGGAGAAAAAGACTATCTGAATAGGCTTATTTCTATTAAGTAAATTGAATCAATAATTAATAACCTTCTAAAATAGAAAGCACCAGCGCCCACCAGATGGGTTCACTGGTGAATTCTACTAAACATTTAAGGAAGAGATTATACCAATTCTCTACAATCTTTTTTAAAAGACAGAACTCTATCTATTAAGCCAGCATTACTCTAACACCACTGACAAGGGAAATCTGTGTTCTAAGGTGGCCAACCAATCCAGCAGGCGAATCCCAGTTCCAGCCCTAAGGCCACTCCAGGTTTTCCCTCCTGCCTCACCTGCCGTGGGCCCAAAAGTGCCACATATACAGTAAGTAAAGTGTAAGTAAGTAAAACTACCCCCTTTGTGCTCGGGGCTCAGACATTTGGAGATCACTCTCCTCTGAGTGTCTCCCCCCCAGGTGTTAAATAAACCTATCCTCCAAGATTTCCCAGTGCTGGTTCTTCCTTTGGGTGATCCAGTCCAGGTTCCAATACACCATAACCAATGATATTACAAGAAAGCTATAGACCAATATTTATCAGAAACATAGATGTAAAATCCTCAATATTAGCAAATCTAATCTAACAATGTATAAAAAGAATTATTCAAAGCTTTTGCAGCAGTCAAAAATCAATTAATGCCATGTATCACATCAATAGGCTAAGAAGAAAAATAAGATCAAATTGATAGATGCAGATGATGAAACCCAACAGCCATTCTTGATAAAAACTCCTAGCACTAGGAAGACAGGGGAACCTTCCTCAACTTCATAAAGAATAACTAATAAAAAAAAAAACTACCACTAACATCATATGTAGTGGTGAAAAACTGCAAGATTTCCCACTGAGATCAGGAACAAAGCCTGATGGCCACTCCTTTTCAACATCATATAAAAGTCCTAACTAATACAGTAAGAAAAGGAAATAAAAGGCACACTGTTGTGGAAGGAAGAAACAAACTGTCTTTGCAAGTGACATGATTGTAGAAAATCTGAAAGAACAATAACAAAAAAAAAAGTTCTGAAACTAATAACAAAGCAAGGTCACAAGATTCACAAGACTCAATAGCTTTCCTACATCCCAGCAATGAACGAGTGGAATTTGAAATTAAAACAATACTATTTATATCAGTATTCCCCAAAATGAAATACTTAGGTATAAGTCTAACAGAACATGTACAAATCTATATAATAAAAAATTCAAAATTCTGATGACAGAAATCAAAGATCTAAATAATGGAAAGATATTTCATGTTCATAATAGGGAAACTCAAAATTATCAAGATATCAATTCTTCTTATTTTGACCTTAATCAAAATCCCAGCAAGTCATCTTGTGAATGTCAACATATTGAAGGATTGGCACTACATGTCTTCAATATTTACTATAAAGCTACAGAAATGCAGAGAGTATGTTATTATTGAAAGACTAGAAAAACAGATCATTGGAACAGAATAGAAAGCCCGAAAGAGACCCACATAAATGCAGTCAACTCATCTTTGACAAAAGAGCATAAGAAATACAATGAAGAAAAGATGGTCTTTTCAACAAATGGTGCTGGAACAAGTGGACATCCATACACAAATAAACTAGACACAGACTTTACCTCCTTCACAAGAATTAACTAAAATGGAGCACAGACCTAACTGTAAAATGCAAAACTATAAAATTCTTAGAAGATAACACAGGAAACATCTAAATGATGTTGGGTTTTGCAGGGAATTATTAAGTTAACTTTTTAGATACAACACCAATGGCATAATCCTTGAACAAACTGGTAAGTGGACTTCACTAAAATTAAGTATCTGCTGTTAAAGGCATTGTCAAGAGAAGATAAGACACCGGCTGGGAGAAAATATTTGAAAAGACACGTCTCATCAAGGACTATTATCTAAAATATACAAAGAACACTTAAAATTCAACAATAACCAACCTGATTAAAAAATAATCCAAAGACTATAACAGACATCTTATCAAAAAAGATAAACTGATGGCAAATAGGCATATGAAAAGATGTTCCACATCATCTGTCATTATGAAATCCAGATTAAAACACTAAAACACTGCTGCACACCTAATAGAATAGTCAAAATCCAGCGCACTGGCAACACCAAATGCTGGAAAGAATATGGAGCAACAGGAGCTCTCATTCACTGCTGGTGGAAATGCAAAATGGTAGAGTCATATAGGAAGGCATTTTGTCACTTTTCCCCTGAGTATTTTCCAAAGGAGCTGAAAATATATGCCCACACAAAAATCTGCACACATATGTTTACAGCAGCTATATTCATAATTGCAAACATGAAAGCAACCAAGATATCCTTTATTAGGTGAATGGATAAATAAACTGTGACACAGCCAGACAATGGAACATAATTCAGCACTAAAAAGAGATGTGTATCAAGCCATAAAAAGACATAGAGTAAACTTAAATGTGTGTTACTAAGTGAAAGCAGCCAATCTGAAAAGGCTGCACCCTGTATGATTCCAACTATATGGCACACTGGAAAAAGCAAAAGTACGGAGACAGTAAAAGTATCAGAGGTTAACCAGGGTTTAAGAAGAGGAAGAATTAAATAGGTGGAGCAAAGAGGATTTTTAGGGCAATGAAACTATTCTGTATGATACTATAATAGTAGATATAGGTCATTATAAATTTGTCCAAAGTCATGGAATGTGTAACACTAAAAGTGAATCCTAATATAAACTAGGGACTCTGCATAGTAAAGATGTGTAGGTTCATCAATCATAACAAATGTACCACTCCAGTGGGAGATGTTGATAATGGAGGAGGCTACACATGTATGGGGCAAGAAGTAAAAGGTGAATATTAAACCTTCCACTCAATTTTGTTATGAACCTAAAACTGCTCTAAAAACATAAAATTTATTTTTTTATTAATTATAACAATCTCATCAATTTAGCCTTTATTTTTCGCCCAAATATGTTTATTTTTTCAGTGTTACAAGATTCATCGTTCATGCACCACACCCAGTGCTCCATGCAATACGTGCCCTCTTCAATACCCACCACCAGGCTCGCCCAACCCCACCCTCACCCCTCCAAAACCCTCAGTTTGTTGCTCAGAGTCCACAGTCTCTCGTGGTTCATCTCCCCCTTTGATTTATTTTTAAAGAAAGAGAAGGGAAAAACCACCAGCATCTTGCATGGAGAAATCGAGCTTCCCACACTTGCAAATATGGAATGAACAAAAGCTAGCATATTCCAAGTCAGATGACTTGGAAACATCCAAATGTTTTCTTGGAGAATATACTACAGAAACATTTGTTAACATGGTGTTTATATGTCCAGGAATGTGTGGTCTCAGTAGTATTATAAAAGATTTTCTGAAGGTAAAAAGAAGGATGAGGGCAAAACTCTGAGAGTAAGGCACAGGAGAGGAGTAGTGTTGGAGAACTCAGTCTCATTCCACACTCCACCACTCCCTTCCTCGTGTCCCTTTTTGTCTTATCAACATTTATTCTTGTGTTGGAAAAACCAAAGTAGCAAATACGTATTGAGTGCTTGTGTTTAGTGAATAACTAAGGATTGTTAAAGCCCGGAAGGAGAGCATGAAGTATAAACTGGACCACGGTAAGAAGCAAGATTGATCACTATTGTTGCTCCATGCGGTATCAGATTAGATCCTGACATCGCTAATCAAAAGTCAAAATTCCCATCAGAATTAAGGACACTTTCTGCTCAGAAACATGAATTATACTGAGACTTAGCAAGGAAACAGCTTAGAATTCTATGGTCTGGAACCCGTGATTTTGATGTTGTGATCCTTTTGAATAAGACAGGCTATGATTTCCTAAGATACTCAGTCCGTCAAAAATCTAAATTAAGCTTTCAAATGTACAAAGTCGGGGTAAAACCCTTTCACATTAAAAAGGAAAATTTTACCTTGTAAAAGTGATGTTTAATGTAGAGACACCAATATAAGTCTCTCTAATGTGGATAAGCATTTATGGAGCTCTAGATACATAAATATAGAAAGAAACTAAGAAGTGGAGCATATCCAACATTACTCCCAATGCAGGAATTCTTTCTACGGCATTTCAACCAAAGTTTACACAGCCTCTGCCTAATACATGCAGTGACAATGAGCTCATTTCTTCTATAGAAAGTTTAACATATTCATCTTTGGTCATCTCTGACAACAAACAGTTCCTGTGAATTCAATACCTGCCAGATACAACTCTAGGCACCAAGAATACAGGCATGTGTAATAAATGTATTCCTTCAGGTAAATTTAATTCCATCTCCTTTTAACTTCCATTTACTGGTCTTTATTCCAATAGTACTGCACAGAAGTCCTAAGCATTCCCTTTATCCAGTTAACCATTCGCAGAGACTTCAGCTACTGTTCATATGATTGCTTTGCAGAATGTACTTAATCTGGATGGCTTCCATCTGCTGCTCTTACCAAGTAACATCCTAAACTAACAATAATATTTCAGACATAGCACAAGCACTTCGGCACAAGGTAGAATCAATATTTTCTTCATGTGGAATATGGTGAAATTAACAAAATTATAGCTTTTTTAAAAAATAGTTAAAGAATTTGGTTAGTGATCTATTTAATGCATTCTAGTGATAGTGAATTAACATGATTTAAATATCATAAGGCACTATTCTAATATTAAAGCAAATTGAAGGTTAAAAAGGTTAAAAATTGTTTTAAAGGTCAAAAGCACTGTATAACTGTAAGGCACTGGTTATTGTTAGATTCCATTGTATGGCTTTATAATATAAGGACTGGACTAGAACATGCCAACATACAAGTACTACAGATGTACATGTAGTAATATTTTCCACGTAGGTGACATCTGGGCCCATTTGAGTATTAACAGTCTCACAGGAGTGAATGTTCAGAGAGAAGAACGAAGGCAAATTACATTTGTAAGATTAGTTCGCCTAGTTTGCTAAGGCAAATAAATCACTGCATTTTAAAAGTTGAATTGGTATATAAACAAAGCTCTGACTACAATTTCTTTCAGTTTTTGTGGATTTTGTTGTTCTGAATAATAAAAATATGTACTTTGGCATGTTATTCTTTACCCAAACACTCTGCAAGGTCCTGGACTTCAGGAAGACTCTGTAAAGAAGTCTCAGTTTTAATTGAACAGGAATTCTCTTGAGATCCTTAAAAAATTATTGGATGGGGAACATTTTCATAAGTGAGAATTCTACTCCACAAGAGACAAGAAACATAATATTCTAATCAGAGAGTAGAGAATCTCAACAAATGCTCATATTTCTCCCACTTGCAATTTTCCCCCAAAGTATCTTGGAACTTGTTAAAAGTCGGGAGTTCAGAGGCAGCAATAGAGCCAGCTGGCTGATCACGTAAGAGCAGACTTTGTTAACTGCTCAGAAAGAGGGTGGTTCACCCACGAGAGTCCAAAATGATATATGTTGAGAATTTGTCAATATTTTCAAAAGCCAAGGAGAAAACATGTGTCAAACAGAATTTCAAACATAAACAAGTTGGAATTTATATTCAAACCAATGAGAAATAGTCCTTAAACATAAGAATGCTATATTAGAACAAATTTTTATCCTAAGTATTGATCTTCAGAGATCACATTTATCAAGACGCTTTATTTTTTCTTTGGACATATAAAATAAAACAGTAAGAGAACCTTTTGGCTAATAAGCAGATAGTTTGTGATGACCTGACGAGGAGTAATGGAAAATGATACCAAAAAAGTAACCAATTCACCAATTAATTACGCTTTTGCTTTAGAAAATAAAGAACGGCATGTCCAGAGTTCTAGATAGCCTCAGTACTTCAAGTTAGATAATGCAGACACACTCTGAAGCTCTTTGCACAACCAAACAACATCCTCTGTTCATCTCTTGACTGACACTGTTGATCTTCCTTACCTCCTATACACTTTGAGCGTTAGTTTTCACAAAGCATGAGCTTTCTGGCATTATTATTGTTCTAATATTATTCTATTCTGATAAGAATTTATGGCATTTTAACTTTATAAAGATAAAAAGAAACCTTAAGAGAGGTTTCTTTTGCTGACTTCCCACCTCACTTATTAAATTCTTGCTCTACCAGGGATGGCTCCCTACTCAGAGGGTGCTGTACTTCCTCCCAAGCAACAGCAAAGCAACAGCCCATCTACATTGGGCTGATCTCCTATAATTTGTCAGTGCATTTTTATCTTGGAACTAGTGCAAAGAACAGTAAAAAATTACATCCGGAATTGTCTGAAATGGGTCTGAGTTTATTAAATGATTTTTTTAACTTGATAAATAACTTTGTTAAACAATTAGTATATGTTTACTGACAGGTATTTTTGTTTGCCTTTATGTTCTCGTATTCTCTGGACTAATTCTCTCTTCTGCATGCAGATCTAAAAACAGTATTTAGATTCCACTCTCTCAAATGCTGATAATATCTTACTAAATCTAACCCAACTCACTTAAGGGATTTAAAGATTTTTATCAAGTGACGACATATCTTTTAATCGGATATCCTGTTAAAATTCTAGTACATGCTCTGCCCCATTAAACCAGATTTGGATAATTGAAGATCCATAATTGAGTCCCACCATGGAAAAGAAAAAAAGCTTAAACCATCCAAAAGAAACACATCTTATTGTTTAATTCATTCAGTCTACAGATGTGCATCAGTAGCCTGCTCTCCGCCAGGTATTGGTCTAGATGCAGCAAATACACAATGAACAAGAGGCACTTTATATTTGAAAAAAATTTTTTTCACTTTATAATTATACTTACATATTCCTGTTAAAGCCAGAGCTTCTGAAGTATTTCAGAAAAGACAAAGGAGCCTCAAAGAAGATATTGACTGACATTTGAGGTACACACACAATTCTACAAGTTGCCAGCTTGAAGGTTTTAACCTAGGGTTTAATCTTCATTTCATAATTTGCTTAAATAAATAAGAATTACACAAATATTTCCCTCAATTTTTAATGTCAATTTCTGTTCTTAATATATTTGCTTCACAAATAAAAAATTATATATCCAAAATATTTCCTTCAATTTTTCATGTCCCCTTCTCTTTTTAATATATTTGCTTCATGGGTTGAATTCATATATATTAAAAACTACATGAGAAGTTCATGATCTCATACATAGAATCTAAAAAAGCTGAACTCCTAGAACCAGAGAAAATGATGGTTGCCAGGAGGGTGGGGGTGGAAGGGAGAAAATGGAGAGATGTTAGTCAAAGTGTAAAAACTTTCAGTTATAAGATAAACAGGTTCTGAGGATCTAATGTACAGCATGGTAATGCAATGAATATTGTATTATATACTTGAAATTTACTAACAGAGATCTTAAGTGACACTACACACACAGGGTAACTATGTGATGTGACAGATGTTTTTGACTGTAGTAATCATTTTGCAACGTATACCAAATCATCACATTACACACTTTAAATATACACAGTTTTTATCATCAGTTACACCTCAGTAAAGTTGGATAGGAAGGAATCTACATGCATCCCAAGCAAATGAAAGAATCGGTAAGACAGAACATATTCTTTTTCTTTTCTTAAAATGTCCACTTTTATTTTGTATCTTATATAGATTTCAGACTTTTTTGATATTTGATTTTGGTCCATTGATCTGCCATTTTGGTGACACATATTATAAGAATGAGGACTTTGTAAAGTACTTTAATATATGGTTGCATTTGCTATCTATTGTTACAATTATGCTATCCAACAACCATCCACAATGCAATGGCTTGAAACATCCCTTCTTAGTAGGGTTCCAGAATATAGTTAAGCCTTAATGCCCTAAGACATTTATTAATGAATTAACTATGTACCATTTGGGAGAACTGAGAAAATAGTCACTCAAATATTTTTTCAATAGGGCTTAATTTTCTTATGGAAACCCCACTGAGAAAATACAGCTTCAAAACAATAAACATTTATTTAGCTCATACATCTGCAGCTTATAATTTAGACGGGGCTAAGCTGGGCAGTTTTTCTGACTTTATTCTGATTACATCTTGTTTTCTCTGGGACAGTGAACTAGCTATGGCACTAGTTGATACAGATTGTTCCAAAATTTTTTGAGAAATTGGCTTTCAATATTACATATCAGTAATGTCTATTCAACAGTGAAAAAAATCACCCAAATTATATCAGCCATCTGGACTTTTTCCACTTTAATCTCCAAATAACGAACTATGAAACACAATAAAGGCCTGACTGCTGTCTGCCTCAGCATTACACAATAGGTATTGCTTGATTCACAGGTTATGGAAGAATACCTCTTGAGAAATATTAGTAACACTGTAAGAAGATCATATGCAATAAAAAAGATGGAGCACAGCGTCTTTGGGAATACTATTTTCCTCTTTGAGTAAAATCTTTATAACCCTGAAAATGGGCAAAGATGGGTGATACTTGGACATAATTATTGCTTCCTAATTGGATAAATTTCCAATTTTCTGCATTCTCAGGTGAGCAATTCTACTAGTTTTCAATTCATCCAAATAAATGAGACAAAAATATATTTTTCTTCTTGCTATGTGACTTTTGGTTAGTAAAAGTACGTATGCCCTGCACTGTTTAAACACAAGGACATAGCAGACAAATACTAGGTTGTCTACGTGCGCCAGGCTTCAGGCTAAGAGCTTTGAATCATCTCAAATACATAGATGGATGTTGCCAATTTGCTGTAAGTTAAATAAATAACTATAGTGTAATGATTAATATCAAAATCTCTGAAAAAACAAGGCACAAACTGTAGTTCTTCCAATTGTTAACTAAGTAATCAAAGACAAATTATTTTCTTCTTCTTCAGGTTCTTTCTTTAACATTAAGATAAAAATAGCATCTACATCACAGTGCTGTGATAAGCATAAACTGAGTTTTACGTGTAGAGCCTCAAAATACTATCAAACAAGTAATAAGTTCCCAGTAAAAGTTAGAAGGAAAAAAAAAAGAGTTTAACTGGATACAAGAGTATAGTTGCTTCAAGAACTGTTAGAATACAAAGTCATTTCCTGCCTAGAAAAACTAACATTTTCCTATAAGGACAAAGTTTAATAAAATTGATTCTGATTTCAAAAAAATTGATTCTGAGATCAAATAGCCATATCTGAAAAAAACAAAAAACAAAAATTGAGAATTGGGGCCTTTGGAAGTTAATTAGGTCATAAGGATGGAACTTCCATAAATGGGATTAGTGCCCTTACAAAAAGAGGCCCAAAGAACAGCTCACTCCCTTGCCATGTGGGAATATAAGAAGCAGTCTGCAACCAGAAGAGGGTCCTCACCATAATTCAATCATGCTGACCCCCTGATGTTGAAGTTTGAGCCTCCAGAATTATAAGAAATAAATTTCTATTATCTATAAGCCACTCGGTCTCTAGTATTTTGTTAGAGCAGCCAGAATGAAGATGGATCATAACTAAATTTTGAAGATGTTAACTGACAGCATAAAGGCTGTATAGCACTTCCCATATTTATTACAGAGATGGAGACTTGGGGTCATCTCAAAAAAAAAAAAAAAAAAAAAAACGCCATTCTTCATCCAAAGCAGCCCCAAGAGAGGTTTATAAAGGGACTCCAAGACTGTATAGCATTTCTCCTATGGCAACGTAAAACACCTCAGACGCGGGAATCAACAGTTTCAAGTACAAACTGTAAAGCAAAAGTCAAAAGAATATTCAAAACCATTAAGTGCTCATTTTTTGAGAGCTGCCCCTCAGTTTCCTCCAAAGTGAGTAATAATGAAGCTTTATTTACCCTTTTGAGCAACTTCACAGAGGCTAGGATGTTATAAAAATAAATGAAATGGATGTTATTACCCTTATTTTTAACCTCTTTAATTGTACTATTTTTTGTTACAGGCCACATCTAGCATGATTGAGAAGGTATGTAAGTACAGTCTTCTTCAGTTCTAAAGGAGCAGTAAATATTGATGAACAATAGTAATGAATGCCACCACCGGTCCTCTCAAGAGAAACGCCACCAAGCTTTTCCGTACTAGGCAGAGAAGTGTGTATACAGGAGTTATTCTGGGTGCCCATAACAGGACACTTTCACAGTGTCAGAGCCCTTGAAGTCCCACAAATAAAGGAGCAGGATGCCCTCAAATTCCTTGTACCACGAACTCACTTGGACGGCCCCAACCTTGACTTCCAAATGAAACCATCACCTACAAAAGGAAAAGTGATGTCATTACCTGGGTAAATCGGACGAGGACCTGGGAGAGGCTTCTGCTGGCAGCTCAGGCCATCCTTGCCATTGAAAAGCCGGCTGCCGTCAGTATCATGCCCTCCGGGCAACAGTGGCCAGCGAGCTGTGCTGAAGTTTGGGGCTGCCGCCCGAATCACTACCACTGCTCACCGCTCGGCCCTGGAACCTTCTCTGAGCAGATGGAGGCAGCCTTCTGGGAGCCGCAACTTCCCGCGGTTACTGATCCTGGGGCGACCGCCAGCCTCTCACAGCGGTGTCCTATGTTAACCCCACCCTGGGTCTGCTCCACGTGGCCACTGCCACCTCCAGCAACAAGGGAGCACGCTCAGTGGGTCGCCTGTGGGGGAGGGGCGCCAGCTGGTGGCACCATCTCCCTGAGTAGCCCCAGAAGGTCAGGCCTGGGTTCCACTTCACGGAGATCCTGAAGAGATCGAAAAGGAAGAGCAGGCAGCTGCTGAAGAGGCTGCGAGCAAGGAGGAACCTTGGGTGAAACGAAGGCTCCAGCTCCGATTTGCAGCTACTGAGCCGCAGCCGCAGCCAGGCGGAAGTTACAGGTGCCCTCTGCGCTTGCCCAGAGGTTCCCGCCTGCAGCCTGGAGCGCCAGGCCCCCACCCAGGACCTCTGGGCAGCCCCGGC
>CM053605.1:39508152-39532224 GCA_028646535.1 Procyon lotor
GTGGGGGAGAGAAATAAAACAAGATGGGATGGGGAAGGAGACAAACCATAAGAAACTCTTAAACTCACGAAACAAACTAAGGGTAGCTGGGAGGTGGGGGATTAGGGATAGGGTGGCTGGGTTATGGACATTTGGGAGGGTATGTGCTATGATAAGTGCTGTGAAATGTGTAAGCCTGACGATTCATAGACATGTACCCTGGGGCAAATAATACATTATATGTTAATAAAAAATTTTTTAAAAAGAAGTGTCCTAGCTTAAATGATAAATTATATTGTCACCCTGACTTATATATACACAGACATAAGTGATTCCTTGGAATATCAACTACCACAGGAGTACTTTCATTGAGAACTAAATGGCAAATATTTCCCTATTCACCTCCTAGTACATGCCAGTGATCAAAATTTCTATTTTCATTAACACAAGAAGTCTTAATGTGTATTCTTGCACTTCCATAAATTATTCAATCTCTGTAATAGGAAAACTTGCATGCAGGGCCTGCAAAAATCTTGGAATACTGTATTTGAATAAGGATGTAATTAAAGCCTTCTCTTTCAGACCAAAAATGTGAAGACATAACTTGCTTGAGGGATTCTAAGGACAGACATCAACCAGTCATATATCCTTCCTGTAATAGGAACTTCTGCTTGTGAGCAAGCTTCTCCATGAGCCCAGCAGATTGTGTGATCCATAAAACACACTCCCCCCAGACAGCTAAAAGTAAATGGAGAGCCCAGAAAGGCATCACAGGAGAGGCATAATTTAAGCCAGGTTTCCAAGTGTAGAAGATGTATACAGTGATTGCAAGGGAGTTAGCCAGGGGCAAGGCTGGCTTCCTCCCAAGAGGAGGGTATTATTACCTCACAGGGTAATAATAGTCATTACCTGGGTAGATTCACTATGGCCCGTGAATTGGCCTGCAGCTTTACATGTCTAATAACTTGATTTTGTCAGCATTCCAAGAGCAAATCCACTTCACCAGAACAAGATCACATTATCCAAGCTCCTGAGGTAGATAAATTAAACCAGAATGTAACTTAATTTACATTGTGAAATAATTGTTATAGGGACTAAAATTTTTGAAACTCATATGAGCAACACATTTTGTCCTTGTAGGCACACATGGAAGGACAATAATCAGAATGCTGTTCAATAAATGTGGAATCAAAACAAAAAAGTTAGATGATTCCAATTTTTAATGGCATTAGGCTCCGACAACTGATTAATTCATCTTAAAACAGGGATAGACTTGCCAAAGGAGTCAGGAGTCAGTATACTCAAAGTCTGTTGGCTAAGTGTCCTTTTCTCCTGGGTAATGCTTGGATAGAAATTGCCAAATCTGCCTTCATGACTTCCTTTTTCAAACATTCCCATGACTAACCAACTTGCATCAAATCCACTTTCTTTCTTTAGATATATTAATACTCTATATCAAATTGCACTGATTATATAGCCTATAAAGCTTTGTTTCTTTTGTGAATTATATTTTAAATTGCATATTTTATTTTAAATTGCATATTTTAAAATATTATTTTAAATTAATATTTTAATTATATTTTATTATTTATATTTATTTATTTTAAATATATTTTAAATTGCATTAAAATTATATTTTAAATTGCATAAATTATAACATACATAAATATCTTTTAAAAGGAGAAAACTTTCAACTCTTTCAAAGTTCCACTCCCTTCTCAGAAATGCATACACGTGTATATCCACTCCCTTCTCAGAAATGCATACATGTGTATATGCACATATATAGGTGTATAAAAGATTCTATATTGGTTTCTTTCCTTAAGTTAAATCTTAATCCCAATTTTCATCCATTTAGGCTGGTGGGATATTTAGTTCTGGTCATCAAGGCTTGTCTATCCCATTCTCATCCCAGGACTCTTGACACCTTTCATTGCTGCTGCCATAATTATTTCCCATGGAAGCTCCTCTCCAAAGAGTGTCACATCTTCAGGGTTCTGAAAGGAAGTTAATTGTGAAATCTTACACCATTGTAAGTCCGTTTCCACCAGAGTTTTCAGTTCACCATTCAACCTATTTTCCCTCCCCAATACCATCTTGATTTCTCCCACTTTCTTCCTCACCTAGCTTGGATTCCATGATTCATCATTTTAGCTGTTCTGGACATATCCGTGGGGTTTTCATCTCCCCTATGCATTCCATCTCACCTGGAAAAACCACTGTGTGAAAAGCCACACATTCTGTCAGGCAATTAGTTAGGCATCAGTGAGGAGGGATAAAACAAATGTTGACCATACCTTCAGAGCCACCCCAAGGGTTAACAGAATAGGAAAAGTCTAGCCACAATGTTGGCTCAAAAGCTCAAGAGGACTTCCAAGAGCTGAGCATGTGCACAAAGAATACAACTTGCCCTCAAGAAACTTTAAGGTCACAGCAAAAGCTCATTAGATACTCATAAATATACAATACATAAATAAATATGATTATAACAGAATGCATCATGGGTAGGTGCATGCACAGAAGCCAAAATGTTATATAACCACCAGCTGTCAATCAAAAATGTCAATCAAAGCCAATTACAGGTGCAGAAAAGTAGGTTTAAAAGGATGCAGCTAGAATTTCTGGGGGCCTTTGCCACTCTTGCTCCAGCAGTGGCCTGTTTTGTTTTGTTTTTTTTTTTTCTTGAAAATGTACAGTGCTTATCTACTCAATATACTCTAACTCCCCATGCTGATCTCAGGTCTCCAATTCTTTGGTGCATCCGGGAAAAGAACCAAACGACCCAGTCAACAATTCTACCCCTGAGCCTAGGTAACTGAGCGCACCTAAAGAAAAACAAACTTTTACTGGCCTACTTAATTTATGACAACAAACCTCAGATGGTCTGCTAGTACTGTCTGGTAACTATAAATTTTTTTGGTTATTTCACATTTCACTCCTCCAAAATAATTGTTTCATCCTTTTTTTCTCTCAATTTCAAGAACCTATTATTACTACATAACTTACTCTTAGCTTATCACCTTGCCTTCATTTTCACTTAGAAGATATAAAGATTTCAGATAGAAATTTCATGTCTACCACCATTAAATCTGCCAATTTATAGGTCCTTAACCCCAAATTATACTTTTCATTTTTTTAAAGTGATAAAAATCCTTATCCCTAAGTCCCAGTGGGCCACCTGAGTATTTGTTCTCATTTCTCTTACAATTGCAAACACCTCAAAAAAAAAAAAAAAAAAAAAACTATTGCAAACACCTCTTCTTACCATCCTCCTCTCTCCTGCATTATCATGTTTTCCTCCCTGTGGATCATTTCCATCAACAAAAAACATGCTCCATTTATTTGTTTCCATTTTCAGGAAAAAATAAAGGAGCAAAAAATGTATAAGTATACCTATATACATTTTCACTTCCTCTCTTAGGTGCACTCTTCACCAAAATAGTCTGCTCAAATTCAAAGTTCTTCTATACATATTCATTCAACAGGTCTCCTCTAACTTTTCTCAGTATCATGTCACCACTGATAATTCCCTTCTTGCAATTCCCTCCCTCATGTATTTTCAAGAAACTGTGTCCCTAGCCAATGGTCCACACCAATCACTTCCCTTGTCAGCTTTCTTTGCTGGATCTTTCTGCTCTTCCTAACCCCTACATGTTGGAATGCTCAAGAACTTACTCCCCACACCTCTTCTTTTTTCCTTTTAAAATTTCTTTCTTGGTGACCTCATCAAATCCCCTATTTTTTAAATCACACATGATGAGTCCTACATTTTTATATCTAGGCCCATCCTTGCTACTGGATTCCAGACTCTGATATCCAGTTTCCAATTCAGCATGTCCCCTCAGATATCCATACAAATCTCAAGTAAATATCTAAAACTGAATTATTATTTTTCAACACATATGTTCCACCTCAAGGGACTCCAGCTCATCTTATTAAATGGTAATACTATTTGCCCAGATTTTAGTCCAAAACTTTATAATCCTCTTTGATTCTTCTTTTTCATACCACCATAAAATCTGAAAGCAAGTCCTATCAGTTCTATTGTAAAACATTTACTGAATGAAAGAAACTACCACACTCACAAATATCTCCATAGTTTAAGAACTATATCTTTCCTAATTATCATAAGAAGCTGTAGGATTTCTTCCAACACAACCAGGTTTGTTCCCACTTCAAGGCCTATTGCAGTTGATATTCCCTTGGCAAGGATGTTCTTTCTCCCCTTAGGTTGGCAAAGCTCATTCCCTCATTTCACTCGACTTTTTAGCCTTATTTCACCTGCTCAGACAGACCTTCCCCTGACCTCCAATAAGCAGGTGTTGCCACATCTATAACCTTGGTATTCTAGCTTATTCCCAAAGATGGATACAATAATTCTTCTTATGGGGGTACCTGAGGGGTTCAGTCTGTTAAGAAGCTGCCTTTGGCTCAGGTCGTGATTCCAGGGTCCTGAGATCAAGATCTGCATTTGACTCCCTGCTCAGTGGGAAGCCTGCTTCTCCCTCTCCTGCTCCCCCTGCTTCTGCTGTCTGTCCGCCTGTCTCTATCTGTCAAATAAATGAATAAAATCTTTAAAAAAATAATTCTTCTTATGGAATATGCCCTTTTGTATGCAAATTTGCCACTTTTCCCATCATGGGTTAAAAGCTACGTCTCTTCCCTATAAATCTGGACTGGACTTAGGGCTTCCTTTGACCGATAGTTATGACAGAAGTTATGCTGTATGCTTCAGCTCTAGATCTTGGAAGCTTCTCTGTTGGCTTTTTTGGAAGCCAGTCACCATGTAAGAAGCTCAGGATGTAATACCGAAGGATGAAAGACCACATGGAGAGGCCACATGAAGAATGGAGTTACCCTAGCCAGCAGTGAGTGCCAACCTCCCAGATTGTGCGAGTGTGTGTGTATATGTCTGTGTGTGTGTGTGTGTGTGTGTGTGTGTGTGTGTGTAGCCTCTTGGACAGTCTAGTCCCAGAGTTTTCTTGCTGAGTAGAGGCACATAAATGATTCCAGACATCTTAGAAGATTTTTCCATGATTCTAAATTACACATAAAATATAAGGAATTAGCTCCTCTGTTCATAATTAACTAAAATAATTTCAAAAGAACCTTTGTTGTGGAGTTTAGATCTTTTTACTTACAGAGAATATATTGTGGGGTAGGAGTAATAAAATCTTTTTTCCTTCAGTTGAGAAAACACAGTGCAGTCAAAGCTGTCAATCATTTCATTATCTAGGCAACAAGTGAGATAGAAAAGATTTTGACAAATATAATAAAGAAAAAATATTCAAAATATAAAGTGATGATAGAGCAAATGAAAAATAAAAAAGCTAGATTTTAACTTTATTTCACATTATTTGAAATGAGATTTAAATTTGTAAACTAAAAACCTCACAATTATATTTTTCCAAAAAAAGTGACTGTCTATATGTTTATGACAACCTACTTGAATTTTGACAGTTAATTTCTTTTCAAACATAAGTTAAGCCATAATTATTGTCAATTCTAGAATTTTAAAAATCCTTATAGCTGGCAAAACCATCTCAGTTAGTAAAATAGTTTGCTTACATATTCCATTAAAATCTCACTTCACTATTCAACTTATTTTAGAACTGTAATTATAAATTAACACTATAATTTCATGAATCCATTCATTTTATGAATGTCTTCATAAGATTTTTTTATCAAAATACATCCTTGAACTTTTTTTTTCAGCACATATTTTGAGGTAAGACTTTGTCCCTTGTTATTTATTTAGTATGCAATCTTTCCTAGCCTGTTGACTGTGCAGATTGGATTTCCCAGAGAGCGGACCCTGAGACAAACTTTAGTATACAAAATGCTTAATAAGAAGTGTGCTTGGAACTAGCATTCGGGTAGAGGTAGGAGGGTCATAACAGGATTAGGCAGAGGAAGAAGTTGAGTTGCAATGTAGCCCTGACAGCCTCAGCTGATAGTTCTCGAATGATAAAGAATTTTCAAAGGTATCTTGTGTTGGGCCAGAATGAAAGATCTTTCTATTCATGCATCAATTTCTCATTATATGTGAACCACAACAGCCATGGGCCCACTCTTACACCTCCTTTGGTATAAAAATAGGTCCTGTGGATGGACACAATGTTATCAGGATTCCATGCTGGTGGGTTGTAACACTATGTAAACCTAACTTAGTAGTGCTGGCTGAAATCCTATAGGTAGGAAATGCAAACCCACCCTTGAAATGTCTTACCAGAGCTAATTACTGGCATTTTGGGAGAAGAAAGGATTCAGTGTTGCTTACTTGTCACTAACTAGCCTCTCTTGAGTAGAGGAGACTAATCTGCCATATCCAGACACTTAGTCTTGGCCTTTGTCATCTATAGGGTAGATATTCTGTAGCAGCAGTCAGTAGAGCAGTCTCAGGAAGTTGGAACCCATGCCACTGAATTCATGCATAGCCTCCATTCTTCACTTTACTCATGTGTTCATTATGCCAGCATAGGAATGCCTGGTGACAAATTCTGGCTTATGGCCAAATCTTTTTATCTACTTTATTCTGTAGTGCCTCTAAACCCTGTAGGTGCTCTCCAATTGGCATTAACATTTGATATGAAGATTTTCAAACTTCATACCTACTTCCATGTGTACAACCAATTGCCTCTTCCCCAGACCTCTTGATCTTCAATTTTCTAATTGTTCTCCTCTGTGCCCCTGAAGAGCTATCCATGCCATTTGTCACTGGCTATACCCATACATATACAAACTCCTATAGATTACATACATATAGATATATAGAAGAGTATATATATGAGTCTGCACATGTCTAACCTCAGGCCACTTCTCTTTCCACACATATTAGATGACTAGGTGCATCATTCAAACCTCTTTGCCTATGCACTGTCAAGACCACCCCTCACTAGGGCTTTAGTACAGTTACTATCCAGTTGCAGCTTAATACCCATATTCTGTTCCAATATCTCTGACACAAGATAAATCTAAAATTACTCCAGTGATCTCTGTCTCCTGATATTGACACTCTTGTATAATTCCCTCCCCTTGGGTACATTCTTGAGTGTATGCATGAACTATTACTTCTAATCAATAGATATGACAAAGATGATGAGATGACAGGACACTTCTATGATTAGGATACATAAAAGAATAACTTCTGTCTTGCCGTCGGACTTTTTTTCTGGCTCTAATTGAAGGAAATTGCCATGTCGGAGAAGGTCCCCGTGGCAAGGAATTAATGGTAGCCTCCAACTAGCAAAAAAGAGAAGCCCTGATTCCAAAAACCATCAAAATATAAAATCCCACCCAAAACCACACAGTTTAGAAATGGATCCTTCTCCAGTTGAGCCTTCAGAGAAGAACGCCCTAGGCAATTTTTTGTAGTCTCATAAAAGACTATGAAGGGGAAGACTCAGTTAAACATGCCCAGATTCCTAAACCACACAATTTGTGAAGTAATAAATGTATATTATTTTATGCTGCTAAATTTTGGGGTGATTTATTATGCAACAATAGATTATCAATATACCATCCATGAACTAACTAAAGATGCTGTTTTAAAAACAACTTAAAAGCAGAAATTATACTTTATATATTATACATGAGAGTATAAAATATAGTAGAGGACTTTCAGTTACAGTTCAGGTTTGTCTCTAAATTTGGCAGGAAATAGGGAGCCAGTGAAGATTTCATTACCCAGGAAGTGGAGGGGATTTTTTCCCAGTGATTTAAAATTTACCATTGAAGACATGGATGACTGGAAAATTGCTGGCCTTCTAATAGAATGAAGAAAGCAGGAAGAGTTGTTGGCTTAAAATCTTAAATATTTCTTGATTTTAAAGAACAGAATATGGAAGATTTTTTTTAAAAACCCATTTAGAAATGTGTATATGGACCTTAAAAGTTATTGAATTAGTAGATACCAATATAGCAAAAATAGTTTAAAGGAGAATCTAGAGAAAGAAGAGATTTGGTTAAGGAAAGGACTTTGGAGAATTAATCCATGTGAAAAGACAAAAGATAAGATGCGAAAAGCGAATAATCAAAGACAATAAGCAGGAAAGCTAAGGTGGAAATGATGAGGGAACAGAAGGCCAGCTGAGGACAAAGCAGAAGCAGACACCATGCAGCTTCCCCCAACCCCTCACTCCTGGATGGACACGTGTGACATTCTTCCAGGAATCTCCCATCTTAGTGAAATACCTTGCTAGAGGGGAAAAAACAACCTTAACCTGACAATGGCAAGGCTTCAAGGCCTTGTGTGTCTTGTAGGTCCTCTTTAGCATATGAAAGTTCTATTGAAACCGCCCTTTTTCCTTACCTCCCCCAACCGCATCGTATATAACCTGCCACCCTTCACAACCCCAGGCCAGTAGCTCTTTCTGCCCACTGGTCCTGTCCCCATGCTTTAATAAACCACCAATTTGCACAAAAGTTGTCTCAAGAATTCTTTCTTGGTCATCGGCCCTGGACTCCACCCACCTGAAGCTCACCTCTATTCTAAAACTTCATCAGAAAGGAGGGTCATGAAGGTGGAGCTAAAAATTAGATGAATTGAAAAAAGTTCATTTGCCCTGGAATATAAGAAATCACAAAATAACTAATTTCCAAAGAGCAGTAAAGAAGGTAACTGCACTACAAGAGATCATGAGTGAGTGGGAGGTAAGAAGTTGTGGCAGCAAATTTCTTTTTAATAGCAATTTGGTGGAGTAACAGGGATCAAGAAGGAGAATGTGGGATGGGAGCCTGATAGGCAGAGAGAAAAGGAGCTTTGAAACTAGGAAATAGGAAGTTGCATCATCCCTTGTCACTTCAAAGCCATAAAGTACGAGAAACTGGGTGAGGCAAGGCTGGAGTTTAAAAAGAGTGGAAACTTTTAAAATAGCCACTGCAAGGGAAAAAAAGAACATTTAGAACATCCTTAGCAGTGATGAGAATCCAGCTACATTTAAAGGGCTCATGAAATTTACTCAGTTATGGCTGCAATCTCACCATTAGAGGACCACGTGCTCAAACTGAGCCCACGAAATGATAAAATTTGTGTATTTTATCTGACCTCCCTTTTGTTCATTATGTATTTTATCTGAGCCCCCTTTTGTTCATCCAAAATCCACAATCAATGGACACATGAGAATCCCTATGGTTATTTCTGTACTTCAAGCATATTACATTATTTGCCATCCCTGGTTCATACCATGCCTCCGTGCCTTTGCTTATGCTGTTCCCTCTGCCTGAAGTGAGCCTGCCCCTGTATTTTAGGTCCTAGCTCAAGCACTACATGGTTTATGAAGTCTCTTTCCCATCTATTTCTCAAACACTGTAGAGATGACTACTTTCTTCATTACACTGTACCCAATACTTGTATTATATATCATCTGCTAGAGAAATACCTCATTTTCAAATGTATTTTAGAAAACGTATACTAAAGTCAAATGTGGAAAAGTCAAGCAACTGACTGATAAAAGATAAAGATCAAGACAACCCCTTTTCTAATTTTTAGGTCACTGTTTCTGAATTCCCAATGGGTAACATGTTGCTTATTGCATAGCTAATTTCCCTTCTAATTTCAATGTTTTTTTTTGATTCACACATCGCTTGTCCATAAAATGATATGGGTCAGATCATTTCCCTATTAAAAACCTCATGGTCTGGTACAGAAGATTTTTCAGTGTTATTTGCCTTTTGGGCTCCTCTCCTACCAGCATTCCAATCAGGCTAGGCTCCCGCCACACATCCAAAGTCAAATATCCCACAATACTCCAGTTCAACCTTCTGAATCTGGAAAATTATAACTCATTATTAAAACCTGGTTCCCATGTCACAATGTCAGTGAATTCATTCCTAAGGCAACATTAGTCGCTCCTTTCTCCATGTTCCTTATAGTAGTTGATCTTTAACTCTGAAAGAGTACTGCATTATAACAGTGTACTGTAACTGATCTTTTTGCAGTTCCCTCCCAATAGACTGGACATAATGTAAATGGTCAACAAAGACATTTAGTAATTGATTTTAGTTTCCATTTTATTAATAAGAATCACAGAATAAAACAAAGTTGATTATGGTAATTTTATTCACTTTGTTCAACTGAACACCAACTTGGTGCCTAGCTTAGAAGGCAGGATGTACTGTGGTGAAATCAAAACATACAAGTCTTTACTTACAGAACTTAGAGTTTAGTAGGGTAGAAATGGTATATACACAAACCTGTCTGAAATGACAAATTATTTTTATTTCATTTTTTTTAGATTTTATTTATTTATTTGAGAGAGAGAGCATTAACAGAGCTGCAGAGGGAGAAGCCTGACATGGGGCTTGATCCTAGGACTCTGGGATCATGACCTGAGCCAAAGGTAGATACTTAACTGACTGAGCCACCCAGGCGCTGACAAATTATTTTTAAATATTAAGAAAAAGCATAACAGGACTTAAGTTACTTTAGATAATCAAAGAAAGACTCTCTGAATAGTTGATATTTAATCTAATAGCTCATAGGGAAGGAAAAAAAAATATTAGTTGTGGAAGAATGGGATGGAAACCTCCAGGCAGAAATAACATATATAAACTCTGTAGGCAGAACAAAGCTTAGCATATAGGAAAGAGAAAGGTGTGGCTGAAGTATGGAATACATTGAGAGTGGTATGAAATGAAGGCATGAAGAAGTACCAAAAGCCATAGAACTAAGGAATTTGTCTACCAAAATAAGAAGTTTTTACTTTATTCCAAAAAGATTGGAAAAATATTAAAGAATATTAATCAGTAAATTGACATGTTCTAATTTACAATTTAAAATTTGCCCTGCTGATATTTGAAGAATACATTGGAGTTGGCAAGAATAGAAGCAGGGAGGGTTTCTGGGTGGCTCAGTTGGTTAGGCAACTACCTTCAGCTCATGTCATGATCCCAGGATCCTGGGATCAAGTAACACATCAGACTCCCTGCTCAGCAGAGAGTCTGCTTCTCCCTCTGACCTTCCGCCCTCATGTTCTCTCTCTCATTCTCTCTCTCAAATAAATAAGTGAAATCTTGAAGAAGAAGAAGAACAACAACAACAACAGAAGAAGAAGGGAGAATGAGGAGAAAATTGTGGATACCCAGGCAAAAGAACTGATGACTTGGACCAGGGTCATAGAAACAGAACAATAGAGACTTAGATATATTTGATGTGTGCTTTCTAGAGAATAGAGAAGTTTTAGTAATGGATTGAGTGGGGATTAAATGGAGAGGAATGTGTTATTAGGTTTCTCACCATCATTAATCATTGCTCCCATTATGCCTTAGGTATGACTTGTGGCTTACCTACAAGCTATGCCAATAAATGGAGGGGAAAAAAATATCTGTATATGGAGTCAATGCTTTTCTTGAAAGAAAGGAAGAAAAATAGTTCCACATCCATCTATCTCAACTGCAACTCTCAATTTTGTAGTCAAGCAAATTTGATGTAAAATTCTGATTCTACCTTTCCACAACCTAACTTCATTTTTTTTAATGATTTCATTTATTTATTTGAGAGAGTGGGAGAGAGAGAGAGAAAGCCAGCACGCAGCAGGGGGGAGGGGCATAGGTAGAGGGATGAGCAGATTCCCTGCTGAGCTGGGAGCCTAACTCTGGGATCATCCCAGGACCCTGGGATCATGAAGGCAGACACTTAACCAAAGGAGCCACCCAGGTGCCCCCTCCTCAACCTAACTTGAGCTAGGCAAATTACTTCTGTTTCTGAATTTCTCATCTGAAAACAAAAGCAATTATTTCATATGGGCTGGGGTGTTGCCAAATTTAAAAGAGCCAATATATGTGAAAAACATAATGTATCACATTGCATATGGTAAATACTAACTTTTATAATTCTTTTTATTAATTTTATAATTCTTTTCAGTTGCAGATGTTTCTTTTAAAACTCTTTTTACATCATTACATATGCATGGACTAGGAGTTTCAACTCCTCCAGCAAGGCCACATAAATTCAGTCCATGCTCAGAAATACCTAGTTAGGCCATTATTATAAGTTTCAAAAAGTGTGAGAACTACTTCAAATAATGATTTCATATTTGAAAGATGCAATAGACCATCAAGATACATACTGGCATATTTTTCACTGTATTAATTGTTAAACATGTCACAAGAAGTATAAATTGCCTTGGAGATATAAAATATTTAAATAAAATATCTTAAAAGAAGACTCAGCTCTTTCTCAGATATATTTTCTCTTTTGTATATGAAATTGCCAGGTTATAAATATTCCTATTGTACATATATTTTTGGTATTGTATTCATTCTTTGGAACTGATGGAGGTTTGAAAGAAAAAATCAATCTATGCTAGCACATAATCCTTGCATTTGTCAAAAAGGTAAAATAGCAAAGATGACAGCATTTACAATAGAGACAGAAACATTTTAGAATCTTCCATTGCTCTTAAAATCTTGACTAGAATTACATAAAACTGTCACACTTCCACACAATGCCTTGAAGATGTTTCTGCTTCAGGATATCTGATGTCAATAAAGTCATTTATTATATAACCTGAAGATTGATTACCATTGTGATGAAAAGAAAGAACACAGGCTAGTTCTCCACTTTACTCTTTTGCAAAAAGCAATCTGTGATTTAGAGAAAATCAAAAGGTAACTGAAAAAGAGAGAATAGGATAAAATGATCAGGCTCAGTTTCCATGTGATTATGTAAATGTCCAGGGGTCAGTTCTCAGGGCAATGTCCTCCCTTGGATGGTCTGCCTTTCTCATTAATCTGCATTTTCATTTGGATCACAAGTGATTGTATTTGCACTGCTACCCAGCTTCCTGGTGAGGGGTTGCAGCCTAAAACTGGCAGTTATCTCAGGGAAACAAAGAGGTATCCAAGGCAGTGAACTCCTCCACCCACTCATGTAATAATTATATTCTCAAATAGCTGTCATAGCCAAATTTATGTATGGAACACTGCATCCTTGATTTCTATTCCAGAGCTCAGATAATTAGACTGTATGGTTTCCTTCAGAAATATTCCATTTAAAATTATATTACATTTTTAATTTGTTTTTCTTTTCTTTACTAAAAGAAAAAAGTAAATGGAAAACATTTGTGAAGTATTATTAACACACCGTGTTATATTAGTTTCAGGTGTACAACATTGATTCAACAATTCGATTACTCAGGGCTCACCATGATAAGTACAGTCACCGTCCTTCATCTTACTTATAATATTATTGATTACATTCCCTATGCTGTACTTTTTATCTCCATGACTTATTTTATAAGTGAAAATCTATACCTCTTAATCCCCCTTATTTCACCCATTCCCCCAACACCTCCCCTCTGGGAACCACCAGTTTGTTCTCTGTTTTCAAGTCTTTTGTTCATTAGTTTTGGGGTTTTTTAGGAAAATTTAAGTTTATATTACAGTGGAGAAAGAAAACTGACGGTTTTGAGCCAATTGCCAATTATATTCTTACTACCTTAGATCTAATACCATTGACCCAATAACTTATGCACAAACTATTGTTAATCTACGTATGATTCTTGTATGTGATTATAATCACATTTAAGTGATACCTTTTCAATGTAAACAATGTAAACAGTCTCTAGCTTCCACTATTATAAAAGTGATTCTAAGTCTTAATGTTTCAAAATCTGTTTGGGCTAATCAAGGTCAAGTCCCCGTTATGGGCTATAATTTCCTCATCTGTAAAATTAGATGATCAGATTACATGAGCTCTAAAATCCCATCCAACTTTGAAGATTTAAAAGTTTTAACGCCAAGAATGGGAGTGAAGGAATCCAACCTGTATCTCTGACCTTGGCATTGAATTACACTGTATCCTTGTGACCTCGTTTTGTCTCTAGAGGACTTATATCTAAAGAATGTACATTCATATCTGATATGCTACTTCCAGCAACAAAAAGTGAAAAATTAAAATATTAGGCTGCTCAGTATGGTATTTCAATTCATAGAGACTCAAAAACGAAAAGCCGACTTCACACTGAATAGAATTAAACCCACTCAATTAACAGTCATCAAAAACATACACAGATTGGCACCTTCGACTCCATTAAATCTCAGTATTCAAAGCATTACACATGTTGTTTTAAACTTGGCTCCAGAATGGTGATGTGAGCTATCCTTAGAGGGAACCTATTCATATGAACATATTCTTAATACATCAAAGACTGTGACTGATCTCTTTCAGATTGCAATTGGCCTTCTGCCACAGGCTGGTCTAGAAATAAAGCAAACACAGCAATAGGATAGAATGAAATCTAAGAAGGCTAAGACAAGAAAGCGTTTTTTTTTTTTCCTTAATGCCTGGGATTTGAGAAAGCAAATAAACTGTTATTGTTTTCTGATTCAATTACTACAAAATAATTTGGAAAACATTCAGTTATTCATACAAATAGAAGCACTAGCAATTTGTATTTCCTGATTCTAACTCCCTCATTTTGTTTCCAGATTCTTATGCAAATCACATCTAAGCTTTAGTGTCAGAATTCACCTCCATTTAATCAGTTTTATCTGTCAATGCTCCCTTGAACCTGGAGATACTTACAGATGTGACAGGGGCAAGTAGAACAGTTGAAGAGGGTAAGGACAAAAAAAGCAGCAATAATGTCTTTCACTCCTTCGCCGCCTCGGAGAGACCTCACTTTAGAGCACCTGGCTCATTCCCCGGCAGCCAGCATAATTCAGGTGCTCAATATAGACGTTATTAATACCCAGTTCATAGAGTGGTTACAGCAATAGAAACACATTTAATGTATTAACAATCAGCAGACATTGTGTGCCGTAAACAGCCTGGATACCAACCTGCAAAACAAAGATTTTTCCCTCCTGGATCTATTTGCCCAGGGCTTAGAACTAGCTTTTGCTCTAAACTTCTGACTATATGCACCCTCTTTTGACACTGGAATTCTGCACTAAACATCAGCCTATTTCACTGGTATTCCAGTATTTTATTTCCTGCCAGCCACACCAAGTCCAGGACCTAGTTCTCATCTTCTATAGCTTTAGCCAATGTCTGTGCACTTTCCAGGATCTACAAGTCTGATTATAGTAATAGGACATTGAATGGGGCAGTTTCAGACTCAAGTTTCTACTGAGATCCAGGATAGTAGGTGCCAACTACTTCAACATTCCCATGTGAAATACTAGCGGAACTGTAAAAGGGCTGTCTGTAAATCAGTTTTAACTCACGCTTCATTTTCACTCATCTCTGGCTTTTAAAGAGGGGTTGGAGAGGCAACTTTTACCTTGAAAAACAGGTAGGGGATTTCTTTGGAGACAGTGGCTAGTGAGCAGGAAGAGGCATGGGGGCACACATGGTGAGTTTGTCCCTGGTCCCAAGTCAAGGGAGCAAGGCTTCAAAGAAACCACTCTTGGAGTCTGACATAATCTCCTGGAGTTTAGGAATACCCAGTCTAGTCTCTCACTCACGCCTGATTATAAAAGGGGCTAGAGGCTTGTCAAAACAGCCTGTGGCAGCAGAGGAGAGGGTTGATTAGGGAAGCCACTGACCATCCACAGCAGGTTTCCAAAGGATAAAACATGGGCCAGCTACATGGAAAACAGAGCTTCCCATGCCTAGAAGTGGTTTTGAATCATGTCCAAGAGGGCTTTCTGTGAGGGTCAAGACAATCTCATCAAGAGAGGCCGGAGGTATAGTGCAAATTACAGAAGCTGTGTAGGAATCACAACTGGACAGAAGAAGGAAAATTACTACCCATGTGGAGAGAGCTTCAGGAAAATTGGAGTAAACACCCCAAACACTAGACACTCGGGAAAAAATCACCTCAAAACAATAGCAAAGTCAAAGGAAGTCAACATCAGGTACTGCTTGAGTTCATACAAGAAATACCCTGCCTGTTACTCCTCATCCTTCCCACACCCCCACCTTGGCCAAGGCAGCAATAGTCCAAGGAGTGGGATAGAAATAGCAATGTTATGAAGATAGCCGTGAAAGTAAAGATGCCATCTACCCCAATCTCTAATGCAAATTTCCAGCTGGAATGTACATGAGCAATGGGAGGGAAAGGATTTAACTCATAGTGAAGTTTTCCATTTTGCACATTATGTGGGACTAAATATTTTAATCATTGAAATGAGTCTTTGCGATTAGGAGGGAGCACAGAACTTTTGGTTATCTAAGATAACCATAAGAAAAATGAGGCCTATCAAGGATCTCACCCAGAGTCAGGGGGAGTTACCAGGGCAGAAGAAATCTGAACAAACGAAAAAATGACAGCAAAGGTAAAATCAATTTCCAGTCCACCAAGTTATTTCACATATTGTGTACATGGTTAGTAAGTATTATATCTATGCCTCCATGGGTTGTAGAAAACTTGGACACCAGATCTTACTTCCCTGATCAGAGCTGATTAAATTAGCTTTGTGGAGATATAACAAATTTAACAACTTTTCCAGTGGGGTATATTCCGGTTAATTTCCCCCTAAATTTTATACTCCATTACACTCTGCTTTCTTTGAGGTATTAGCACATCTTATAACTGAATTCTGTAGTAAATTTAAAAAACAAACTAGTGGGGTGCCTGGGTGGCTCAGGGAGTTAAAGCCTCTGCCTTCAGCTCGGGTCATGATCTCAGGGTCCTGGGATAGAGCCCCGCATCGGGCTCTCTGCTCAGCGGGGAGCCTGCTTCTCCCTCTCTCTCTGCCTGCCTCTCTGCCTACTTGTGATCTCTCTCTCTGCCAAATAAATAAATAAAATCTTTAAAAAAAAAAACTGGTGATATGTATTATTTAGAGGCTGGTAATTAGAGCTGTTTCTCAGGTAATCATTGCAGAAGCAAATACACAGGCCTTTTGCTTTTCTTTGCAGCCTTTCTTTAAGTATTCTTTCATTTCTAATGTATTTTTTAGTAAAATGGGCTTGGGAATTAAAAAAAAAACAAAACAAAAACCTGTCAATTGCTTTGTTTTGCATACCAGTAGCAAAAATCTTAAATACAGAAGAAAGGATAAAATTAATATTTAAAGTGAGGGTATGTGTTATGGTGACTGCTGTGAATTATGTAAGATTGATGATTCATGGACCCCTGTACCCCTGAAACAAACAATACATTATATGCTAATAAAATAAATAAATAAATAAATAAATAAAAATTTTAAAAATAAAGTGAGGTTCAGAGATTATCTTTGTTACCTCTGATGGCATACTTGGCCTGCAAGCACAAAATTGAAAAAAATCGAGATTCACCACTCTGTTTTTGCAAACTGATTCTATAAATGTAAGTCTCAGCACGTGTAAATATACATACCAAAATACATTGTAGCATTTCAACCATGGCATAAAAGGAAACACTAGCAACAACAAAGAACTAGAAACATAAACATCTGTCAACACTATAGAAAATTTCAAAGCTATGAAAAAAGAAGGGTTGGATTTATTAAACCAGTTGACCAGGAATAAGGCCCACATTACAGTTAAGTGCAAAAAGCAAGGTTAATCCCAACTCTTTGCCAATGTTAATTAATTATTTATAAGAATAGCCTTGCATGTGATATGTTTGATTGTATCTGTATAAGAGAGAAAAAGTAGAGAATAACATGCAATGTGACAGAGAATGAACACCTAGGGTGTTCATGGTACAAAGAAAAATTACCAAGTTCATATATATATGATATATTTATATATCTTTTTGTGGAAGTCACTTGTAGTCTATTTTTATGGTTTAAAAGTCCAATAACATTACATTTTAATCTATATGTGTACACATACTGCATTAGTTTCCTGTTACCACTGTAAGAGATTACAACAAACTGGTGGCTCAAAACAACACAAATTCTTGGCCAGAACACAGTTCTGTAGGTCAGGTCCTTCTGGAGGGCCTAACGGCAAATCCATTTTCTTGCTTTTTCCAGATTCTAGAAGCTTCCAGAATTGCTTAGCTCATGGCCCCATTCCATTTTCAAAGCCAGCAGTGCCCTGGACAGTTAATACTTCCTTATATGACGCCACTCTAACACTGTCTTCTTTTGCTTCCTGCTGCTTCTATTAAGGACTCATGATTATATTGGGCTCACCTACAGTAATTCAGAAGCTTTCCCAGTTTTAAAGGGAACTGATTGACAAAAGTGGCCTGATAATTTCCCTTTGCCTGGTAACAACCTATTCACAAATTCTAGAGATTAGGTCATTTTTCCATCTACTCCACCACAACGACCCCCAACCCCACCACCCCTAAAACAAGATCTTATTTCTCAATTTAGTAGGAAAAGCTTGGTAAATGTCCTTAGAATGTCAGATAAGGCTTCTTTGTGTTAAAAATGTACCCTTTGACTTCCCTTTATTAATCAACATGGATACCATTTCTCTAAGTAAACATTCTGTGAAATTTATTTTAACCTTTTCAAATGACAAGTTTCTTTGTATTTATTGATATGCACTGGATAAAGTAAAAACAACCTTTATTTATTCTAACACTAATCCCTACAAATGAAATAAATAGGCTTCAACAAGGAAATCAGATTTGTTCTTCTCCTAGTTCCTTCACCCTTGTCTGAAGTACATGAAAAATCTGCTTTTGGTATCAGACCTGAACTCTGCGTGTTTGCCACAAGTGGGTGATTGTATGGAGTTTTTAATGAAAAATTTTAAAGACAGTTGGAAAAATACTAGGTTCATTAGTGAATTAGAGCGAAAGACAAAATCGGGTGTTGCAGTTTGCCTGGGTTTAATGGTTTAAAAAACACCTCACAAGGCTGGACAGCAGGGTTGGGGTTTTTTTGTTTGGTTTGGTTTTTTTGTTTTTTGTTTTTTGTTGTTGGGTTTTGTTTTGTTGCTTTTTGCTTTCCTTTCTCTTTTTCTTATGTGGAACTCCCTAGAAGCGGCATCTGAGATAAGAATTCAGGCATATACGATTTATTGGGGAAGTTCTCTTTAGGAAAAAGCTACATGAGACAGAGGGAAGGATCGAGAAGGGGAAAGAGCCAGGAGGCATGTGAATTCAGGTAGAGGCTAGTCTCAATTATAAATTGCACTGAGAGTTGTCTCACCCAGAAGCAGGAGGGCTGGGATTTTTTTACCTTGTATTAGTCAGTTACTGGCTTCCCCAGGGATAGGGAGGCATGTGACCTCCCAAACATTAGCAGATGAGGATCAGTTCAGCAAAAGGACAGTTCTCCTGAGTCAGCCTCAACACTCACACAGCTAGGGGATGACTTCTGATCAAGTAAAAAGGATAGGAGAAGGACACCGACGACATCTCCTACGTGGTTACTTTGATCCTACATTGTTTCTTTCATACTGTCCTTTCTTGTTTTCTCTATACTCTTTAATTCTTGCTTTCCTCTACAATGCTAAATTTTCAAATATTCAGGTGTCAGTGGAAATATTCACCCCTTGTCTTTAAACAATGGAAAATTTAGAATCTTATGCTTAAGTTGATTAATATGATTACTGACACTTGAACAACGCCCCCTCATTGTGTACCTCCAAAAATTTTGGTCTCACTTTATAAACACAACGTGGAAAACATTTTTTTAAAAAATTAGAATCAGGTGCGGGCACCTGAGTGGCTGATTGGATTAAGCATCTGCCTTTGACTCAGGTACTGATCCTGGTGTCCTGGAATCGAGCCCCAGATCAGGCTTCCTGCTCAGCAGAGAATCTGCTTTGCCCTCTCCCTCTACCCCTGCCTCCCCCTCATTCTCTGTCTCTCTCTTATAAATAAATAAAATCTTTACAAAAAATTAGAATCAGGTCTTGGGGCTCCAAGTGGTTAAACCCCTGACTCTTGATTTCAGCTCAGGTCATGATCTCAGGGTCTTAGGAAGGTTCTAGGAGGGTCCTGGGATCAAGCCCTGCCTTGGGCTCTGCACGCAGTGGGGAGTCTACTTGAGGATTCTCTCTAACAAGTCATTAAATTTTCCATCATCTTTCATCTCCTCATGTATAATTGGTTTAACAAAATGCCCTATGATTCGATCTTTGATTAAATGACTATTTCTAATTTGAAATAGTGTACAGAGTAGCACTCAGAGTTGTAACATCATTCTTTGGCTGCATGACGTTTCAGCTGTTTTCATTCTGAAATGAAAAGATAATATAAAACGAATGGGCCATCTTCCTTTTAACAGGAGCTGAGGAATCTTATGAAAAAATAGTTTCCAAAATCACTGTATCAAATTGTCACAATACATAATGTATAGGAAAAATTAGAGATTCTCATAACTCCTCACTTATTTTCTTTTACTGGCATAAAGTAATAATTCACAATAATAATTCTATATAGCTCACATTTCTTAACCAGTTTCAAAAACATTTCCTTTTCATAAAAATGCTTGTAATTTTTCTCTGCACTTTACATACCCTTTGGGAAATAAGGGACCAAAGTCAAATCATGTATCAGTTGTACAATCAAGATTAAAAACTATAATTCCAGATTCATGTACTCTTTATACTACAGCATATCCTTTCATCAGAAGCCATAGTTTGACTTCATAATAAACAGATTTCATTGGCATCACAAAATTAAACCATTATGCTGACAATCAGAAAAAATATAAGTTTTACAAATATTTGTATTATTCGTAAGTCAACTATATTGTTCACAAATGAACTGTAGATTTATGGCCAACATTATCACCCATATTACAGGAATAGGAAATACTGTCAAGTAATCTAAATTCTTAGATTCCTTGCATTCATCTTTGGATATGCCCAACTCCACTTTCCATCCTTCTTGCTGACCTTTGATAACTGCTTTGGACTCCCTTCTAACTTTATCTTCCCCATCACTCATTTAGTTAAAAGTAAAAATAAGGATTAGAAAATCCTGGGTGGCTCAGTCTCTTAAGCCTCCAACTCTTGATTTCAGCTCAGGTCATGATCTCAGGGTTGTGGGATCGAGCCAGGCTTCAGGCTCCCTTCTCAGCTGGAAGTCTGCTTCTCTCCCTCTCCCTCGGCCACCTCACCCCTACCCCGTGCACATGTGCATGCGGACATGTGCTTTCTCTCAAATAAATAAACCTTTTGTAAAAAGTAAAAAGTGAAAAGAAGACTCATGTGCATGTTCAATTCTTACTGTGACGGAAAGAGATGAACCCAAATGGCCTTTCCCAGTAATGCTAAGATTATCAAATTAAACCATTGCCTCTGTACATTTAATTTTTTCATGTTTCCATTTTGCATCACATATCAGATCAAATTCAAGATCCTGGTTAAAAAAAAACTGCCTTTAGATTAATCATCTGATAAGTACTGTTAAATTAATCAAACAAAGAGACCATTGATTAGACTGAGGTGATTTTAATACCTTAGAAGCTGAGGTGAGCAAACCAAAAACCTAGGCCTATAAATAAATGCCTAAAGTTTAAGAAATCAAAATCTGAGGACAACTAATCACGAACAGCCAACTAGGCTTTTCCAAAAAAAGACACACCCTTAAGCTATAGCTAATCAAATAATTTTATTGCTTTGCTTCCACCTTTTCTTTTTTTTTTTAAAGATTTTATTTATTTATCTGACAGAGAGAGAGAGAGATCACAAGTAGGCAGAGAGGCAGGCAGAAAGAGAGGGGGAAGCCGGCTCCCTGCTGAGCAGAAAGCCCGATGCAGGGCTTGATCCCAGGACCCTGAGATCACGACCTGAGCTGAAGGCAGAGGCTTAACCCACTGAGCCACCCAGGTGCCCCACTTCCACCTTTTCTTTATAAAAGTTGCTCCCCAAGCTCCTACAGTGGAGTGCTCCTAACTTACCATTTCCAATTTGGTACTGCCCAATTTGAATTGATTTTGCTCAAGTAAACTCTTAACATTTTTAATACATCTGAGTTTATCTTTCAGCAGCTCAAATGTTAGTGCTACACCATATACACAGTGGGTGCATAATAAATTGCTGAAATAAACAGAAGTGAGACAAAGTGGATTTATCTAACAACTTCTGATATCTACACTGAATCACTATTCTTAAAATGATTTCTTTCTACCCTCGGAGTTTGTGGAACATACTCTATAGCTTTGCATCTAGCTTCCCCCGTCTACAAAGTATACAAGCTATCCAGTCTCTTTGTATCTTGGTAGTTTTGACTGAGTCCCATGTCTATCCCCAGTCTATCATTGTAGTCGGGAAAATGCAATACACTGATTGCTTTAGGATTGGGTCACATGCTTCACTCCTGAGATGTGTTGGCTCCATCTAAGGTGGAGCCCACCTAAGCATATGGACAGAAGAAGGCATGTGGGGCTTATTCACAAACAAAAATTGGCACTGTTGCCAAAAGAACAGGGAGTAGAAGTAGGGAATAAATACCAAATTTTCACAACCATAGAACTTCCTCAGCTTTTATTTATCATCACTTGATTCTTACAGAAACATTCTAAAATGTCAAAAATTTTTCAAAAAAAGAATTTAGTCATACTGCAATTCCTATTCAAATACCAACCCTTGGAATAATTTCTTAAGCATATCTGTCAGAATTCTTCTCTCCCATAATGGTTCGCCCTTTTATTAGTAAGTTATTTAATTGAACACTGCATTATTATATTTGCTTAATTTCTGCAGCATCCCTGAACTGGTTTTCAGGTAGATGATTCCATAACTACATTGTCTTTTTTCAAATATGTGTTTCCAATAGAGCTTCACACATCTTGACAGTCATTATTGAAACGAAATCTTCTATAAAATACCAAGAAACAGGGGTGCCTGGTTGGCTCAGTGGGTTGAAGCCTCTGGCTTGGGCTCAGGTCATGATCTCAGGGTCCTGGGATTGAGCCCCGCATCAGGCTCTCTGCTCAGCAGGGAGCCTGCTTCCCCCCCTCTTTCTGCCTGCCTCTCTGCCTACTTGTGATCTCTCTCTGTCAAATAAATAAATAAAATCTTAAAAATAATAAAATAAAATAAAATGAAATAAAATACCAAGAAACATATCCAGGGAACAGTTTTTGTTTTTTTTTTAACTAAGCACAATCCTATGAGACATGTTGAAAAAACCCACACATTAAAATGTGAAAGAGCATTTCAGTCTGTATTCATAAACAGATGTTCTTGCATTGTCACAGAGTAAAATTCTTTGAATTTTAGGACACTTAGATTCAGTGGTGTCAAAAGAGGAGAGAGTGCAATTTAGACAAATGTCCCAGGCCTGCAGTCAAGTGTTGCTCAACTCCAGCAGACCTGTTACATCAATGGGGTTTTGAATGGGCCCAGATCCGTGCAGTACATAATATGCATGACTAGACACCGCCACTGGGCATTCCTACCTTCCATCTTAGTCACATTAAGCTATAAAGCACCCAACTTTTTTATCAGAAGAAAAAACTCATAAAAATCTAGATTAAGGGAAAACATGTCTAAGGTATAAGAGATCATTGATGCAATGTTTGTAACAGAAGACAATGCTGCACCCCACAAGGGGAACACACATTTTGAGTTCTATTTTCAGATAAGATGACTGACATGAATCTCTCCCTTTCTACTCAGCCCCCTTTGGTAATTGACCTGTGGTAACTGTTCACAGTGAAGTGGAATGAACTAGATTGTAGTTATGGACACAGAGATTAACGAACTGCTCAAACAGATCTCATAAACATGACTTAAACTTCATTAGCAGGAGTTCTCCAACATTTTTTTTTTCATTTCTGAAGGGCCCACCTGAGAGATGAACTTACTCCCAGCTTGTGTGCGTTTATGAGTACAGACAACTAAGGACCGACTGTTCTGAACAATGGTTCTCAACCCAGCGTGGTTTTTCCTCCCCACCCCGGTAGGGAGTGGGTGGTGCTACTGACATCTAGTCAGCAGAGGACAGGGATGCTGCTAAACATTCTACAACACACTGGACAGTCCCCCTGCAATAAACACTTACTCTGCCAAAAGCCCAAAAATATGAAAAGTGCCCTGACTGAGAAACTCTGCTTTAGAGATAAAATTCCTTTGGGGTCTTTATCTTCCACAGATCACTGTTACTGGGAAAACACCTCAAACCAATTGATGTAATGAGTCATGAGAATGGTTAGGGTCTCATAGAGGCCTTTTGAGCTGAACACCTAGTGCATTCTTAAAATGTTACAATATTGACAACACTAACTTAAAGTTAATTTAAAAATATGATGGCATATTAAGCAGTTGGTTAAAATAATATTTTAATGTTAAAAATAATA
>CM053605.1:39532724-39557403 GCA_028646535.1 Procyon lotor
GCCTTTGTAGCTAATTATGCACACAAATGGAACAAGGAAAATATTGTATGTGACTTTGACTTCATGGAGTCAATCTTCAGAAGGGCACTGAGCAGTGATTTATCCAAACAGCTCACGCTGAGTTCTGTCCTATCTGAAACCAAGAGAAATATTTCTTAATACCTGTATAAAACGTCGATTTCTAAGCCTCCTCTTCAGAGACTCAGCTTTAGAAGGTCTGCATGGTAAACAAATACCCCCAGGTGGTCTAGGACCCTAGGAATGTACCTCATTCCCTTAGCTCTCTGCAGAGTTGTCTTCCTGGCTCTCCCCATTGCCCTTCCCAGCTTTAAGTTTCCCACCACCGACTGTACCCCCACTGATGTAAGGACTCCAGGAAGGCTTTGCTGCCCTAGCTTTCTCTTTTGCCAGATGCTGCTGCTGTATAGCAACAGGGTAAGGAGAGATCTCTTAAGGATGGAGAAGAGAGGGAGACAAAGCCACTCTGAGATCTGGCCTTGGGAGTATTAAATCTTTGTATGGCAAAGATCAATCTGCTAGTGAATATTTTGTATCTTAATATGCTGAAGGAATTGCTGTCTTCTATCCTAGGCTTAGAGATTATTAAAAAAAAATCTTTTATCTGAAACCTTAAACATTATATGTGTCAAGTTTCAGTAAATGATAGAAACTCCCAAAATGTGTCCATCTGAAGAGGATTCCTTTTCTTTTCTTAATAAAAAATACAGGAAACAGAATGGAAAAACAAACAATATTTTGATATTGATATTGTGCAGTTTTATCTTGATTTATATTCTTCCTCTTTCCACCAACCAAAAAGATTCTCAACTTGTGAGGTACCTTCCCTAAAAGAAGTGCATGGGATGAAGTAGAGTGATTTATAAAATTCTCATAATAATCAAAAGAGACTGTGTGTTATAAATTGAATATTTATATCCCCTCAAAAATTCATATGTTGAAATCCTAGTCTCCTATTAGAAGGTGGGCCTTTGAGAAGTGATTAGGTGATAAGATTGGAGCCCTCAGGAGCAGGATTACTGCCCTTATGAAAGAGGCATCAGGGGGCCCGTCACAGAGACAGCCATTGATGAGCCAAGAAGCAAGCTTCACCAGAACTTAACCATGCTCAAAGTTGCGGGATCCAAAATTGTGACAAATAGATTTCTGTTGTTTATAACCTACCTAGTCTTTTTTAGTAGTCCAAAGTCTAGTACCTTGTTTTAGTAGTCCAAACTAAGACATCAGAGGACAACAAAAGGAAGAGGAAAATAGAGATAATTCCCAAAGTAATTGATCAAAGGGCCCAAAGCTGTCATTCAGAAGACTTCAAGGTTAAAAAAAAAAAAAGATTTAACTCAAAGGATACTCAATTCCCTACTTCATTGTCTCATATAAATTGCTTTGCCCATTTTATTGTCTCATGTAAACAAAAATGTAATTACTTTGTAACTGGGAATTATTTGTATTCCTTGTAAGACTACACAGAGTGGTGAAATAACAGGAAGCTTGTTGAGTAAGAAATCAGAAAATACAAAAATAAAAACAAATTTTGAAAAGAAAAGAAAAACATTAAGCAATCCCATCATTCCTGTTCTCTTCCCAAAGCAGGTAAAAATATTTATGCCAGACCTTGAACATTCTCTTCTGGAAAAAACACTCAGATCCATCATCTATCTAAGACCAGAAGCTACACTTGATGGCAAAGCAGGCACCTTGAGAACCGGGACCAACATGTCCCCCCAAATAACATCTTGAATTGGGGGCACTATGATCTCATACTTTTGCCAACAGAAAAAAAATCTAAAATTTTTAATTTGCAGTTATAGTAGGAAACATTACGAACAGGAGTGGGGTTGAGAATGGGAATAAAATTATTTTCAACAGCCCCCTAATCGCCTCCCACTTAAACATACTGTATTACTGAGGGTTCTCTGGAGAAACAACCAATAGGATGTGTATATAATATAGAGAGATTTATTTTAAGGAACTGGCTCATATGATTTTGGAGGCTGGAAACTAAAACCTTCAGGGCAGGTTGTCGGGCTGGAGACTAGAGTAAATTCGATGTCTTAATGCAGCCTAAAAGCAGAATTCCCTTTTCCTGAGGGACCATCTTTCTCTCTAAAGCTTTCAATTGACTGGCTAAGGCCAGCTCACATTATGGAGGGTAATCTGCTTTACCCAAAGTCTGCCGATTGCAAGGTTAATCACGTTTTAGGAATACCTTCACAGCAACTTCTAGACTGGTGTATGATTAAGTATGTGGTACTGTGGACTAACCACGTTGATACATAAAGTTAACTATCCAACACAGCAATCTTATATTCACTTTTTGTGATCCAATGACTTGACCTTTTTTTTTTAAAGATTTTATTTATTTATTTGAGAGAAAATGCAAGAGCACAGAGGGAGAGAGAGAAGCGCTCTCTCAGCTGAGCAGGGAGCCTGATGCGGGGCTCAATCCCAGGACCCTGAGATCATGACCCGAGCCAAAGGCAGCTGATTAACCGACTGAGCCACCAACGTCCCCCTTGATTTGGACTAATTAATTTTTTGAACACTCATTTAAATTACTTAATGAACAGTTGTATTTTATTAAATTTAACTGAAAAGTTGGAAATGATTAAAGTTTTATTTCAACACTTAAATATTTCAAAGTGCTACATGCTACATAAGGTGGTGATTGTGGCTTCTATGTTTGGTTCAGCCAAGTTTTTGGCTATTAACACCTCCCTGCACTGAGGAAATTATCTTAAATTGTTAAAAAATTAGATGACTATTCTTCAAAAAATATTTCGTTTAAAACCTCATTTGATGATCTTGAGCTGCTAGTCACTAAACTTCAGAAATTTAAAATCCTGCTAATATGTATTTATGTTCAGCACTTGCAACCATGGCTTCACATTGTATTCACCTACAGAGTGTTACGGATACTGAAGCCTGGGTCCTCCCCAAAAGCTGTTGCTGAATTGGTCTGGGACGGAGACCGATCAGGGATCAGGATTTTTCAAAGCCCTCAAGATGAGGCTAATGTGCAACCAGAATTGAGAACTACTGCCTACATGACAGTGAATCAATCCAATCTGAGGGTGTAGAGCCAATTGTTAATACAAGTTTATAGCTCTGTCTACATTCATTCAGCAAAGAAGAGAGAAATGTTTATCCACTTTACATTTAGTATGTAGATAACACAGATGAAAGTTTTTTTTTTGATAATTCGCTCCAATTATTCAAATTACATTTTGAATGTAATTAGATACTTTGGATGTATTAGATACTTCCTTTCATCATAAATAAAATTTGTCTCTGGTTTTCTTTTCTGCTTTATTTCTCAGAGCCTGGTATTAAAATACATTGGGATAATTTCCTTTTTTAAAGGAAAAATGAAACTATAAACATACAAAGACAGAAAAAAATCTGGAGGGGCAGAAAATTTAAGGACAGGTTGCATAAGTTGGAGAATATAAACATTTAAATTTTATGCCAGGAAGTAATGATAAATTTTAAGAAAATTTCTGAATTTGCTGAAGAGGAAGAGATTATTCTTTTTATGCCACAGAGAAGGTTGGGAGAAGCTGCCCGAAAGAGAAACTTCCAAGTTCAGGGAACAACTGGAGCGAACACCTGGGGAGAGGAGAGTGTTCCTAGAACAAAGGCCAGGAGGAGAGAGGAGCATGCTGTGTTCAAGGAATAACAGAGCAGTAGGGAGCTGGGGGAAGACTAGCAATGGTGAGCCAGTGAGTGAGCCAGTTAGTGAAGGGGAAACCCAGAGGGAGTGGGTGGAGCTGGGATTGTCCAAGGTTGTCCCACATCAAGACCCACTCAATGCCACAATGCCAAGGTGCTACCTATGGAGAACAAGTGTGACAAAGAGTGGGTGGTATCCACAGCCATGCGACAAGCGGCTTGCTGACACCTTGGTGAGTACCTAGTAGGTCTGGGGACCTCAAGACCCACCAGCTAAAAGAGGGATACTGGGGCCCTGACAGAGAAGGGAACACATCCAAAGTCTCACAGAAAAGCCACGATGGGGCCTGGATTTGAATTCAAACACTTTCTGCAAACTGGCCTTGATCCAAGAGCCATTTGAAGTGAATCTTAATGGATGCATAGGAGTTTACTATGCAGGAAATTACTGATTCATTCTGATACCCTCATTACCCAGATTTGTGTTGGGTGTTACTAGGCTTCTGAGAGGTCTTCAGCTTTGTGGAATAGCAGGAAGAACCTGGGCTGGAGGACTCCATGGGGGAAGCCAGACTCTGTCTAGCATGGGTAAGGCTTTCTGGAGGCCGGAGGAAGGACTGTGGATCTAGTGCTCAAAGAAAGTGTGGTCTTTCAAGCAAGGGAAACAGTTTGGGCAAAGGGCAGAGGTGGAAGAGATCCTGTGTGTTTCAGCAAATAATTTTGTCTGGCAGCAACATGAGGTCACTTGGAGAAAATGAGGCTGATTTTGTGGTACTGAATTAGGTGGGGAGGTGCCAGGACTCTTTGGAGGGCAATAAGGAGCCACAGAGGGTGATGTGAGCAGGAGAGGGCACCGCTGGATCGGAGTGTGACTCCAGAGCCAAAAATAGGAGCTGGATGGTAGGAACAGGAGAGAATTCCTGTTCTTTATGTCTATCCTTTGGGGCAACTTAAAGAGCATCAGAATTTTATGTGCTTTTTTTTTTTGCCTATAATATATTAATTTTTATGATCATGACGTTGAATAATTTTACATAATGGAATATAGAAATGAATCTTATCTTCAAGCTTAAAAACAACCACAGGTAAATCAGGTTACATAGACAGTAGAGCAGCTGACCCAAAATTAAGTCATAATCTTCATGTATAAATGCTTCTCACAAGTCTTTTTTTTTTTATTTTTTTTTTATTTTATGTGCTTTAAAGGTTTTATGTAGTGTGTGACTTTGTAGATGTGTTCATATTTTTTATGTTGTCAAATTATTAATCTTTAATAACCTATTCAATTTCTTAATTACATTTAACCTTTTTAGGTTTTTATTTTTCTTCTGGGGTCCTTTTTGCAATTCATATTTTTCTAAAAATTATGTCTTCCATCTCAATTTTCGAATGTATTGACATAGGTCTGCTGATTACTGAAATAGTGTCTATCTACTTGAAACCCACCATTCTATACCCTGCCCCATGAGGCTGGGTCTAGGACGGGGCAAACCCATTTCTGCCTTCCACAACCTGTAGGGCTATGCCAATAAGGAAGATTTCCTTGGGGACTCTGGAAAACTGGAGGAGACCAAGGAAATCTGTCCTTTCATTGTTTCCTGTTTCTGTCTGCATCACTACAGTATTAGATTTTTACCATAGTAATATAGTTGGTTCAAGTAGCAGTAGCTGGTTCAGTTTGCAATTTTCCCGAATCTTCAGGAATCAGGCCCATTGGGCCCCCTCGGAGTTACCAGCGTGAGTCAACTGTTGCCCCAACTCAGATTTCTGAATCTTATCCTTGATGGGCCCCTTCTCCAAGCCTCCACATTTTACTCATCTCAATTCTTCCCTTTGTTCCTCCGTCTCCAGGACAGTAATTGTTTCCTGTGTCTGATACCTCTCTCTATACCTCAGTGACCTTTTGTTGATTTTCAGTACTCCAAAACTGGTCTACAATTCTTTAAATTACATTTTCTCTGTTAAAACAAAACAAAACAAAAAGACAAAAGTAAACTGTGCTGTCTCCTGACTGGAAATCTACTTAGAATTATTCTCTCATAATTTTTTTCATTTCCTCAATATCTTTGAATATATTACCATTATCTTCTTAGAGGCATTTTTTCACTTTTATTGTTATTTATGTCTAATTTTTAAAAAACTTACATATATTTAACTTTATATGAATGAAGGGAGTAATATAATACATGTGATTTCTGGAGTACAATCTTTTTATTTATTTAGTTTTTGGTTTTTGTTTTTTTGGTTTTTGTTTTTTTTTTATTTAGTTAGTTTTACTTGCCCTTATTCCTACCCCTCCTACTCTCTTTCACCCAGAGCAGCTTTTCCTAACTCTCCCCAGCCACACACATCCCACATGGACAAATAACACAAATTAACAATCTAACATATAGGAGTAATTTTCTCCATGCCCATATAATTATACACAAATATTCAGCTGTGTATATACACACACAAAAAGTTATAATCACATACCTTCACTCCATCGTGACTCTAATTAGGGATATCTTTGATCATTTTCTAAAATGTGCTTATAGAAGCTTTTTATTATTGTTCTTACTTAAAACTACCATGTAATAGTACTTCAAGTTAACTTACATAACTTTAACTCACTTTATAAAATTGATGTGTAAAATTAAGAGAGTTATAGCTTAATTTATTACCCAAAGATTCTTTTTCAGTAGACATTGACTTTGTTTCCAGTTTTTTTTCCCCTCTGTGTACAAGGTGTCAATAAACATCAATATCCTTAAGAAGTAATGAGGATAAATTTTCGTGTACTATGGGAAAGTATCAAAAACTAAAAAATTCTCTTAATAAAATTATTTTATGTTTTTCCTTTTATTCCTAAATATATTGATTTTTATTTTTACCTGCTATTTTTTCTGTATTCTGGGTTTATTATTATGTTTTTCATAAACTGCATCCTTCATATGATATTATGTCCATCTCTATCCTTATTTATTGCCTTTATAAACAAGTTACACCCTTTCTCATATTAATGCAGTCACTGCTGATTTGCTTGTGTGTCTCTCATCTCTTTGGTCATCCCCTTATCGCTTAATTTTTTTTCTTAGAAATATCATATATGAGTTTTGCTTTTTGAGTCAATCTATCTTTTAATTAGTAAATTCAATTCATTATATATAGCATAATGACTAATACATGTGCATTCTATTCATCTATCATACTTTATTTCCTATTGTTCTTTATTATGTTCTTGTCTTCCTTTTCCTTATTTTTGCTGATTTATCTAATTGCTACTTATTTCATTTTCTTTGTCCTTTTTAAATGCTATTTAATTAAGTTATTATACATTTAGTGGTTCTCTCCCTTTCTTTTTCCTAGCATCATGGGCAGAAGCATATTTTTTCTATTACTATCTGAAAGAAAAAAAAATACCGATTTCCCACACAAACTCTTTTTCCATAACTTCCTACACCTCAATAAGATGAAACTCTTAGAATACTTTTTACTTTACCCTTTTTTATCATCATTCTTTCACTAATAATATTATAGTATTCTTTGCAGCATGTCCCCTCCATTTCAAGCATGCTTATTTGGCCTTATATTATGCATTCTCAATACAAAACATTCAGCTGTAACTATATACATCTGTATACCATTTATCATCTAACACGTGTTTCCTTTGCTCATTTCTTCACCCATGACGATAAGACTGTTTTGACTCAAAAAAAAAAAAAAAAAAAAAAGACTGTTTTGACTCATTTGTTGTTTAATTAGTTAATCCCTCTGTACTTGGCTTCACATGATCACATGATTTATATGTATGTGTGATGATACACTAAATATTTTTATATTCTCCAATATCTTTTTTTTGTCTGGCAACTAAATGTAAACTTGGCTTTGGTTGAGCTCTAATTCTTCTCTCAGTCATCCATAATTTTTTTAATCATATTGTAACAGCCAGGGCTGCAGATGAGAAACTGTTCTGATTTATTTTTATTCTTCTTTACTAATGAAACTTTTAAAACCACTTAACCCTAAGTGGGTAACTTTTATTGTGGAAAATGTAGATACTTGTCCTTCTGTTGAATGAAGTTTTCTTCTATTAATTTTTTTTCTTCTATTAATTTTTAAATTATTGTTCCTCTTACAACTGTTTCCATTTCTATTCATGGAGCCCTATTTACATTTATGTTTATTATTTACTATTGTTTTATTTTATACTCTTCAATTACTTAGTTTTACTGTTTATTGTTTTATTCAGATTTTTTTTAAGTAATCTCTGTGCCCAATGTGGGGCTTGAACTCATGACCCTGAGATCTAGAGTCACATGCTCTAATGACTGAGACTGTCAGGCCCCCCTATTCTATTCAGATTTTTTCCTCATAAGTTTTCTCTGTGCATTGGGCTACTACTATTTTGGATCTCAACTTTAATCTTACTTTAATCATCTACAGGATAATTTGCTTCAGAAATACTACTTTAATAAAAGTTCTTGAGAGCCCTTTTTTCTGCTGTACCTGAATTTTATTAAAGCTGTTTTTGGTTTTGTTTTGGGGTTGTTGGGAATGAGGGTAGGAGGAAGATGTTGCTCAAATTGTTTTCCATTACCTCCAGCAGTGCAGTTTCTCTGAATGCCTATTTTGTAATCTCAGGTGTAGGAGGCCTCACTCCACTGTTCAGCTTCTCTCCAGTGACATGCTTTTGAATCTGTTTTAGTCTTAGCTCAAGCCTTTGGCTGGCTCTGTGTTTCAGAACTCTCCCATGGCCCAAGGCTTAGACAGTCCGCTCGTAGCCATTTACAGATACTCTGAAGAAGCAGATGGATTAATTTTCAGAGTAGAAGGAACATGAAAATCGTTCACATGAGGATGCCATCATTACTTTTTTTTTTTTTTAAAGATTTTTATTTATTTGAGAGAGAGAAACACAGCGAGAAAGGGAACACAAGCAGAGGGAATGGCAGGGGGAGAAGCAGGCTTCCTGCCGAGCAGAGAGCCTGATGCGGGGCTCAATCCCAGGACCCTGGGATCATGACCTGGGCCGAAGGCAGACGCTTAATGACTGAGCCACCCAGGCGCCCCGCCATCATTACTTTTTGAATCTCTTTTCAGATTTGTTTTATTTTATTAGGTTAACTAACTTTATTTATTGTTTTGTTTTTTCAAATAACTTGAATGTGTTTATTTGTATTCTTTGTTCTGGATTTCTCCTTTTACCATTATTAGTTCTCTCTTTCTGCTGTCCTTTTTTTCTTGTCTTTTTAAATGTTCTTCAGCTGAATTTATTTTCAATCAAGCCATTTGTTTTCATTCTTTCTTGTTTCTAATGCAGTTATTTTGCTATGATTTGGGGGGACACAAACTTCAGTCTTTCTAATTAAGTTGCTTTAGTTGATCTCATAGATCATAATATATCTTTTTTTAATTATTAAATTTTAGATATTTTTACCATTTTGATAGACTCTTTTATTATTTTCTGGGCTTTTTGTAGGTCTATCATTAACTTTAATTTTATCAGATTGAGATCAGAAAACTGTACTATACTATTTATTAATTTTCTCATTCTACTCTTGCTGAATTATGGCCCCAAATTTGATCAAATTGTGTTATGTTCCATGGACATTAGAGGAATCTGCATCAGGCAGAAATGGATTGTCACTAATACCCTGCCATGCTCAGTCATTGCCTAGAAGCAGTCTCTGGACTGCTTGGCCTCAGATTCATGGAATGGTGGCTCAAGCTACAGTCATTTATGCTCCCACAAAAGCTTCTAATTGTAGGAGACCTGAATGGTGAATCTTCATGACCATAATACACAGCCAAAGCTTAACTAAAATATCAGTTTAAGACCATAAAGCATTAAACATTCTAAAATGAGAAATGTGTCTGAATAAGGATAAAAATATCAGCAATGAATGAGTTATTCTTCCCCTATAAAGATTTTCCCCCCACCCCTTTATAATTATAGGTGATTTTTGTATTAAGTTGGACATGAACTTGGGAAATTATTCTTCTGCTGTACCTTATAAAGTTTTTGTAGAAGCCTCTCTTAGGTTTCAGGCATGTTCAGATTAGAACATTACTTGACTTTCAAATGTACAGCATATGGCCAATAACTTCATTGGAATTCTGACAGGGGCAGTTACAGAAGGGTTGATTGCTAATGAAGATTTACAGGACCCCAAATGGCAATGGTACAAATCTACAAGAAAATAATACAATATAACAATAGCTTAGAGAGTGGATATGCATTACAAGCCAAAGGATGTCTTTGAGCAAGGTGTCCAAGACAGGTCAGGTGGGGGCTTCAATTGTCCTTCTTCTTCAGAGACCATACCAGATACTTTTTCACTCTCAGATCAGGAATCACCAATATATGCATGAGACATCTCCAAACCAGGGAATCCAAAAGGGCGTTTCAGCTTGGGGTTCATATATGATGTGGGTTATGTAGGTATATTCTTATATAACCAGCCACAATAGTAGAGCCCACAGGAGGTCACTGAGACCAGATGCAAATCATCAGTTTCAATGTTATCAATAAATCATGCTGACAAACTGGTACAGTTCCTCCCAAACCCATGGTTACAAAGCAGTATTATAAATCAGTATGTACATGCCTTAACCTGGGGTCAGGATTGCAGAAGTGTGATTCTTATTTCAGTAGAAAAACTCAGGATAATTCCAAGCTGTTGGAATTAACTCTCACAGTATAATCCACCTTCCTAACCTGTGATCAAGGCCTTTTTATGACAAAACAACCACTCTTAGTTTGATGGTAATATGTACCTTGTAACATCACATATCAAACATCTTATAAACAATCATAAAGTACACACATATTGCAAGCCTTTATAATAATCAGTGGAGGGTTGGTATGGATATAAACAGGCAGCAGAACCATCCAGTAATACCAGCGAAGACTTTGTCAACATTTTACTGATTTCACAGAGGTTTTTTTGCCTTCCTGATCTATAGCTATCTGCACTTCATAGTGTATATCTATTGAAGATATCATCAATCTATTTCTAATCAAGCCTAAATCTTGTTCAAGCCAACTCACCTCCATAGAAAAATTGTTCTGTAGAGTCTTTAACTCAATCTCCCAATATATTTGATCATCAATATTACCATAAGTTCGTTAGCTTCTATAATATTATCTATGATTCCTATATTATATTATAAAGCAGTATCATGTAGTATTATAAATACTTGGCTGCCATAAAAAGCAGACATAATTTTTATATAATTATTTCATTCCTCCTATAAAAATCTACCTTTTCCCATATACCATGTATTGTAGGATTATAGGTTAGTGTATATATTATAGGGTATAGGTTGGGATGTTTGTATAGGTTAGTATAGTATAAATTAGTATAGGGATCATAGTCTATAGTACAGGCCATATATGTCTCTGTCACTTCAGGATTCCATAGCCAAAACTCTTCTCAGTTTTCATAATTTGACAGTTGAGGATTCCCAGTGAATGGAGTCCTACAATGAGGCACATACATCTCACATGGAAAACACTCTAGTCTTATTTAAGATTTGTAAAATACCCACAAACTGAACAACAGGAAAGAATGGTTAGCACTGAGTTGTGGCACTAAAGCTATTAAAGTATACCACAGTAGATTATATTCTCCAGTCAAATATTGTCGTATACTATGTGGCTCACAAATTGCCCAAGGGCCTATCCTGGTCTTCCACTGTGACAGTTGCTGCTTTTTGTGCCTGAAATACCTGACACCTTTTGAATTATATCTAATAATCCACCTAATGTTGACATGCAAGCTCATTCCCATCATTGGGTTTGGGCATGCTATCTCAGTGTCTGCTCTAATTGCAATGTCTATTTTTCTCGAACCATGTTATCATTTCAGGTGGCTTGGATTTTTGCTTTCCTCCTGGAATAAGATGTCCTCAAGACCCCCTATTCATGACAGGAGTTGTTTTACATCAATATGTCTTTCCTCACCAAATCCACCTGGCTGATTACTTTTAGCACAACTCCTAATTCTCCTAAAGCTCTCTTATTTTGAGTAGGACAGTACTGTGTGATCCATCAGACATGCTGTTGCCAATGCTTACTACTGCTTAGTACAAATGGAAAGTAAATTCTTTCAGAGCAAATCTGTCAACAAATTCTCTTAGTTGTCCATCATCTGAGAATACCTTTATTTTATGTTCATTTCAGAAGTTTATTCTCAATAAATTCTGAAGTGATAGTTTCTTGGTTCTGGTTTTGGAGTTTTTAAATATGCTGTCAGTCAAATATGCTGTCAGTCAAATCTTTGTTTCCCTATAGGTAAAGCATCAGTTTTCCCTGGCTGCTTTCAAGTTGTTTTGTTGTTTCAGATATTTGTTTCTTAGAGTAGACTTCATTGTATTTAGCTTATTTGGTATTCACTGAGTTTTACCACATTTGGGAAGTTTTCAGCTATTATTTCTTCAAATATTTTTCAGTACCATACTCTTCCTGCTTTCCCTCTGAGATACTGAGGACATGAACACCTAACCTTTGGTTATTGTTCCACAGTTCACTGAGTCTCTGTTCAATATTTTCCAGTATTTTTCTCTCCATTATATTGATAATTTCTATTGCTCTGTCAATCTGACTGACTGTCTCTCATCATCTCTGCAACTGAATTTATCCAGTAAACTTTTTGTTTCAATTATTGTGTTTTTTTCTAAAATTCTAAAATTTCCATCTAGTGTCCTTTAACTCTTACATTTCTTCACTGAGACTATTTTTAATTTCTATTGGTTTCAAGAGCCGTCATGATTTAGCATTTTTAAATAGCTGCTATACAGTCTTTGTCACATAATTCCACATCTGTGTCATCTTGGCATTGGAGTCTCTTTCCCACGCAAGTTGAGATTTTCCTGGCTCTTTGTATGTTGCGTAATTTTGGATTACATCCTGGACATTTTGAACATTACATTATGAGAATCTAGGTCTTATTTAAATCCTATGGAGAATGTTGAAGTTTTGTTTTAGCAGACAACTGACCCAGTTAAGTTCCAACCTACATTCTGTGATCTGGAAGTTCAGTGTCAGTTCAATATTCAAAATATTGAATATTGTAGGTGCTATTAGTATTTCTCCCCCATGTGCACCACCCAATAGGCAGCATAGGGCCCAGTCCATGGTCTGTTCATTTAGTTTTTAAAATCTATGGTATGCTCAGGATCAGATCTGTGCATGCAGATCTCAGGGGTGAGCTCAGGAGTGTGTATACAACTTTTTGGGATCACTTTTCAAATTCCTTCCTCTCAATGATCTCCTAAGTACTTTTCAGTTCCCTGGGCTCCCTTGATGGTCTTCCAAACAGAAAGTTAGGTTGTTGGGTTTTTGTTTTGTTTTGTTTTGTTTTTCTTTTACCTGGCCTGCACCAACTATATCTATGTCCCCAGGCCCAATTTTTTAAGATTTGTAAAAAAAAAACCAAAAAACAAAAAACCCACAAGTTACACAACAGGAAAAGAATGTTGGTACTGAGCTGCAACACTAAAGCTGTTAAAGTACAGCACAATAGATTACATTCTCCAGTTAAGGAGGACTAAAGGGACAAAAAAAGTAAACTAGCTAGGTAAACTAGCTGCCAGATTTTGATCTTTTCGCCCAATCTGTCAGCTGTAATTTACTTTTTTTTTTAAGATTTTATTTATTTATTTGAAAGAGAGAGAGAATGAGCAGAGGGAGAGGGAGAAGCAGATTCCCCACTGAGCAGGGAGCTCAACACAGGGCTTGATCCCAGGATCCTAAGATCAGGACCTGAGATGAAGGCAGATGCTTAAGAGATTGAGCCACCAAGCCTCTCCTATAATTTACTTTTCAAAGTACAGGTGGTCCTCGACTTAAAAGTTTCAACTTAATGATTTTTTGGTTTTATAGTAGTGCAAAAGTGATACACATACAGTAGAAGCCACACTTCAAGTTTAGAATTTTGATCTTTTTCCAGGCTAGTGATATGTGCATAATACTCTCATGATGTTAGGCAGTAGCTGCAAGCGACAGCTCCCCAGTCAGCCATGCAATCATGAGAGGAAACAACCAGTACACTTACAACCATTTTGTACAAGACAAGCATTCTGTTTTTCACCTTCAGTACAGTATTCAATAGACTTCATGAGAAATTAAACACTTTATTATAAAATGGACCTGTGTTAGATGATTTCTGCCCAACTGTAGGCTAATGTAAGTATTCTAGGCACATTTAAGCTATGATGTTTCGTAGGGTGGGTGTATTAAATGCATTTTCAACTTACTATATTTTCAACTTAAGATAAGTTTATCAAGATATAGCCACATTGTAAGTCAAGTAAGATCTGTATATAAGTCACTTTATGCATTCTTTCCAGATTTGAAAGCAGTGTTCAGTGAGAGGGGGAAAGTGTGCTTACTCTGTCTTACCTAGAGTTGGAAATTTCCAAATCTTTTCCTAAATAGACAAAACATTACAGATAATTTTGGAATCCATTTCATATCATTCTCCTTGTTCCTACAGAGGTAATCACTATCTGAAATTCATTTTTTATCTTTTGGACCACATTTTTATATTTAATTGCATATATGTTTCATAAAAAACATATATTTGCATTGTTTTATAACTTTACATAACTGATATACTGTATAGATCTTTGAAGTTTGACTTTTTCTGTAATTACTATGATTTTGAGATATATTTATGCTGACATATATCTGGTTTATTACTTTAAGTACCATTTTGTATAGATAGATTATATTTTATCTATTTACAGATTGATGGGAATTTAGGTGGTTTCCAATATTTTCCTATTAAAAATTATCCCAGGAGGCTTTGAGCACCATCACTCTCTTCCCACCCTGAAGAATGTCAGGCATTATAACAAGTGTTTAACTCACATGGTTTCAATTAATTCTTATAACATTCCAACAAGTTATAACTTCTGCTACAAAACAATGTGTTTTCTTGAAAAGCTTTATGTTCTGCAAAATTATACACAAAAACGGTATAGCTTATGAGACTATATGGTTAAGGGCTAACCTAAGAAAGCCTATGCCACTGTCTAAGAATCATGCTAAATAAAAATAATCCTAATTAAAATGCTGACACAGTTAAAAGTTTATATGAAATCTCATAACTGAGGAACTACAATAGCAAATATTTATAGGATTTTTTTATAAAGTAATACATATTTTGATGGGAGAAGACATTGGAATAATTGAGGCTACTGTGTCATAAAGATCAGGGGAAAATGCACCAAGATTCAGGGAGAACTACATAAAAAGCATGTCCAACACAAAGCATGTCACCAAGAGGAAGAATCTGGGGTGAACAAGTATTGTATACAATACAGTCTTTCATATACAGTATTAGTCATTCCTTTAATAAATGAAACAGAATTTTGCTATATTAACATAATTGGCATTCAGCTGCTATTATCTGGTGGCCAAAAATCGATATGAGGGAAAAACTGCATTCGAACCAGTGGAATTTCTTTTTACACTGAATCATTCTTTATTTAAAATCACATATGAGGGGGCACCTGGGTGGCTCAGTGGGTTAAAGCCTCTGCCTTTGGCTCAGGTCATGATCTCAGGTCCTGGGATCAAGCCCCGCAGCAGGCTCTCTGCTCAGTGGGGAGCCTGCTTCCCCTTCTCTCTCTGCCTGCCTCTCTGCCTACTTGTGATCCCATTCTCTGTCAAATAAATAAAATCTTAAAAAAAAAATCACATATGAGCTAATTTGCACTTAAAGTATACATTTTATCAGGATAGACTAGATGACAATTTTACCTAATTTACAGTTCTTAAATACTAAATTATATGGCCTCCAATAATTTTTTTAAATTGTCAATAATTTTTTCAAGTAAAATTGTGAATGAATGTAACATTCAAATTGCTATTGGCACAGAAAACAATGTTTTGCCTGACGGTTGCCAGAAGGGAGGGCAGGTAAGGGCTTGGGCAAAATGAGCGAAAGGAAGAGGGAGATACAGCCTTCTAGTTATGAAATGAGTAAGTCACAGGAATAAAAGACACAGCATAAGGAATACAGTCAGTGATATTGTAATAACAGTGTAACAGGACAAGTGGTAGCTATACTTGCGGTGAACATAGCATAATGTACAAACTTGTGAAATCACTGTTTTACACCCCAAACTAATGTAACATTGTGTATTGACTATATTCAAATTAAAAACTTCTCAAAAATAAAAAAAATCAATTGTATTTGAATTAAAAACATTTTAAAAACAAAAAAAATTAAAAAACAAATTGCTATTGGCTTATGGTAGTCAACAGATACACCACTTCCAAAGTAAACTATGACAATTCTTAGAATGATAATAGAGCAGAAGATGTGAACTTCAGGAATTTTTAGCAAGGCCTTTGATAAACTTAGCAGTCGAACATCAAAATAATAAGCCACATCTTTTTTTTTACATTTTATTTAGTGAAGATAGATGTTTTTTCAACTGTATGACAGGAATTTTAAGGAGAGTGTCATATACTAACTACAGTCAATGAAATTACATTGTGTAGAAAGCATCTTTCAACTAACACCTTCTTTGATGAAGATACAAGCATTTTCCAATGCATGTGTGGAAGCATAAGGAAAGTGCCATCTATGTAAGTCAAGGAAAAAAAATTTTATAGAATCCACTTCTTTTTTTAAAAAAAAGATTTTATTTGTTTAACAAAGAGAGAGAGATCACAAGTAGGCAGAGAGGCAGGCAGAGAGAGGGGGAAGCAGGCTTCTTGTTGAGCAGTGAGCAAGATGCGGAGTTGATCCCAGGACCCTGAGATCATGACCTGAGCTGAAAGCAGACACTTTAACCCACTGAGCTACTCAGGAGCCCCTAGAACCCACTTCTTGATTAACATCTTCTTTTATGAAGATAGATGTGTTTTCAAATGTATGGCTGTCATTGAATGGAAAGTGTCATATACTAACTAACTTCAATGACACAACGCTGTGTAGAAATTATCTTTCAACTAACATCTTCTTTAATGAAGGTAGAAGTGTTTTTATTTTTTATTTTTTTATCTTTTTATTTTACTTAAATTCAGTTAATTAACATATGATATTATTAGTTTCAGAGGTAGAGTTCAGTGATTCATCAGTTGCATATAACACCCAGTGCTCATTACACCACGTGCCATCCTTAATGACCATTCCCCCTCCACCTCCCTTCCAGCAACTCTTCATTTGCTTCCTATAGTTGAGAGTCTTTTATGGTTTGTTTCCCTCTCTGATTTCATCTTAATTTATTTTTCCCTCCCTTTCCCTGTGATCCTGGTTTGTTTTGTTTTTTTTTTTTAATGTAAATTGACAGTTGTTTTTTTGTTTGTTTGTTTTAGATTATTTATTTATTTATTTGACAGAGAGAGAGAGAGAGAGAGATCACAAGCAAACAGAGAGGCAGGCAGAGAGAGAGGGGGAAGCAGGTTCCCCGCTGAGCAGAGAGCCCGATGTGGGGCTCAATCCCAGGACCCTGAGATCATGACCCAAGCTGAAGGCAGAGGCTTTAAACCTCTGAGCCACCCAGGCACCCCTGTGATCCTGTTTTGTTTCTTAAATTCCATTTATAAGTGAAATCATGATATTTGTCTTCCTCCAATTGACTTATTTTGTTTAGCATAATAGCCTCTAGTTCCATCCATGTTGTTACAAATAGTAAGGCTTCATTTTTTGATGGCTGAGTAATATCTCATTATATAGATAGATAGATAGATAGATAGATAGATAGATAGATAGATAGATAGATCACATTTTCTTTATCCATTCATCTGTCAATGAACATCTGGGCTCTTTTCATAGTTTGACTATTATGGACATTGCTGCTAATAAACACTGGGGTGCAGGTATCCCTTCAGATCACTGTGTTTGTATTGTTTAGGTAAATACCTAGTAGCGCAGTTAATAAGCAGCATCTTACTGGCACATGGCTATCAACAAAAATGTGTTTTATGTCAAAATTATAAATTTCTATTAATGAGATTCTAGAAAAATTAAAGTGATGACCGAAAAGATAAATCAATGAGTCCTACAACCATTAAAAATCATGTTTTGGAAAAACCTTTACCTATTTGATGATACGAAAATACATAAGGAGTCTGTAGGTGTAGCATTTTTTAATAATCTTATTGAATCAGGAGTAATTTAAAAATTGAGGAGATAACGTGTGTGTGTGTGTGTGTGTGTGTGTGTGTGTGTGTGTGTGTATTTCTGTGTTTTCTTGAGGGGAAAAAAAGTGAAGATGTACCAAAATTGACCCACAATAGGGGAGCCATTATTATTTAAAATAATAAATTTTATGTAATTTTACCACAATAAAAAATAATAAATTTTTAAAAACCTATTAACATATATTAAGAAATGAAAACTATTCAGTTAATAACTGGTCTCTTCACAGTCAACATCAGAATCGGAATTTTCTGTTGGGAATGATTAGAATGGGCAAGGGGAGCCACATGAAATCATTCTGGCTTATTAGTGGAAGTCATTGGTACCACAATTTATTGATTTGTTGTTTGGCTGATTGGTTCTCCTGAACATTTAAACCATCTGTCAGACATTTCTTTTTTGTACTAGACACACAGCCCACTGGTTGATGAATTCTTTCAGAATCTTTTAGGATAGATACTAGAAAGAAATAATAAGGGTAAGGCAGGGAGGAAGAGAGCAACTAATGAATAAGTCACGGAATCGGAGGGTAGACAAAGTTAGTATATTCCAAGGGCACAGGATGTCCAATCACACAGATCAGAGAGAGAAGACAGAGAGTTTTGAGCTAATTAGTCTGGAACTGACTAGATGCACAGTAGAATGAGGATGATAATCAATTTTTCAACTCATTCAGTACAAAAAAAAAACAACTAATTTAGTCATGGTATAAATCTCTTACTTTTCTAATTCAGTCTGCTCTCTGAAAATTTTCTCTTTTCTTGTTTTGTGTTCTCCTGAGGCTGAAGACTCATTTACCTGATCTTCAAAGCTAGAATCACTGAATAGTCTGTCAAACACTTGCCCTCCAAAAAGTCGAATTTCCATGTCTTCATTAGTCCTGTCCCTTTGCTTGAATTTGATACTTAAAGTTCTCCAGAGCATCATAGGTCCTTATTATTTCTTTCTAAATTGAGAATATTTTAAAAATATTAATGTAAGATATATAGTTGAGCTATTTTTTCAACTTCTAAAAAAATAAGAAGGTAGTACTCTTGACTCTTTACAAGCGTTAAGCACATGATCTCTGTATTCAAATTGAAGATCCATAACTTACCAGCAATATGATCATGGAAAAAATGTAAGATTTTTCGAGTCTCAGTTTCATCTGTAAAATGGTAAGAATTACATCTACCTTATTCGTTTATTGTGAGAAATAAAGTTTAACAAACAAAACACAATGTCAGTCAGTTACACTATGAGCACTCAATCTATGTTAGCTAATAATTTTTAATACTAGCTGGTTATATAGTTTCCCTTATCTTTCATTACCCCCTGAATTGACCAGTCATTTTACCCAATGTGGTGAAACCGATATGGGCATGTAGTTGGAATCAAGGCTTGCAGAGAAAGGCCAGTATCGAACTTTGGAGGGCCAAGCAAACCAAGGACTGCCAGGAGTCTAAACTTTCCTCACAAGGACCTCAGCCTCAGATTTCCTATGTTAAATTGAGGAACATCTTCATTTCTCAATTTAAACATGGGAATGTTTGACCATATTTGGCCTGATAACTGTATTACAAGCAAACCCAATTATTTTTTTCTCTTTCTGCCCAGAAATTGACATTAAAAGTCAAGATGAGTTACCTAAGAAGATAATTTGAGAAAGCACTTCAGTGAGCATAAAATCTCAATAGGGTTGAGGTTTCCGCACTACATTTGGCAATATACAAATTTACTTTTTAGGAAAATGGTGAAATTTCATTAAAAAAAAAATTGGCTATGGCTCTGACTGGTCATTACTAACAGTAACTGTCCTAAACATAAAAATAAATTCTCACATTATTTGTAGTAAACTTTAATAGGAATTGCAAGATGCAATCTAAACCCTGATCTTCATATTTTATCAAAGTTTTATCTTTTTTTATCAAATGGAAAGACCTTTCATGTGTCGATTTACTTTTTTTAACTTTTTATTATGGAAGTTTTTTAAAGATTTTATTTATTTATTTATTAGAGAGAGAGAGAGAATAAGTAGGGGGAGGGGCAGACAGAGAAGTAGACTCCCTGCTGAGCAGGGAGCCCTACACAGGGCTCCATCCCGGAACCTTGGGATCATGACCCGAGCTACCCAAGTGTCCCTATTAGGGAAAATTTTAAAAACACACAAGTAAAGACTACAGTGAACTATCATGTACATGTTACTGATCTTCAATGACCACCAATTTAATGATATTATCATTACTATGCCCCCAAAATCGATAGTGTGATTTCTTACTGCTCTCAAATTTCTAAACAATGTTTGAGCTTTTCAGTTGTCATATATTTACAGTTCGTTTGAAATGGGATCCTCATAAGGCCCATATATTTTCAGTGGTTGGTACATCTCATCTATTTTTATTCACATACTATCTATCTGTTTCTTTTCTTTCTTGAAAGTTATTTACTGAAGAAACAGGGCACTTCTTGCTACAGAGGTTTTCCAGTTATATTTTGCATGCCACTCATAATCAATTTACTTTTATTTAAAATGTCAGGAATTATCTTCATTGCATTATCTTCAAACACCAATATTAAATGAAGATAAACTTCCATTTCAGTCAGGTATGTGGCCATGCATTTAACTTTCTATGCATGTCTTAATACATACATAGAACAGGACTCTTCAAGCTTCACTGGCCAAAGAGCAAAAATATAAGGTCACATTCCCCTATTATTCAAGCTATCATAACTTGGAGTGGCCACAGTCTAAATGCAATAGTGTATTCATCTTTACATGGTTTCCTAGATAGTTTGGCAGTCCTTGAAGAGGTTATCCCCTTGTACTTAACAACAGAAGCTACTCAGACTCATTTGTCCCAGCCTTTTCCTAAGGTATGACTAGAACCATTGTTTCTGGTCTTTAACAGCTACGGAACTACTGTCCTCCTTCAGGATGCTGCTATTTCCATCATGCTGTTCTCCAAATGTGTGTAAGTTTGGATGATAGGGAGAAGTTGTGTTCTCCTCTTTGCTCCTCAATTCCCTGGTGTGCACAGCAGTCCAGAGAGCAAGCTGCAACTTTAACAAGAGTTTCCTGAAAGTTCTTCTATAAAGGAAGACCGACAGCATAAAAAAATAATTTAAATCGTTGCCCCATATAATTATTCTTAGGACTTACAGATTAGGTTATGCCCTCAGATTTCTTTAAAGACTTTCCCTGCCTACTTCTCAGCCTACTTTTAATAGATTTGGCTCTTATCTCACACCATATGCAAAATTAATTTGACATAGATCACATATATAAACATAAACAATAAAACTATGAATATTTCTAAAGAAAATACATAGAATATATTTGCAAACTTGGAATAGGCAAAGCCTTCTTAAAGAGAACATAACTCATATTATTGAAGAAAAAGATAAATTGGATTTTATCAAAACTTAAAATGTCTACTCATCAGAAAATAATACTGCTAAGAAAATTGAAAACTCAGTTACAAACTGGGAAAAAATATGTACAATGTAGATATCTGACAAAGGAATTTATCTAAAATATATAAAGGAATTTATCTAAAATATATAAATGTAGATATCTGACAAAGGAATTTATCTAAAATATATAAAGAACTCTTATAATTGAATGACGAAAAATCAAACAATTCAATTTTTCAAATGGGCAAACCTTAATAGTCATTTCACAAAGAAAGATACATGAATATACAATAAATACATTAAAAGTTGCTCAATATCATTAGTCCATAGGAAAATGTATATTAAAACCATGATGAGATCATCATTTTTGTCCTAGAGAATGGCTAAAATTTAAAAGATTTAAAATATAGCTCTTGGTGAGAATGTGGATTAACTACAACTCTCATTCACACATTGCTGATAGCATAGAATTATCAAGCATTTCAGGAAAATGTTTGGAAATGTGTTACAAAGTTGAATATACAACTACCAAATTATCTAGCAATTTCATGCCTCAATATTTACTCCAGAGAGTAAATAATATTTTTTAAATAAGATTTGTAGAAGAGGGGTGCCTGGGTCACTCAGTCAGGTAAACCTCCGACTGTTGGTTTTACTCAGGTAATGATCTCAGGTTGACGATCTCAGAATCATGAGATGGATCCCCATGTCTGATTCTGCGCTCAGTGCAAGTCTGCTTAAGACTTTTTCCCCCTGTGCTCTTCCCCTGGTTCTGGCAGGCCCGCACACACACTCTTTTCCCCTCTAAAATAAATAAATTTTAAAAATATTTTTTAAAAAATTGTACAAGAATGTTTTTTAACATTCATTATAACCTCCAACTAGAAATATCCTAAAGATTCACCAACAAATGAATTGATTAGAAATTTGTGGTGCATTCATACATTGTATAGTACTTGAAATAAAAAGGAACACACTAGTGTGTGCAGGAATACATACTACCTGTTGTTATTATAGACAATTAACTCAAGGTTGAAAGAAATCAGAAGAGTTGTTGCTTGGATTGGGGGTGGGGGAGTGTTGACTGGAAAGAGGCATGAAGATACTTTCTGAAGTGGTGAAATATTCTATACCTTGACTGGTGTGGTAGCTACACAGATGTATGAATTTGTCAAATCCATCAAACTGTACTCTCAAAACTTATATATTTTGTTATTATGTAAATTATACCTCAACAAAAAGCTTTTTTGGAGGAAAGCCCATATAATGTGCCCTATAATATGGAAATCGTTATAATGAGCAACGGTAAATAAAACAGATGTGATCCCTACTTTCATGTAGCAAGCTCGAGCTCAATCAGGAGATTAGACATAGTATTAATATGCCCACAACATAAGTTCCAAGCACAATAGCTAAGTCTCAGAGGAAAAAAAAATCATAGTTTCAGTTCCCCTTCCCCATTCTTTATTTTCCAAATTCAAAGTGAGCCACTTTACAGGATGTTTAACAATGACAAGGTCTGCCTTCGGAAAAAATAAATAAATAACAGAAGTCACTGGATATGGCTTAGACCTCTTAATAGGAAATTTACATCTGAACATAATAGTCCAACATTTATTATCATCCAAACATAATTTGGTTTTAAATAATATTATGAGCAAGGGCATCAGTAGTTCTGTATACGTTGAGAAGTGCCAAGTCCAGTCCAAATTGACTTTTACAGTCTCTCTTAAGGCCTGGTTTCATTCTGTTGGACCTTCCCAGAGACTTCTGTCTCAGCTCTTCAGTTTTTGAACCCCAGTTTGCCTCAGTTAATAAGATATTTCAAGAGGCAAGAGTACTCAAGTCTGGGCATATTTAGAAATGCAGTACTTTATTAAAGGATATGTGGCCAGCCAACAATGCAGTGTCTGAGTCCAAATTTTAAGGACTTTCCCCTGACACAAGCTATTTATCCTACCCCTAGAGCAAGGATACATCTAACAGTTACTCGGTACTAAACAATCCACCTTTTCTTGGGAACACTGGGGTGAAATTTCAGCTGTGTGTGGAGGGACAGCTTGTCTTCAGTTGCTCTGAGAAATTCCATAGTCTTGTGTAGTTGATTTCATACCCACTTTTCTGTTTATGTCTTACTTAATGTGTTGGCCAGTAGAGGGGACATGAATCTTGAATATATTAGCCATAAAATGGCTTTAGCAATGCATTGTAAATACTTTGTCTTAGCAATTTACATAAGCAGATTAGTGGGGCAGTATAACTTGTTTATTCATATTGTGTAATGCTTACAAAAATTCTATAAAAATCCATGGTTATTCTAGTGAGGACCAATTTTAGCCTACTTCTCAGACTGAACAAAAAAATGTATCTCCAAACTCATAAAAAAAAAAATGACACCATACAAGGAAAGGAAATATTTTCCCAAAGAAGCAACCACTGTAAAAGGTTGTGTTGCTGACTTAAATATGTTCTCAACAATTTATAACGTCATCAGGACTCTTGGCTTTTCAGGCAGAAATATATATGCGTTCAAGTTACTTCAAACTACTCCCACAAGCTAGGGATATGTACTTCACATATGTTTGCTTAAATGAAGGGGTTCAGGAGGGCTGTCCAGAAGTAAACTACCTGAAAGGTAAATTCAAGTTTTCACATCCATGGCTTTCAGCTTTAAAAAAGCAGTTGGTTTGGGTTTGGGGTTTTTTTTGGTTTGTTTGTTTTTTGTTTTTGTTTTGTTTTGTTCTTTCAGCTTCACCCCATCAACGTTTGGCAGAAAAAAGAAAAAGAAAAGCAGGAAAAAATGAAGACCACATTTTGAGTGAGCACACCCTGTTAGAGAAAAATAAATAAATAAGATTCCCTTGAAGAACATTTGGTTCTCTGCTGAGGAGCTTTCTCTTTAATGGAAATTTCATTTTTAGTTTTAATATCAAAGCTTTACATCAGCTGACAAAACAGAAAGAAAGGGAAAGAAATCCTTGTTGCATTTGTTTCGGCCTTTTTCTACTTATTAAACGATGATTACTCTCAGTATATCATGGGAATGAGGAACAGTATTTTCTCATTTATTATATTGCCTCTGGGATGCAGCATGGTGTATAGGGAAAAATAGAACTTTGAAATGAGAAGTGAATTTAGACTGAATTTTCCCTCAATTAACAATATATTTTGGTCATAGTCTATCATTTTTCTTGGTTTTAGGCCTCTCATTCGTTGAATAGGCATAATTGTACCTGATAATCACTGTGATAAAGAGACTAACCTGAATATTGGTCTTGGTCTGCATCAGACCATAGCTAGCTTTCTGATAATATTTTTTTTATTTATGGCCTTCCTATGATTTCATTTTTTATCTATAAATTTTTAGAACTTTTTGAGCCTTCAGCTCTAACAATTCCAAACTATTATGAAGACAGTCAATATTTTCATTAGCAACTCTAGGATTCTACTGAAGA
>CM053605.1:39557903-39616800 GCA_028646535.1 Procyon lotor
ATCTTTAGAAAAAAAACTATGCTGGATTTAAAATTTTTAAAATGAAAAAAACAAAAAATAATGATTAAAAAATAAAATAAAATACTGACTGCATAAATTAGTTATATTACTACAGTTTTAAAATACTGATTTAGGGTAACTCCCAGCATTCTAGCTTAGCAACAGAGAAAAACTGATGGATAGATCATCAATATGGGGAATATAGAAAGAAGGAGGAGAAAGTTTTGAAAAGAGTTCAGTATATGTTCCAGATAGGTTAGGGACTTTCAATTATAATACTTTATTTAATCTTTATAACTTCCTTAATAGGAAGTAGTTATTCCAGTTTTAAAGATGGAGAAATTAAGGCTTATAAAAATTATAAATAGAGAAAGATTTTTATTCCCCTGTTAAAATTCAATATTTTGCAAGGTTGCAAGGTTCTCCTTAAACTTAACTAATATGAAACTTGCTTTATATTTGAAAAGCTAAAAATACAAGTAAATAATGCCATTAAACTGCTGGCTGACCCTGTGGTCTATTGGGAATAGTGTTTTGTTAATTTAGTTTTTTGAAATAGGTTTTTTTCTAGTCTTTATTCATGTCACAGCCTCTCTGTATAAGGAAAAAAGAAATCAAATTATAATTCTATTTGTCCTGTAACTTAAGGAGAATAAAAGACCTGAACCAATTTTTTCTTTGCATTATTTTCGTAGAATTTTTAAACTGGAAGAGACTGTAGGGATCATCTGTGGAGACATCCAATTCCTTTACTTCACAGATGAGAAAACTGATCTCATCTATTTATTGGCAGAATTGAGTATGTAGGAAACTGTAGTAAATCATGTGTTCTACCTTTTAAAATTTGCAATTATTATTCAACTTCCCTCTCGGCTCCCCTCTGCAAATATTCTAATTGCTCTTTCCAGAAAAATAATTTCCCAAGTGTCCAGATCACAAAATAGAACACAAAGAAAGATTCAAGCATAAGGAGGAGGAAAGGGTGGAGTTGTTAACATCCTCATTTCTCCAGTGGGTTCAAAGCTTTTTTTTTTTTTCCACTCCTACTTCTGTATACACAAACTGACCATGTGTGGAAGCTGCACTGTTTTATCAGCAAATCCTACAGAAATGAGAAACTTCTTTCTTTCTTTTCTCTTTTTTTCTTTTCTTTTTTCTTTCTTTCCTTCTTTCTCTTTCTCTTTCTCTCTCTCTTTCTTTCTTTTTCTTTCTTTTTCTTTTGAAGGTTGACAACTGTCATGCCAAAGGTTCACTTTCCCCTTCACTTTTCTGTTTTCCTTTTCCTTTCCCACTCTGTAAAATAGCTATGTGTAGACTACTACATGTTCATATATGTTACAGCTCTGTTTCCACCAGGATGGCTTTTCTTGGCAAAAGGTCTTCCCTCTGTTCTTTGCCTCTATACATCATGTAAGGGTGGAAAGCTACAGGGAGAGAGGCACATAATGGGATTCAGCCTAGGCCCTAGGGAATTCTTTGTGCAATTCAAATCCCGAATATGGGCAATTCTTTTCTAATATATAGAGTAAGTAGTACTAAATTATTCGGGGGAATAAAAACTGTCCTGGTCACCCAATACGGCCTAGGTGTTCACCAAATTTTGTATGTATACATAGGATTTGTTAACATGGTTGAAATACTCTGATATTGGTGATCACTTAATTCAACTGGCTAATAGCCAGTTATATTATCTAGGTTCTCCACAGAAGCAGAACAAGTAGAATGGAGAGAGAGAGTGATTGAAAAAGAGATCGATTGACTTTAAGGAATTGGCTCGCATCATTTGTAGAGACTGGCAAGTCTGAAGTCCATGAGATAGGCAGCAGGCTGGAGACAGGTAAGAGTTGATGCAATCTTGAATCTAAATTTCACAGGTCAGCAGTCTGGAAACTCAGATAGGTTTCTTTGTTGCCATTTGGAGGAGAATTACTTCTTCAGGAAATCTGTCTTTACTGTTTAGCCTCAACTGACTGGATCAGGCCCAACCCACATCTGTTTTACCCAGAGTCTACTGATTTAAATGTTAATTACCCCTAAAAAAATACTTTCACAACAACATCTGACTGGATAGTTTAGCCATGTTGACACATAAAATTAACCATCACACCAGGTAACAGTAACTTTGCCTCTCACAGGCAGAGTAAGTATTTAATACTGTAATATAATGGAGTTATATTAGATTTGGAAAGCTTCTCTGTGGGGTAACATACACAACAATTTTAACTGTTTTAATTGATCTGAATGCCTAGTTCTGGCAATATGTACCTAGTTTTTACCAGTAATCACTTAACTTTGTTTAAAAATAAAAGAATAATTTGTGGAAGTTTTTGTTTTGGAATTTGGTGCGTGGTGTGTGTGTGTGTGTGTGTGTGTGTGTGTGTGTGAGAGAGAGAGAGAGAGAGAGAGAGAAAGAAATAGTACTATTACCTGACAAAAACTAAATTGTATTCTATACTAGTAGTTAATTCAATTGGGCACTTATACTTTGAAACTCTAAATCAAATGTATATCGAAAAACCAGATAATTTAAAGATTTAAATTCAGCACCAATATATTCCTCAAGTTACATGCTTTAAATTATACCAAATAAACTAATTCCAGAAGAGAAAATAAAACTACCCCATATGACTGTATATTATCATGTGATTTTCTTGGAAACAAACATCAGCATTGTTTACCTAAATATATTTTGCAAAAAGTTTCCTTCTTTCCCAGAGGAGAAAAGTAAGTATAAAAAATAATAGCTCTAATTTCCATAACAAGTTCATAGTTACATCAGTTAGTGTGAGAAATCCTAAAGGTGGAAAAGAAAGGTCTTTTCTTTTTAACAGTTAGCAATAGCAGTAACCTCCCTCTTGGCTTTGACCTCTCTAGCTTATACATTCCCTCTGTGAGGTTCAGTGAGGGGTCATGTGTAATGTCAGCAGAAATTTGAAACCCTTTGCTGGTTAATGCTTTCGTTAATAGAGCTCTTCATCACTCAGCACAGAATACATAGAAAGTGGCAATATTTACAAATGTTAAATTTTGAACTGTTTTGGAAACTTTTGGAAAAAAATGAAAAAGGCAGATACAGAGAAGGTCTCTTAATACCCTACTCAGTCTTATAGCCTGAATTACTCCTTCCCTTCTACCTGCCTCCCTCCCTTTTCAGAGATAACCACTCTATTAATAAATTGTGCAACTTTCCTATCTTGCTTTTTATTTCTTTCCCCACATATGTGTAACACCATCAAACGTATAGGTAACATTTAAATCATTTTAATTTTGTATGATATACAATTACAGCCTAATTCTTATTTTAGCTTTATGCTTTCTAATTTACTGAAGTTGATACATGTAGACCTCTTTCGTTTATTTTAACTGCTAGATAGTAATCTATACTAAACATACCATAATTTACCCAATTATTTCTTTATCAGTAAATATTTAGATGGTTTCCCAATTTCTTCTTTTATCAAGAATGATATAAGAAATAGTCTTGTACTTGTCTTCTCATGTACATATACAAGTGTTCTCTAGAGCATATATCTAGCAGTGGAATTTCCGGAATATGTATTATACTCATAATCTATTTGCTTCATTGTCTTAAGTGTTTTTTCAAAGTGCTTGGTTAATTTACAGTACCGCATGTCCAAAACTGAATATGTCAGAATTTGTTAGAATTTGTTTCTCCACACCTCTAAAACTGGATATTGTCAGAGGTTCCAATTGTCAGAGGTCTGCCAATGCTGAATATAAAACAATCTTTCATCTTCAAACCCATGAGCATTTCCCCCTCCACTATTCAGAATAAAGATCTTTTCTCCATCTTTGCCATTCTAGCTTCTTTTTTCATAGACTTTTCAGTCATATTATTTGCCCATTTTCCTTTTATTTTTTTTAAAGATTTTATTTACTTGAAAGAGAGAGAGAGAGAAAATGAGCAAGGGGGAGGGGCAGAGGGAGAGGGAGAAGCAGACTCCCCACTGAGCAGGAGCCAGATGTGGGGCTCTACTCCAGGACCCCAGGGATCTGAACTGAAGGCAGAGGCTTAGCTGACTGAGCCACCCAGGCACCCCATATTTGCCCATTCTACAATTGGGTAATTTGTCTTATTAATTTTGAGACTGTTTTACTATAATAAGATACCAGTTTTTTATATATGTTATAAATTGTTTCTCTCAAGATTATTACTTAATACTTTTTGTTAATTTTTTTCAGGGTATCTTACAGTACAGAACCTTGCATTTTAAACAGGGCTGTGGATGATTTCCCTTCATTTTGTGCTTATTATGTTTTTGTTTAAAATAAAGTGTTCACCTATCTTTCCTTCCAAAAGCTTTTTTTTTTTTTTAAGATTTTTTATTTATTTGACAGAGAGATCACAAGTGGGCAGACGGGCAGAGAGAGAGGGGGAAGCAGGCTCCTTGCTGAGCAGAGAGCCCGAAGCGGGGCTCGATCCCAGGACCCTGAGATCATGACCTGAGCCGAAAGCAGAGGCTTTAACCCACTGAGCCACCCAGGTGCCCCTCCTTCCAAAAGCTTTAAAGAATTTTTTTTCTCACATTTGGGTCTTAAATTTACCTGGAATTTATTTTTTATTTTTATTTATTTATTTATTTATTTTTAAGATTTTATTTACTTGGCAGAGAGAGAAACAAGCAGGGACAATGGGAGAGGGAAAAGCAGGCTTCCTGTTGAGCAGGGAGCCTGATACGGGGCTTGATCCCAGGACCCTCCAAATTCAATTTTCTAACAGGTACAGATATAGACTATTTATTATGGAGCAAGTTTTGGTAATTCATGTTTTTCAAGGAAGTGATCCATTTCATTTAAGTTGTTAAAATCATGGGCATAGAGTTTTGTAGAAAAATCTAGCCCCAAATGTTTTCACAGGTGAATTATACCAAGTATTTAACAAAGAAATAATGCAAATTCCACATAATCTCTTGCAGAAAATGGAAGGGCTGGGGAGAGAGGGCAACTTATTTTATGAAGCCAACATTCCCTTGATATCAAAACCAGCCAGAGATATTAAAAGAAAAAAAAAAAACCCTACAGAGCACTGTCTGTCATGAACATAAACATAAAATATTCTCAATGCTATGATCTGAATATTTGTGTCCCCCTAAAATGCTTATATTGAAATCTTAACTCCCAAAGATGATTACATATTAGTAGGTGGGGTCATTGGGAGATGATTAGGTCATGACGATCCAGCCCTCATGTGATGAGTGCTCAGTAAAAGCATTCTGCAGAATCCCTAACCCCTTCCACTATGTCAAGAGTATAGAAGTATAGGAGAGTATCTCTTAACAGTATTCAGGCTCTCACCATCCACCACATAGAATCTATAATCAAATTATTTTTGATTTCCCAGTCTCCAAAACTGTGAGAAATAGATTTCTGTTGTTTTATAAAATATAGTCAAGGGGGTGCCTAGGTGTCTTAGTCAGTTAAGCATCTGTTTTCTGTTCAGGTCTTGATCCCAAGGTCCTGGGATATAGAGCCCCACATCTGTCAGTCAGGCTCCCTCCTCAGCAGGGAGTGCTGCTTCCTCTCCCTCTGCCTGCCACTCCACCTGCTAGTGCACGTGCTCTCTCTCTGTCAAATAAAATCTTTAAAATATATATATATAGTGCTAGTATTTTGTTATAGCAGCCTGAGTGGACCAAGACACAGATTGAATCTTGTAGTATGTAAACAAAGATAATATGAAAACAAAAATTGACAATACCAAGTACTAGCAAGGACACAAAGGAGTAGGAACTCTCACACATAGCTGGTGGGAATGCAAAAGGCAGCGACACCAGAAAATAACTCTTAAAAAGTTAAACACAAACTTACCACAATTACCCAGGAATACCACACATTGGTATTTACCCAAGTAAAATGAAAACTGTATTCACATAAATATTATAGTAATTTCAAAACAATTTTGTTGGGGCGCCTGGTTGGCTCAGTTGTTAAGTGACTGCCTTTGGCTCAGGTCATGATCCCAGCGTCCTGGGATCGAGCCCCACATCGGGCTCCCTGCTCGTCAGGAAGCCTGCTTATCCCACTACCATTCCCTCTACTTGTGTTCCCTCTCTCGCTGTGTTTCTCTCTGTTAAATAAATAAAATCTTTAAAAAAAAAAACAAAACAATTTTGTTAATATCACCAGAAACTGAAAACAACATAAATTCTGCTGAACAGGAGAACAGATAAATAAATTGTGATACATCTATATAATGAAATAGCACTCTGCAATAAAAAGGAATGAACTGATACATGGGAGAAGTTGATGAATACCAAATGCAGTATGCTAAGAGAAAGGCTATATCTTTAAAATTCCATATATGTCACTCTCTAGAAAAGGCAAAATTAGAGAGTTAGAGAACCAGTCCGTGGTTGCCAGATATTAATACTAGGGAAAGCGTTTGACCACAAAGTACAGCAGGAGGTAATTTCTTCTGGAGTGACAGAACTGTTCAGTACCTTGACTGTGGTAGTGTTAATACTACAGTAAGCATAGATTTCTATACTAAATGCATAGAATTCTATACTAAAAAAGAGCAAATATTGTTGTATGTAAACTTTTTAAACACATTTTTAAAATATTTGATGGGTGTTTGGAAATAATTTGTCTTCCTATTTATTCAAAGCAGTGCTTTGTATGTATGTTAATGTTTGATATATGCAACCTGTCGTTTTTCAGAAACTTTATATTGAATCTCCCAATATAGTTGATAACTTATCACTTTCAACTTTAATACTATTAATAGTTGTTTTATGTACTTTTCAAGGCATTGCAGTGTTTTCAGTATACATTAGGGTTGTATCTTTTAGTGAATTGTGGCATTCATTCACCATAAGTCGTTTTTTTGGTTCAAATTTTATTTTGTCTTTTATTAATATCACAAAAAATGAATTTAGTTGTGTTCATCTTTGCCTTACATGTTTTTCCATTTTGATATTTTCTGTATCATCATACTCAGGTGTATTTCTCATAACCAGCATTTTAAAAATCTAATTTCTAACCACCTGTTTTTTAAGAAGTGAATTTAGACTTAAATCTAAATTTATTTAAATTTATTTATTTTTTAAAGCTTTTGTTTATTTATTTGACAGAGAGAGAAAATGGGGGAGAGAGAGCACAAGCGAGAGGAGCAGCAGAGGGAGAGGGAGAAGCAGGAAGGGAGAGCCCTGTGTGGAACCCCATCCAAGGACCCCAGGATCAGGACCTGAGCTGAAGGCAGATGCTTAATTGGACTGAGCCACACAGGTGCCCTAAATTTATCTAAATTTAGCTGGTAGTTTAGCATTCATTATTACTGCTTCATTATAATTTATTTTTAGTATCTTATTTTTAAATTCTATTTCCCCTATTTATTTGCTATGTTCCTTCTTCCTTCTTCCTTCCTTTATTGAGCAGCAGAAACTTGTATTGGTTTGTTATTGTTTTACTCTCTATTGCTCTGTGTATAGTTATCCTTAAAGAATTAACATACATTTTTGACTCAGCAGAGTGAAAGTTTAGTCAATATTACTGTTTCCCTCCAGAAAATCCAAAGATCTGAGAAAGCTTGAGCTCCAATGATTTCTCTGATTTTCCATGCAATATGAGCCCTGGTTTTTGAGGCACTCAAAATTAGTCATCATCAGTATTTTTATTATTTCTTTTAGCATTCATTGCTTACTTAATCAGTTTCTTTACAGACAAGCTCATCCACATGTTAATCACTTTCTTTGATTCTTGCATCCTATTCTTCCATGTTCTGTATTCTTTTTTTTTTTTTAGAGAGAGAGAGATCACAAGCAAGCAGAGAGGCAGGCAGAGAGAGGGGGGAGAGCAGGCCCCACTGAGCAGAGAGCCAGAGGCGGGGCTCGATCCCAGGACCCTGAGATCACGACCTGAGCCGAAGGCAGAGGCTTTAACCCACTGAGCCACCCAGGCGCCATTTCCCTATTCTTTTTTTTTTTTTTTAAAGATTTTATTTATTTGACAGAGAGAGAGAGATCACAAGTAGGCAGAGAGGCAGGCAGAGAGAGAGGGGGAAGCAGGCTCCCCGCCGAGCAGAGAGCCCGATGTGGGGCTTGATCCCAGGACCCTGAGATCATGACCTGAGCTGAAGGCAGAGGCTTTTACCCACTGAGCCACCCAGGCGCCCTTTCCCTATTCTTTTTTAAAAAGTGCATCATTTGATGTTCCCTTTGGTGGGCTGAGTAATAATCCTCTTATTCCTAATTTTTCTGAATATGTTCTTATTTTGTCCCTACTTTTCTATAACAAGATATTATTTGGTCCTGGGGTACCAGGCATGGATTCTAAGCCTCACAGTTGAGGCATAGCACCAACTTAGCACCACTAGTGTAGAAGCACTGATTTCCCGGTTATTGATGTCACCCATGAAAGGATGGCTGAAAAACAATTTTCCTATAAAACTGGTACTACCACCCCTACTCTTCATTCAATATAAGGTCGGGTTTAGAAAAATGGAAGGTGAATTTTTGTTGGATGCACAATTCATGAAGAAAGTTTTTATTTCTCCTCACATGTGGAAGAAACGTGATGTTTTTCATCCCTGAAGCCAGAAAAGGGAGGAACAAAGAAAATTATTAAAACAAATTGGGGTTCTCCAAACTACCTATTGTCCTGTAAGTCAGTTCATCATGAGTATCTCTCATCTGAACTTACCCACGCTATTTATTTGGCCAGAGAGAGCCTGGGATATAGAAACAGGAACAAGGAAAAATCATGCTGAAAGAAGAAATCTTAGTGAAGCAGCCAACACTTCCACCATTTGGCTTCACAGAGAATGAGTGAGTTTCTCAGAATTTTCTAAAGCCTTCGGCTGTCTTATCAGTACACAAATTATAACTAAAGCTAAAAAGGAAATTAAGAAGTAAGAACCAGCGCCATATTTCCACAGCAGAGACAGTGCAAAGGAAAGACACCCATAGAATTCTCTGAAGAACTAATTAATGTGTTTCAAAAAAAAAACACCCATTTGTATGGTAGCAGGTATAGAAACTGGAAGGCTGTCAGTCTCAGATCTTCAGAATCCTATGACAAGCAATTATTAAAAAATAAAATGCTAATGTCCCAATGAATTCTTGCTTTTCTATAAAACGAATAAAATCTAAGTAACATATTTCAGGAAGGGATCAAATTATAAGTTTTTATTTTTGTATCTCCTGAGTCCCCAGTTAATTTCTTAACTTAGGGTTGTTTGCCATATAGGATGCCAGTGTCCAAGTCTGGTTTGGATTGGGTTCTCAATTTCTCTGTTTTTCTTCATAACTGTAATTTCTAATAACAGTACTCCTTACTACTTCCTTAGACTAGTGGCAAAGTTTAGGCAGTCCCTGCTTCATAGATAAAGTACACCTTAAAAGGTGTACTTGAGGTTCTTCTTGTCTTTGTTGACAAGACAAGGCTTAACTCTAAATCTCCAGTTAAATGCTGAAATTCCAACCTTCAGTCTTCAAGGCCCATATACTATTTCAGCCTCACTACCACATAGATTCCTATGACTTCAGCACTTTCTTACGAAATTGGCTTAAAATTTTCTTCTCATTTCTGCCACTTGAATAATTTCTTTCTTTGAGTTAGTTACATATTGAAAAAAGTTTATATTTGCCCATAATTTCAATGTAGTGTCAGATCAAAATGTTCAATGTTAGAGTATAACTTTTATCAGTTAAAACCCTATATCCTCCTTACATAGGGTAAAACCAATGTATTTAAATAAATTCATATACATGTATTTAATTTTTTATTACTGATCGAAAACAATGACAATATTGAGATGCTTTCAAATTTTAAGCTCTGCTACAGTCTAAATGTTTGTATCCCTCCAAAATTCATATATTGAAATCCTAATGCCAATGTGATGGTATTAAGAGATGGGACCTTTGGGAGGTAATTAGGTCATGAGGGTGGAGCCCTTATGAATCAAATTAGTGCTCTTAAAAAAGAAACCCCATAGAGATCCCTCACCCCTGCCACCATATGAGGATACAATAAGTCTGTAACCTGGAAGAGGATTCTCACCAAACCATGTTGGCACCCTGATCTTGGGTTTCCAGCATCCAGAACTGTGAGAAATAATTTTCTATTATTTATAAGCCACCCTCTGTCTATGGCACTTTGCTATAGTGTCCTAGACTGACTAACTCAGGTTCTATAACCAGGCTTCATAAATCACATATCTATGATGGAAAATCCCATTTTGGTGTTAAATGAGCTTTGTTAGTAAAAATTGTATGTATCATTTGTAATCTAGTAAATACTCATATGCACATACCACATACACACACGCATACAAGCTAAATTATAACAAGTTTCAAGTACACTGGTTGTATCCAAGATTGCGACCCTGCTCTCTTACTAACCTTCACTGATTTTCTTAACTAAACAAAATGAGAATATGTCAATAGTAGCTAAAGCCATGTTCTAAATAAGCAGGTTTCAACTCCTGTTATTTCATCACTGGACTCCTCCCAAATAGAGTTTGGCAAGAGTCATTCTGAAATCAACACAGAAAGTCACAAAAGAACAAATTGGGGTCATCTGACTCATTCCACTTGTGATTTAAAATGCACTTGAACCCACATTTCCAGAGGGGAAAGTATCCCAAATCAACTAATGTCACATGTTTCAGTTTCTTTTAAACTTTGAGTCAGAGGGAAGACAAGGTGGAGGAAAAAATGGAAGGAGAATGAGTATTTTTAAAATAAAACATTTCCAAATTGCTGAAAATAATTGTTTTATATCATAAGTTTGGAAATAATTCAAAGGAAAGGATTTTATGATCTGTAAACTTTGTCATCTTTTTAATAAAATATTTAAATCATACTTCTAAAATAAAATTTATATTTTTATTAAAATTCATTTTTGATATTCTATTTCTGAGTTCAAAATACTTCATAACCTCAGAAACTCTAAAACTAAAGTATTAAACACTCAAACTTATTTATCCATCCTATTTTAGATGACACCTCATGTTTTTCAACTTTAGATAATTATTTAGAAAACCATGGCTTTAATTATATTACATAAAAATAATGTATTTAAAAGTAAAATATTGGTTAATCACTGATAAAATTTATCTATTAACATCATGTATTTCCAAAAATATGGATGCAGATACTATCAAGCATTTCTGCCTAATACTCAAGAGATATTTGATACCAGCTTTTTGTTTCATATGAGGTGTTTGAGGACATAAAAGGCAATCCTGAGAGGCAGAGAGAATGTTCTTCTCCCAAGTTTACTGCACTAGTGAACTGCTGAATAAGGAGAAGGAATAAGCTTTTGTTACTGAATTTGCTGCCACTAAAAACATTAGTAGAACAATCAATTCTATTTGTCCATTCTAGTCTTAACCCTTTTCCTCTAGTTCCATTTCTTGTTTTAACCCTGTTGTCTACTGATTCTACAATGAGTATTTCTTTTCCTTCCTTTTGTCCTCCATATCTTTCCGTATTCAATTATTTTGAGGCTAGCTTAAAGATCAGCATATCATGGTGTTGTACTAACAATTTCTTTTCTAACATATTCTTTTAAAAGAAAAGCATTCCCACCAAATGACTAATGACAAGTGCCAATTAAGCTATGCTTAGAATAAAGCTGGTCAAATTTATTCCTCACTTATGATGTCTGTATATCATTTTAAAAAAAATGAACCATGTTTTATAGGTTCCTAAAAGTAAAATATTCTGAGGATAATCAAAATATTTTTTATAAAAATTTTGTTTTGTATTTTCCTAAAGAGATTATAGGTGCATATTAATAATACATTTATCATTGCTTCACTATGTTCTCTGAAGAGACATTTTTTTTAAAGATTTTATTTATTTGACAGAAACACAGCGAGAGAGGGAACACAAGCAGAGGGAATGGTAGCGGGAGAAGCAGGCTTCCCGCCGAGCAAGGAGCCCAACGCAGGGCTCGATCCCAGGACCCCGGGATCATGACCTGAGCCACCCAGGCGCCCCTGAAGAGACATTTTAAATAATCTTTATTGGTTGACTCATAAGCAACAACATGTAATTTTGGGAGAAGAGATCAACCAGTTACAGGAAAAGACATGTTTTTTCCTAGAGAAGAAGTACCATTAATGACAATTGTTGGGCCATTCGTTTACTGCTCATCGTATTCTAGGCTTTTAGCTTAACATTACTGCACCTCATCCTTCCAACCAATCCTGATTTCAGTCAATCTCCAACCCAAAATACTCTAAGTATTTTTACTAAGACTTAATAGATAATGAGACAGAACCAAAGATAGGTTATGTAATCTCTCTATGATCGCATTAGCAATAAATGGAGATTTAAACACAAGTCTGTCTTCAAGAACAACGCTCTTGACTATCAGGCAAACCATTACCTATCAGCTAGAAAATGGAGAACCAAATCTGTTATATAAAAAGAGCTATGTGAATCTAGATCACCCTGAAAGTGGAAAACCTGGAAAATAAATAAAACCCCAAGAATGTTGCAGAGAAAAAGTGTCATTAAATTCTTGACCAGTAGCAAAAATAATTTGTACATAAAACTAAAACATGAATAAAAATTAGAATTCTTCATGAAAATGTACAGCTTTTTTTTTAAAATACCTATCCTATCTAGTAAAATGATCACATCTCCCCTTTTCTAATTCAAGAGCAATTATTTACTCTTATATTAAAGAAGAAAAATGGAAAGAGTGTTCAGGATTTTAAACTCCAGTAACAGGTTCTCCTCATTCCTTACACAAGACTTCAAAATTAGGAGTTTTATGTGAAAGCTCTAAATCTCTAATTGTAAAGTTTATAAAACTGCTTATCAGATGTTACAGTTAATTTTTCATTTTCCTGTATTTTAATGTGCTCTTTGAGAAAAGTAATGTAACAATAACTTTACTAAAACACAATTGTAAAAATGGCCATGGGTGTTACAGACATATCAAAAAAGTACTGATTTATTATTGTGTAAAATACACAAACTAATGAGAAGGAACATTTCCTATATATATTTACTTAACCAGACTCTAAGAGAGTTCTTATTTGTACCTTACTGAGATTGAAATCATCCAGAGAACCTCAGAGTAACAATAGAAAGAATGGAACTCTTCCTTTAAAGATAATGTTCTCCCATCAGGAAATTAAATGTTTCTCCTGGCAGCAAGTGAAGTACACAGAGGAATGCAGGCTCACACGTATACCTCTTTAAAGCTTATCACAGACCGGGTCACCCAAGGTTCAGACTAAAGGGGTGGGGGGCAGTCTCACCCCTAGATACTATTTGAACATGTAAACCAATTTAGAAGTGTTCATTAAAATACATTTGCTTTTCAAGTACTTTTATGAAAGAATTAAATGCAGTGAACTATAACACCTTTATATTACCAAAAGAAGGGAAAGAACTAGCATCTGCCTTAAAGATGTCCCAGGTTATATTGTGTGTTGAAAGTTGTAATGTATGGGAGGATGTATATGACCCAGTACATCAAAACATATGTAACAAGGAATCATCTACAGTGCTCATCTAGGCAAAGGTAGATTTATGGAGAGGAAAAAGCAAATGGATTTAGAATCAGAGAATCAGCGAGTGAATATGGGGGAGGTCAGTGACCACTGGTTGCTATGTCAACTTATAAATATTCTGTAACATTTGTGGGCCTCAGTGTCTTCAACTGTAAAAGTTGAGATAATAACAATACCTGGTTTACAAAATTGTTGTGAAGAAAGAATAAAATAATACACTTGAAAGGGTCTGTAAACTTGTCACTGCTATACAAGTTTAAAGTAGTATATTATCAGTCAGATTGGTAAATTAGAAAAGGCCGTAGCTAAAATTTTGCCACATAGACATGTGTACTCTAAGAAGATACACATAGGGAAATACTGGGTAAATAAATGTCCTCTTGCTTTGGAACCCAGTGTAACTCTCTGGGCAGCCCCTGTAGGTAGCAAAGTGAGACTGGCACTAGGGAGACATCTAGTGTTTGAAGTAACAGATGAGTAGATTTGGGCTTGAAATAGTTTTGTTTAAAAAAAGAAATAGTCTGTGTTCGAATAAAGGCATACAAAAATTAAATCAACATAGCAATATTCCTACACCATTTCAACTCTTCCATAAATGTGAAAATTTTTTATTGAATTTTCAACATTTTTTTTAAGATTTATTTATTTGACAGACACAGCGAGAGAGGGAGCACAAGCAGAGGGAATGGGAGAGAGAGAAGCAGGCCTCCCTCTATGCAGGGAGCCTCATGCTATGTGGGGCTTCGAAGGCAGATACTCAACAACTGAGCCACCCAGACGCCCCACTTTTCAACATTTTTAAGGAAAGCCAGGAACCAAGGAAGGTAATTCCAGGAACTTCCTTCTTAGGACACCTACCACCTAACAGGGTAAAGTTTGGCTCAAAGGGGAGAACAGATAGGTCTGGTTAGAGGATAGATGAACAGCAGAAGATTATGTTTAAGTAGAAATCAGTGAAGGAAAAATAACTAGGGGCTGCCTCTGTGGAGAAGGTGAACAGAGGTTGTGGAGGAAGACCAAATAAGAAAATTCTACATTATTAGCAATAATGTATGATTCTAAATATATTGTTGACTATTATTTAATTAACTCTATATATGTAGTGATGCACTGAAAGTAATTCTGCTCAGGACACCTGGGTGGCCCAGTCAGTTAAGTGTCTGCCTTGGACTCAGGTCATCATCCCAGGGTCCTGGGATCGAATCCTGCATGGGACTCTGCTCAGCGGGAAGCCTGCTTCTCCATCTGCCTGCTGTTCCCCCTACTGGTGCAAGCGCTCTCTCTCTCTCTCTCTCTCTGACAAATAAATAAATAAGGTCTTTTTTAAAAAAAAGTAAGTCAGCTTATAGATTTTAATAACTGGACATCAACAAAAGCATTGTTGCAGCTCAAATAGTTAAAATATATTTATTTATTAAATGATTAAAATGTGTCAGGAATCTTTGAGATATTTGGAATATCTGCAGTTAACAAAACAGATAAAGATTCCTAGCCTTGGAGTTTACATACTAGATAAGAAGAAAGACAAAAAATAATATGGAAAAATAAGTAAAAAAAAAAAAAGGGAGTGTTTGGCAAGAGGGAAGTGGGAATGAAATTTTTGCTAAAGTTGCAATATATGTAATCTTCCCAACGAGAAAATAAAAAATTATTTTGGAGCTATCTTTAAGGCAAAGTGTCAATAAAATTTGATAGCCTCAGTTCTATGTTACCTACTCAAGTTCTTGGTTATGGTATAAATTAAGTTGTTGATGCAGTAATATTTATGTGTAATTCCTTATAGTTTTCCATATTTCAAAGGCCTCATCTAATATTTTTCTATATTTTTAAAATACATTTTTTAAAGATTTTATTTATTTATTTGACACAGAGAGAGAGAGAGATTACAAGTAGGCATAGAGACGGGCAAAGAGAGGGGGAAGCAGGCTCCCCGCTGAGCAGAGAGCCCGATGTGGGGCTCGATCCCAGGACCCTGAGATCATGACCTGAGCCAAAGGCAGAGGCTTTAACCCACTGAGCCAACCAGGCACCCCAAAAGATTTTATTTTATTTTTTTTTAATTTTTTTTAAAGATTTTATTTATTTGACAGCGAGAAACACAGCAAGAGAGGGAACACAAGCAGAGGGAATGGTAGCAGGAGAAGCAGGCTTCCTGCTGAGCAAGGAGCCCGATGCAGGGCTCAATCCCAGGACTCTGGGATCATGACCTGAGCCAAAGGCAGACACTTAACGACTGAGCCACCCAGGTGCCCCTAAAAGATTTTATTTTTAAGTAATCTTTATACCCAACATGGGGCTTGAACACACAACTCTAAGACCAAGAATCTCATGCTCTACCAACTGAGCCAACTAAATGCCCCTCATCTAACATTTTTCCAATTGCTTTTGTTTCAATTTGTAAACCTGTCAAAATCCCCTTCCACCACAAAGATTTCATAAATGGCTTTAAATGATAATGGTAACAATAAATGCAATGTCTCTTCTTCCTTTTATTTATATGTTTGGATAATGTCTATAGAAATATTCCTCTAAGTATATGAAGAAAATATAGTGTTAGTTTTTTGTCTTTAAGTTCTAGGAATCACTAAATTCTAGTAATGTCAAACACAAGGGATAAAGTACTATTGTCTTCAAGACTGAGAAATAAACAAACAAACAAATAAATAAATAAATAGTAAAATGCAATGCAAAGCAATTCAGGTATTTAAAAGATTCTTAGAAAGATTTGATGAAAGCTTGTTATTGTCCTTAGGCATCTAACTACCAAGTGATACGATGATATGTTTAGGGGACATGTGCACATCATTATTATACCTACCAAATTAGGTAAATATTCTCCAGAAATTTTCACACTTATACTTTTCCCTGAAACTTTTCTAAAGAGTCAGATAATCTCTCTTTTTTGTTTAGTTTGTGCCCCACATTAAAGGGACTTTTCTTTATATTGGTTATTTATACTACATTATCTTTATGTAAATGTGTATCCTATGTTACTCCTTAATAGCTCTCTTAACTCTCAAAACCTAATGATACATATAATTATGTTTTGATACAGAATTTGGTGTGACATGACACGAATTGTTTATTTTTCAGTAAAATTGTGTTATCACAATTCTATAATAATTCCGAGGATATTTAAAATCTAATATCTAAAATTTCTGTGTCCAGCATCTTATGTACCTAAAATCTGCCTCAAAAATGTTATTTTCCTTTTATTATGATAACATTTACTAATAAAGCTTTAGTAAACATTAGTTTGGTCCCCAACATATCTATATGCATATTCTCTATATAACCAAAAAAAACCACCAAAAAACAAAAACTATGGTATGCATAGAAGTTCATACAGCACCATATTCTTATTTTCCTTATCCAAGGAACCATGTTTCTTCATTCAAAATCCTTGACTATATACATTGCTGACAGTCTGATATTGCTTATCTCCTTCCCTCTGGTCTCTGGACAGGGAATGGCCGTATTTAAGATTCAAAATCATATGAAAAATGCTTAATTATGTGATGAGAGAAGAATTTAACTCCTTGCTTACTTTCCATTCTGTCACGAGTGACTGTTATCAGCAAACATTCCAATTTTGTTCACTCAACAGAAGATCCTACTTATAATTGCAAAACCTGTAGCCAAACACACACACACACACAGAGAGAGAAAGAAATTGTTGGAATAGAAATATTATATGAAAGTCTCTTTTTATTCAGATTATTTTATTACTTACCGTGAAAGAGAAGGTTGAACTTGAATGTCACTCCATCTTTAGTTCTACTGAATAATAAAATCACTTATAGAAATTCATACCTTGCTTAAAAGTTATCACTGAAATATTGACGTTTCTATGCATCTTGTTACTATAAGACACTTTGTTGTAATTTTATTAATTTTGCCATGTAAGACTTCGAGATGTTGTAGAAAATGACTCATTTCTCATGTGTTATCCACATAGTATCCATCTATGATATGGCAATGTGTGTTTTTAAAAAGGTATCAGTCCTGAGAAGTTACACTGCAGAACTGAGCCGAACAGGTTATCAACAATATGTGCTTTGGAGCCATCCCTGTCTTCATGACATTGTCTGTCCAAATCCTTATATGAATTTTCCCTTGCCAGTTTGATGTTACTGGAATACCACTGAATGGTATAGAGACTTTCTTAAGGCAAACTAAAGGAGAGGAGACATCTGCCCACTATCATGGTAGGCAGTAATGCAAATATAGCCCTCGTTTTGCAGTGTAATCAACCTTATGCTAACGAAAGGAGCCCTTAAATAATCAGAAAGCCGTAGATCATTTAGAGTTGGAATTTACCTAGTCTAGATATTTTTCACATAAAAAGACCATTAATAATAGCTGTATAGCCACAGTTCACTTCATAATTGGATACTTACAGATTTGGCCAAATCAGAAGATTTAAAAAACTGAAAATATTTAACTGATATTATTTCCTGGTTTCAAATCTGTGATAAAATTATGTAACAGATACACTGGGGCACATTTCCACCTAACTACTTATGTGTAATTTCAAAAACAATAGTCATAGCTATCAGTGAGTAGCATGAACCAGTCAGGTTGTAAAGTTTGAGTGAAACAGCCTCAACTTCAATCCTTACAACAACCCTATGAGATAGGTATGATTCCTTCCATAACATGAGGAAACTGAGGCTTAAAACATTTGAACAAGTTTCCCAACTAGGTAATGTTGGCTGGAATTCATTCTAAGTCTGTTGTCTTCAAAGCCTACATCATTAAACACTATACTTTACTGGTGTCTGGAAATGAAGTCAACCTAAGTATTTAAAGCTCAATATCTAAAAATACCTAATGAAGCTTAGCTTTGCTCCTGTGTGTCTATAAGAGGTACCAAAAGTTAGAAAACAAGTTACAATGCAAACTAGAGAGGTTTGTCACTGGGTTAAGAGTTTCTGGTATTCAAGGACACATATTTACAGTAGACAATAAATATCTGAAATATTGAATAAAGTTATGCAGCAAACAGCAAATTTTATTCTTAAACTCAGACGCAGTGGCACAGTGGATAGATCGCACCATTTAAAGTCAGACAAGTCTTCTCTTAGCTCCCCCACTTAGCAGCTGTGAGATCTTAGTCACAAAGTTTAAACTACTTGCCTCTGTGTCCTCAGGGAATCATAAAACCTATTTCTTATTTTGTAGTGAGGATTAAGTGACACAATGTACATAAAGTTGCTGACACTCAGAAAGTCCTATGAGTGTTATTTCTAAAAAAAAAGTGTTATTTACTTTCAAAAGTAAATGATGGGAAAATTTTATCCTGAAATTTAAACATTGAAAACATGCAAAGTGTTTTTTTGAGGCCATATATGTTTTTTAACTCTGTTGCATGTATATATGAACCAAAATTGGCTTAATCAGTTTTCTCATCACATGTTATTTTTTTTAAGATGGATTTATTTGTTTAAGAGAGAGAGAGCTTGTAAGGGGGCGGGGGGATAGAAGGAAAGAATCTTCAAGCAGACTCCCTGCTGAGCATGGACCCAATGCGGGGCTCAATCCCAGGACCCATGAGATCATGACCTGAGCCAAAACCAAAAGCAAGTCACTCCGCCAACCGAGCCACCCAGGAACCCCTCATCACATGTAATTTTAATAATATATGGCTACAGCCTTTACAGGCTACCTCTGTTACCAAACTACAAAAGCAAATAGAGCTTGATAAGGATTTTTGAACATATTTTAATTATACAGACAGCCATTATGATAAAAGCTCCTAAAATATTATTCACTCAAATGGCTATATATTTATGGTAATTTTGTTTCAAATATGTCTTACCATTAGAAAATAATTTTATGAATTGGGACGCCTAAGTGGTTCAGTCAGTTAAGCATCAGACTCTTGATTTCAGCTCAGGTCATGATCTCAGAGGTCATGAGATCATGCCCTGAGTTGGGCTCCATGCCCAGCCGGGAGACTGCTTTTGATTCTCTCTCTCTCCTCTTCCTCTGTCTCTCCCCTCAGTTGCATGCAGGCATGTATGCTGTCTCTCTCTCTCACTCTCTTTCTAAAAATAAAGAAATAAATCTTTTAAAAAATGAAAATTATTTTATGAAAACTTTTGATCTGCTTAAAAACATATTCTGAACCACAAAAATTTCACCAATTCTTTCAAATTATGATCTCAATTACAAGCTAAAAATATCCCCCTATAGCCTTTAGTCCATTCAAAACATTTTTTTCTTTTCAAGTTTTTATTCAGATCCTAGATAGTTAACATGCAGTGCAATATTGGTTTCGGGAGCAGTTCAGTGACCCATCACTCATATACAACACTCAGTGCTCATCACAAATGCCCTCCTTAATACCCATCACCCTTCTAGCCCACCTCCCACCCACATCCCTCCATCAACCTTCAGTTTGTTCTCTATCCTTAAGAGTGTTTTGTGGTTTATTTCCTTCCCTGTTTCCCCCCCTCCCATATATTCATCTGTTTTATTTCTTAAATTCCACATGTGAGTAAAATCATATGATATTTGTCTTTCTTTGGCTTATTTCACTCACCATAATACACCCTAGCTCCAACCACATATTGCAAATGGCAAGATTTTATTCTTTTGGTGGCTGAATAATATTCCATTTGGTAGATTAGATAAATATAGGTAATATAGATATATATCTCTACATATATCAGTCAGTGGACATCTGGGCTCTTTCCATAGTTTGGCTATTGTTGATAATGCTGCTGTGAACATTGAGGTACATGTACTCCTTTGAATCTGTATTTTTATATCCTTTGAGTAAATATCTAGCAATACAACTGGTGGATCTATAGTAGTTCTATTTTTAACTTTTTGTGGAAACTCCATACCGCACCAGTTTGCATTCCCACCTACAGTGCAAGAGGGATCCCCTTTCTCCACTTCCTCACCAACACCTGTTGTTTCTTGTGTTAATTTTAGCCATTCTGACAGGTGTGAGGTGATACCTCATTATGGTTTTGATTTGTATTTCCCTAATGGTGACTGATGTTGAGCATCTTTTCATGTGTCTGTTGCCCATCTGGATGTCTTCTTTGGAAAAATGTCTATTTATGGCTTCTGCCCATTTCTTAACTGGATTATTTTTTTCTGGGTGTTGAGTTTAATAAGTTCTTTATAGATTTGGGATACTAACCCTTTATCACATAGGTCATTTGCAAATATCTTCTCCCATTCCATTGGCTGCCTTTTAGTTCTACTGTTTTCTTCACTGCGCAGAAGCTTTTTATTTTGATGAAGTCCCAGTAGTTCATTTTTGCTTTTGTTTTCCTTGCCTCTGGCAATGTCTCTAGTAACCAGTAGCTGTGGCTCAGGACAAAAAGGTTTCTGCCTCTTTTCTCCTCGAGGATTTTTGTTGGTTTCCTGTCTCACATTTAGGTCTTTCATCCACTGTGAATTTATTTTTGTGTATGGTTTAAGAAAGTGGTCCAGTTTCATTCTTCCGCATGTTGCTGTCCAGTTTTACTAATACCACTTTTTGAAGAGACTGTCTTTTTTTTCATTGGATATTCTTTCTTGCTTTGTCCAAGATTAGTTGACCACATAGTTTTAGATTCATTTCTGGGTTTTCTGTTCTGTACCGTTGATCTATATGTCTATTTTTATGCCAGTACCATCTTGTCTAATCATTACAGTTTTGTAATATAGCTTGAAGTCCGGAATCATGATGCCTCCAGCTTTGCTTTTCTTTTTCAAGGTTGCTTTGGTATTCAGGATCTTTAGTAGTTCCATACAAATTTTAGAATTTTTTTTAGCTCTGTGGAAAATGCTGGTGGTATTTTCATAGGAATTGCACTAAATGTGTAGATGGCTTTGAGTAGTATAGACATTTTAACAATGTTTATTCTTCCAATCCATGAGCATGGAATGTTTTTCCATTTCTTTGTGTCCTCTTCAGTTTCTTTCACAAGTGTTCTGTAGTTTTCAGAGTACAGATCTTTTACCTCTTTGGTTAAGTCTACTCCTAGGTGTCTTACGGTTTTTGGTGCAGTTGTTAATGGGATCAATTTCTTGCTTATGTTTTCTGTTGCTTCATTATTGGTGTATAGAAATACAACAGATTTTTGTGCATTGATTTTATATCCTGCAACTTTGCTGAATTCATGTGTCAATTCTAGCGATTTTTTGGTGGAGTCTTTCAGGTTTTTTACATAAAGTATCTTGTAAATAGTGAAAATAGTGAAATAGTGAATAGTGCAAATAGTGAAAGTTTGACTTCTTCCTTGCCTATTTGGATGCCTTTTATTTCTTTTCTATTGTTTAATTGCTGAGGCTAAGACTTCCAGTACTGTGTTTAAAAGTAATGGTGAGAGGGGCACCTGGGTGGCTCAGTGGGTTAAGCCTCTGCCTTCGGCTCAGGTCATGATCTCAGGGTCCTGGGATCGAGCCCCATGTCGGGCTCTCTGCTCAGCGGCGAGCCTGCTTCCTCCTCTCTCTCTGCCTGCCTCTCTGCCTACTTGTGATCTCTCTCTCTCCCCCTCTCTCTCTGTCAAGTAAATAAATAAATCTTTAAAAAAAAAAAAAAGAAAAGAAAAAAAAAAAGTAATGGTGAGAGTGAACATACCTGTTTTGTTTCTGACCTTAGAGGAAAGCTCTCAGTTTTCCCCCACTGAGGATTATATTAGCTGTGGGTCTTTCCTATATGGCCTTTATGATATTGAAGTACATTCCATCTATACCTACTTTGTTGAGGTTTTTTTTTTTTTTATCAAGAATAGATGCTGCATTTTGTTAAATGCTTTTTCTGCATCTATTGAGAGGACCATATGGTTCTTATCCTTTCTTTTAGTAATGTAGCATTCACTACATTTTTACAAAGAATGAAACATAAACCTAAGGTAAAGTGACATGCTCAAGGTTGTATGTGTTTCTAATTTTTGTTCTAGGGCCATTGTCATCAAATAAGCTCACTCCCTATTCCTTCCTTCCTCTCCCCTCCCCTCCTCTCCTCTCTCCTCTTCTCTCCCCTCCCCACCTCTCCTCTCCTCTCCTCTTCTCATGTAATCTCTACACCCAACTTCGGGCTCAAACTCATGACCCTGAGATCAAGAGTCGTAAGCTCTTCCAACTGAGCCATCCAGGCACCCGACTTCTTCCCTCCTTAGATGGCTTTTTAAAAAACTTTTTATTTTAAATAATTGCACATTCAGAGAAGCTAGAGAAAATAGTACACAGTCTGGCGTGCCCTTCACCCAGATTCCCCCAATGGTGCCTTTATGGAACTGTAGAACAGTATCAAGACCAGGAAATTGATGTTGGTGTAATCCTGTTAACTAGACTATAGATGTTATTTGGTTCCACCATTTTTTTACATGCATTCATTTCCATGTGTGTGTGCATGTATGTGTAGTTCTATGCAATTTTATCCCACCCATAAAGATACTTTTGCTAACACAGTGCACGGCAGGAAGCAGCTGGATGACAGAACCAGAATGCCTGGACTGCTTGTTTTCTTAGAAGTTTTCATGTCTCATAACTCAAATTCTTCTGGATTTGAAATTTCTGTTCTCCCCTGATTGGCAAATAACTAGAGACTTTGAATGTCAAGTTTCCATTCCATGAATAAAGAAATTAAAGCAAATGAGCTGAGGTTAATAGTAGAAAATTGGTCACATTATTTGAGGCTATCATCTCTGTTATGCAAAGGAAAGCAATTAGATGATGACATTTTCACACATGCTTATACCTCCAGAAAGAGGTCTGAGTCAGGCTTCTGTGGAAAACACTGTGTACAAGCTACCAAAGATTAGTGTCTGTTTCACAAGCGTAAGAGAATAGGTGGGTCCTAGTGGCCTCGCATGTCATACTTAATACATCTGATAGTTTCCCTTGTGTTTCTTTCTGTTGATGTGTCATAAGAAGATTGAGTCAATCTATGTTTGGCTCTTGCTATAAATATCTAAGCTGATTTTATGAAGGCACATGTTGGTAATAAAATACTAACTGCCTCTTACAACACTAGAAAAAATTATAGGATTATTTTGAGAAATGTATTTTTATAGATTTGATCAAATGTTTAAATGGCAATATGTTTTATTTTTTGATAATTACTTACAGAAAGGGTTTCTTAGATTTTTCTTTTCTAGACATATCATCTAGATTCTAGATAAATTAAAAGATATTTACAGTGTTGGTTGCTATCATGAATTAACCACCCAACTGAAGATTATAAATTTATATTATACATAAATATATACATATGTTTACATATTTTAATGTAAAAATCAGCGAGTTATTTTATGTAATCTCAAAGACTTGAAAGAACTATTTAAACACAGTAGATGGAGTCTAGGGAATTGTGAGGTTAAATTTTAAAGGTATTGATCTAAAACCACTTTTGAGAGTTTATCTCATTGAAATATACTTCACATAACTATCCTATTACAATATAAGTTTTTAGTGTGCTTTTGATAATGGTGACTTTTTTATTAATATCTAATTGATAATAAATTAAGGAAATACATGGAAAAAAAACTTACAGAAATCCATACCCTTAAACCAAGAGAAAAATTTGATAAATATAGGTTTCTTTTTTCAAATAATTAATTTCATCAACTAATGTTAACGTCAACAAATAAATCAAGGATTTAATATACTATTCAGTGAGAAAATGGCTTTGCCATGAAAAGTATTTTCGTCCCCATTTTGCAATTTAGAATGAAAAGCTATTATTACCAATTCTAATTTTTTTTAAAACTTCTACTTGTTCCTTTACACTTTCATTAATTTAACAAGTATTAATTGCATACCTATTATGAACCAGGCATTTGGCTAATTCAGAGGAGTACAGTGGTAAACAAGAAGACAGAGTCCTCCCCTCAAGAAGTTTTATCTAGTAAGGCAGGAAGAAAAGAAAACATGGACCCACAGTATAGTTTGACAGCATTATAAACATTTATTTTCAGTTGGTCCTTAATCTTTTTTGAGATTATTAATTGCCCAATTTTTCAAATTTCTTGGAACTCCCATATCTTTAAGAGCACAGTGCTTTTAAACAGGTTTTTTAAAAAAATTTAAAAATTAAAAAATAAACAGGTTTTTATTTTTTCTATGATCTTGCAATGGCTATGGAATAGTCTATCAGTAATTTCTATTTGATATATGATTATCAAATATAATAATTGATATTTAAGAATTTTAAATATATTTACACTATGTGCCAAAAATGGCTTTAAGATTAAAAGTCTAGGGGCGCCTGGGTGGCTCAGTGGGTTAAAGCCTCTGCCTTCAGCTCAGGTCATGGTCTCAGGGTCCTGGGATCGAGCCCCTGTGTTGGGCTCTCTGCTCAGCAGGGAGCCTGCTTCCCTCTGTCTCTCTGCCTACTTGTGATCTCTCTCTCTGTGTCAAATAAATAAATAAAATATTAAAAAGTCTGTACGCTTTTTTGTTTCTTGTTTTTTAAAGACTTCATTTTCCCTGAACTTTTTTTGTTAACATTCTACCTTAAGAGTAGTAAGGGAGAAAATTCCTCTATAGGATATTCCCTCCATTTTACTGCTTCAGTTCTTTCTCTTCCAAAACACTCATTTGAAAGCTTGGTCTATGTGTGGTGAGGATATGAACCCTTAGTAGAGGTAGTGAAATCTGAAGTCATGCATATTTAAAAATAATATCAAAAATAGTAAAAAAAATTATATCAAAAATATATAATAATTCAGGGGCGCCTCAGTGGCTCAGTCGTTAAGCGTCTGCCTTCGGCTCAGGTCATGATCCCGGGGTCCTGGGATTGAGCCCCGCATCGGGCTCCCTGCTCAGCAGGAAGCCTGCTTCTCCCGCTACCATTCCCTCTGCTTGTGTTCCCTCTCTCGCTGTGTTTCTCTCTGTCAAATAAATAAAATCTTTGAAAAATATATATATATATATAATAATTCAGAGCTATTAAATTGTTTAAAATGCTAGGATCTAAATATTGCTTAAGGTTCATGCTATTAACATTATGCTTTTCTGAAGAAGTGTCATTAATTGTGACTAATATTAACTTGTAATTAAGACATTGTGGTATTTTTTATTTCTTTTGCACTTTGTTTTAGATCAGAGCTTCCACTGATAGTACCTATGATTTCACATCAGATGAGGAAAGGGTGGTAAATGAAGAGAATAAATAAAAAAGTCAAACCACTAAACGTAGGAAAAATTTTCCCATCTGACCTAACTCATCTTTCTTGGGAATACTGAGCCTCTGCTGAGTCATTCCCCCTTTGGAAAGCACATTCTTGCTTTCAGACATCATTCTTAATGAAATAAGGATGAATAGACATGGTCCTTCCACTTAAAGGTATTCTACATTGAAATTTATGTTCTGATAATATAAAGATAAGAGGGCTTAAATGGTCTGAGACACAGAAACCCCATAAGTCATCATGTTTCTTCTGACCTCAGAAATCCTAAAGCTACCTTTATTCCTGTCTTTTAATGCTGCCTTTAGCTTAATTGACAATGGTAACCTTGTTTGCGACTTAATTTCTTGCTTTGGTCTCCTAACCAACCATGTAAGTATGGATTCTGATCTTGTTATTTCTGGAGCCATTTCTCTCTATCCATTTCACATTAAATATTAGATTCCATTTTAAGCATACCTTTTCTTATTTATGATACTTTAGACTCCATCTTGTGCCTAAAGATGTATATATTGCCCGACTGGCTTCTTTCTTCTGTCTTCTATTAACTGCCAAATTATAAATGGCATGCTCTAAGTTTGATACAGGAAAATATTTCATGTTTGTCATCCATGAATTCACACAACACTGATAAGCAGAATTCTATCCTTAGCTAGCTGTTAAGACATTTTTGAAGATAGATTGAAATCATAAAAGAAAATGTACTTTAAAATATAATTTCTGGGGCACCTGGGTGGCTCAGTCATTAAGCATCAGCCTTCCTCTCAGGTCATAATCCCAGGGTCCTAGGATCGAGCCCCACAACTGGCTCCCTGGTCAGCCTGAGGCCTGCATCTCCCTCTCCTACTCCCGCTGCTTGTGTTCCCTCTCTCACTGTCTCTCTCTCTGTCAAATAAATAAATAAAATCTTTAAAAAATAAAATAAAATATAATTTTGATAACCTCTCAGTTCATCTGCAGGTCATAATACCGAGCACATAACAAAGAAAAAGGGAATTTATGATAAATCTAAATATTTGTATTAGCTTGGGGTTAAAGAAGGAAATGTAATAATATCTGAAGAAGACCAAAAAAACCCTATTTATAGGCCAGGAAAACTTATGTTGAGAAAGTTATGGTGCTTTATATGTTCAGTGTGCTTTTCTCTGATATAAGCACAGTTCCTCAGATGGGCTTGGCATGGTATATACACTCAGTAAATATTTGTTGAATGAACAAATAAATCATTAAAATACTACATTCATATGTCAGGCATCCACTAATTACAGTTTTGTTTGTGTAGTTTGAACTTTGCTTCTATCTTCTGAGAAGCTGTTTCTTATAATCTCTAAACACCATTGCCAAAGGGAGGGAAAGAAAAAATCTTTTAAAACAGTCAGCAAAACCAAAAGACAACTGACAGACTGGGAAAAGATATTCACAAATGACATATCACATAAAGGGCTAATATCCAAAAGCTATTAAGAACTTATCAAACTCAATACCCAAAGAAAAATAATTCAATCAAATTGGGCAGAAGACATGAACAGACATTTCTCCAAAGAAGACATCCAAATGGCCAACAGACACATGAAAAAGTGCTCAACATCACTTGGCATCAGGGAAATACAAATCAAAACCACAGTGAGATACCACCTCACACGAGTCAGAATGGCTAAAATTAACATGTCAGGAAACGACAGATGTTGGCAAGGATGAGGAGAGAGGAAAACCCTCCTATACTGTTGGTGGGAATGCAAGCTGGTGCAGCCACTCTGGAAAACAGTATGGAAGTTCCTCAGAAAGTTGAAAATAGAGCTACCCTATGACCCAGCAATCTCACTACTGGGTATTTACCCTAAAGATAAAAAATGTAGTGATCCAAAGGGGCACGTGCACCCAAATGTTTATAGCAGCAATGTCTACAACGTCCACAATAGCCAAACTATGGAAAGAACCTAGATGTCCATCAACAGATGAATGGATAAAGAAGATGTGATATATTTATACAATGGAATACTATGCAGCCATCAAGAGAAATGAAATCTTGCCATTTGCAACTATGTGGATGGAACTAGAGGGCATCATGATAAGTGAAATTAGTCAATCAGAGAGACAATTATCATATGATCTCTCTGATATAAGGAATTTGAGAGGCAAGGTGGGGGATCATAGGGGGTAGGGAGGGAAAAAATGAAACAAGATGGGATTGGGAGGGAGACAAACCCTGAGATTCTTAATCTCACAAAACAAACCGAGGGTTACTGTGGGGGTAGGGGAGTAAGGATAAGGTGGCTGGGTTATGGACATTGGGGAGGGTATATGCTATGGTGAGTGCTGTGAAATGTGTCAGCCTAATTATCACAGACCCATACCCCTGGGGCAAATAATACATTGTATGTTAATAAAAATAAAAAATAAAATCTTTTAGAACCAAGTCTTATAACCATTAAGTTTTTTGTTTAATATGTATAGGTTCATTTGCTTAAGGGCCATGCTGTTAACATAATTCTTTTCTGAAGAAGTGTCATTAATTGTGACTAATATTAACCTTTCAACATGGGACTTTGTAAATAAGACATTTTGCTAATTTTTATTTCTGCTAGATCGGGTCATGCACCTTACTGTCTTTCTTTTCTAGTTGGTTAGGATAAGAAACATAACCACTGATAGTTTTCTTAAGCTTTTTAATTTGTTGTTCTGCAAAAGAGGACTTTTAAGCTTGAACTGTTATTAATTTCTCAAGCCACTAGGAAATAAAAACATTTAGCCACAATTTTTAGAAATCCACATATTTAGCATTAGAGAAAAAAAGAGAGGTGTAGGATGCGGACAGAGAGAGAGATTCTGTATTCAAGTCAAGGAATTAAAAGATTATGTTATCTGAACAACCATTGCCTCTAAAAATTAAACTGGTAAAAATCAGTGATTGAGATGATAGTATAATATTTGATATCTTTTTAATGAAACCAATTTTTTCTTGACTATTTTCCATTCTTCTGTATACTTTTTATTGCTAGTGCTACTCTTCTATTGTTCTTACTCTCTGTCCCTAACTACCATTAGCTTCCTTTCCTCCTTCCTCACAAAATCCAAAATGACAGTTAAGTATAGAGACTGCAGTGGGGGAAACCATTTAAGATAATGTACCCCCACTTAAATATCTTATTCTTATCAGTTTAATATATTATAAATATCTAGATAAACATTACAACAATTTAACTCAGGTATTCTAACTGGAGGGATCTCCCAGCCAGCCTATTAAGTAGAGAGAGCACAGTTTCCATCTATGCCTAATAGTTTCTGGGACGTTTGCTAAATTGTTAAGAAGTTAGAGAAGCCATGTAAAATATTTTACTTCATGCAAAGAAAAATAGAAGAATGATTTCAGTCAAGCAAGGGGAGGTTTTCCTAGGCATGATACCAAGGGAGAAACCATAAAGATAAACAAAGATAGATGAGACGTCACAAACATTTAACATTTCAGAGCGGAAAAAATGATTAGGTCAAAAGGGAAATACCCACTGCTCTGTCATATACTATTGATGGATCTATAATTGTGATTTTTCTATAAAATCTATAATCTATAAAAATGATTTTTCTGAGGCACTATTTAATTATATTGATGCAGTTTCAGATGCAGGTATAGACTCGGAAAAAGATATTGATGGATAATGGTGTAGACCTAGGTATAAAATTAGATGTGTCCTGTGCCCCCAAAATTCCAAGAATTGATCTTAAGGGTATAAGACTAGCAAGGTAAAATTTGTGTATTTTCATGGAAAAAAAGTTTACATCAGGAAAATTAACCTAATATCCAAATAGGCTGGATAAGCTAAGTAAATATGTATACCTGCATTGAGCAATAGTGCAATTATAAAAAATGATGTAGTTCTGTGTTTTTATACATTTATATTATTTCATTTTAAGAAATTCTAGAATATGTAAATTGCATCATTTCAGTTTTCTTTTTAAAAATATATTTGTGTTTGTAAATGTATGTGCATAATAAAAATACTTTGAAATAATAAATACCAAGATACAAATGATAGTTATGTCTTATTTAAAGGTTGAGGGATTATTTTCTTTATTATAAACTGATTTCTTCAAAGAGAAAGCACTGAAAACTCATATTGAGAAAAAAATCAATGCAAGCAAAGGGAATGCTTTGGAAAGCAATGGTCTCATAATGGATTATACCCTTTCTAATATTTTTATTATTCTAAGGTAATTAAAATATTTTACTAATTAATCAAGTTTATATTATATTAGTTTTATATTATATTATAATATTTTATATTATATATAATATAAATATATATTTTATATTTTATATATATAAATAATATATATTATTAAATAAAAAATAAAAATATATATTTATATTATATATAATATATATTATAATGTATATTATATTATAATAATTTATATTATATTATAATATTTATATTATATTATATTTATATTATAACATATCTCAATTTATCTATTCATACTTACTAAAAAGTAAAATATAAATACTTTAAAGTCCTTTTGATATTTGATTTTTTTTTATATTTGGTTTCTTAATAATGAGACAAGTTCTTCAAATCATACCCTATAAAGCATATCAAATTGTTCCTCCCCCTTTGTTTGTCTTTTTCCTTCTCTTTCCCTTATTTTATCTCTTTCCTGACTATTCTGCAACTCTCTATTCCATACTTGTCTTATGATTTCATTAAGTTCCCAGTGGATCTCTGAATTTATGGTATACAGAGATTCCTGAAATTGTGGAATATTTATGCTAGCAAACTGAGGATAATAAAATACTTAATAATTATACATCCCTATGGGATGTGAAAATTCAATAATATTTAATGTTAATATTTTACTTTTTTATTTAAATATTCAAATCATATACTTTTTTGATAATTATAATGCATTTCTCCAGAGTACTTTTCCAAAAGAAGTTTTCATCCAGTAATTAAATATATTCACAGTGCATGGCATAATTCTTTTTTAATGCAAGCTTCTTAATGAAAAATTATAATATCACCATTACCAGTTCTTAATTAATAGCTAGATTGCATTCATCCTCACATTTAATCTTCTTTCACCCACCTTAAAGATAAAGAAACTAAGGCTCAGAAGAGTTTTAGAATTTGCTCAAATTGGATAGTTGAAAAATTTTTTAAAGTCATGTAAGATTATTATGAGATTATTTTTGGGAGAAATATAACCCAGGTGTCTATAATAAAAATTCTCAGATTCCCTTCAGGATTCTATTTGAGAATAAAAGAAATAAAAGGATATGTCAAATAGAATAAAAGGAAATGTCAAATCTCGATTTTCTTTTAAAGATTTTATTTCTTTATTTACCAGAGAGAGAGCAAGAGAAAGAGAGAGAGAGGGAGAGCACAAGCAGGGGGAGCAAGCAATAGGCAAAGGAAGGAGCAGGCTCCCTGCTAAGCAGGGATTCAGTCCCAGGACCATAGGATCATGATAGGAGCTGAAGGCAGATGCTTAACCAACTGACCCAACCAGACATCCCCCAAACGCTCAAATTTTAAAACTTTAAACAAAGTAGTACACAGTGGGAAGACCATTCTAAATATCTTCTGCTCTCTATTTTTAAATAAAACCTTGACAGAAAGCAGTCTTTATTCACAAAATAAGTTTGGGTAATTGTATGTCAACTCAAGGAACAAAAAGTCTGGAATGCTTTCCTTTTCTCTTACCAATAGTGCTGCCAAGACTGCCTTTAGTGAGAAAAAAGTGTGGAGCTTCCTGGAAATGCAAAGAGGAATCAGGCATGCATATGAACTGTTACGCTTCATAACAATGTCAATTTCATGAATTTTAATTTCTTTAGAAAACTGAGTAGGACACAACCCTGAGGGATAGGTCAACCACATAAAGATTAGGAAAGATGCCCGGAAAGGTTTTTATACACAAAATCTTCCATGGACACCATCTATAAATTAGATTTGTATTTGGCCTGGTAGTTTCCTCTGGGAATAATTATACCAGTTATTCCCATCTTTATTTCAGTTGCTTAATGCATGGCTGAGATAAACAAACCTGGGAAATAGGAGTCTGATAAAATAGGGGAAAGAGTGGTAATAATTGAGAATGGATAATAGATTAGTAGTGATTAAAATGATAAATTTTAAAAAACTAGAAGACTTGGTAATGGAGGGTTGAGGGGAAGTTCTGGGAAGAAAAGGATAAGATCGATAAGGCATGTCCAGAAAATAAGTGAAATTTTACCAAGTTTTTCCAACATGCAATCTTGAAGGCCCTGGTGGCAGCCCTCTCATAAAACCTCCAACTCTATGTCCAATCTCAAGAAACCTCCAACTATATGTCTAGTCATTTATTCTCTAAGAATTTTTTCCAACTATATCTCTTCCTCCTCTAAATAATTAATATTTCCTATTAATTTTCATCATTCAAAATATCACCATTTGATATTCTTGAATAGTTGCCTTGTACACAAGTGGGAGCCATGACCCTGAAATATGAGAGTAGGAAATCTGGGATGCTGGGAATGGTAAGGGAGGAGCACTCAGTCTCTTAAGAACCATAGGGCCCAAACATCGGTGACGGTGACACAAGAGCAAAAGCCCTAGAGAGAAACTGAGCAAAGGCCAAGCAGACTATCCAAAAGGGTCATTAATCCTAATGTGATGAAGAGAAAAAGAAACTTCCTAAGTCAGTGAAAAGGAAATAGCCTGGGCATCCAAGGAAATAAAAAAATTCACAATGGAGTGTCATCTAGGGATAGAGTTTTGAGAAAACTCTAACTCAGTAAAAAGGGATCACCCTGGTCTGGCTACTTAGTTACTATCACATCGGTTTTGCTCTGCTTCTTCCATTAGATTGCCAGAGAATATTCCATGTGAGTCTTATTGAAAATCCCATTATCCCTTTCCTAAGAGTAAAGAAGCAGAAGCTGAGCAACATTTAGAAGCCACTAACACAAGTGATAAACCTAGAAAAGGAACGAACCAGGAATATAATCAGCACCAAGGTTCCTCTGACCTAGTTTTTTGATTTATAAATTTCTTTATTTTTTTAATTGCCTTTTCCACCAGAATCACAAGGTTGAATTAGAACTAACAGAAATTCATTGCTATGTTCCTTTTCCTTCTCTCAGCCCTCCCCATCTCCCCCACTGCCCACCCAGTAAGAGTTTTCACTACCCAATTGGACAAAAATTTCCACTACAAGCGTAAGATGTAGAGGTGTAAAAGTAGGAACAACAGAACGAATTAAAAGACTCAATGCAAAACTAATAGAAGAGAAATCTCAAGGAGCGATCAGTTAATGCAATCCCCTTATTTTACATAAGAAGAACTTAAGGGAAATTTGGACAATGTGATTAAATTCTAAATCTCTTGGATCCTCCATTAAAAAAAAAATGTCTCTAAGAATTGTTTGACAATCTTAGTTAGCAAAAGAACATTATTTTCACTTGAAACAAATTGGGGCACCTGGGTGGCTCAGTCAGTTAAGCAGCCAACTCTTTTTTTTAATTATTATTAACATATAATGTATTATTTATCTCAGGGGTACAGGTCTGTGATTCATCAGTCTTACACAATTCACAGCACTCACTATAGCACATACCCTCCCTAATGTCCATCACTCAGTTACCCTGTCCCCCCACCCCCATCCACACCCTCTCCCCTTCAGCAACCCTCAGTTTTTTTTCCCCCGAGATTAAGAGTCTCTTATGGCTTGTCTCCCCCTCTGGTTTCGTCTTGTTTTATTTTCCCCTCCCTTCCACTATGATCCTCTGTCTTGTTTCTCAAATCCTCATATCAGTGAGATCATACGATAATTGTCTTTTGACTGACTTATTTCTATGTGGCCGACTCTTGATTTCAACTCAGATCATGATCTCGGGGTCCTCAGATGGAGCCCTGAGTTCTGTGTAAGGCTCTGTGCTCAGTGGGGATCTGCTTGAGACTCTCTCTCTCTCTCTGCGCTTCCCCATGCTTGGGTGCGTGCTCTCTCTCTAAAATAAATAAATAAATCTTTAAAACACACACACTTTTCACTTGAAACAAAGTAAGTATATAATGCAAATAGATCGAAGACATTTTCTATAAAAATAGTGACAACCAATGGTACACATCAGTTAGGGGGCCAGTTATTGTTCATTATGCTGTCAGAGAAGGCCAGGCACACACACCACTTGTTTGAATCTAACTCTTGCATATGGGGGAAAATTAAAAAAAAAAAAGGAGCGTAGAATTACTTGAGATGAAGTAATTTGGTCCAGTAAGATGCATGCTACATAGAGACAGCATTAAAGTTGCTGCAAATAAAGAGATGTAGTGGGACAGTTTCAGTGGTATAAGCTATAAAAGCTAAAGTCCACATGACACCTGACTGGGGAAAAAGGGAAGGGAAGAAAAAGGTCTAAATCAACCCACCTCACACCTCAGATGACACAATAGTTTTTCCTGTGAATTCTTTTTTTGTCCCCATTAGTTCACCATTGCACCTTTTCCTTCTGAAGTGCCTGACATCAGGGGTGAGTTCCAGCCCTGCAGTGTTGAGGAGAGGTTTAGTCTGAAGAATAATATGTGACTTCACTCTTCCTAGTGCTGAGTTTTATCACACCCTTCCTCAAAGGACTGCCAAGTGTTTGTGTCTTCCTGACAGATCCTTGAGGACAGAAACAATGCTCATCTTATTTGGGACTACTGTCACTATCTTTTACTGATATTCATAGAAGAAGTTACATCTCAGAATATGTACAGATACGTGACAACAGCGATATAATGAAATGGGGAGGTATTTGCATCACCATCTGAAGAGCAGACTGAGAGACTGACGTGTCCAAGGGGAATGATTGCTCCCCGGGGGAGGAACTAGGACCAGAATACTGATAGTTCCCCCTGATTCTGTGCTTTGCCTCTCCTGGGGTCAGTCATGTCTTGTACGAGGACAGTGAAACAGATGCTTCTTGCATTAATATAACACCACAGAAAACTCGAAGAAAATAAAAGGGAAAAGGAAATCATTTGTTAGGAAAATCAACAGTGTTTCTTTGCTCTTTTTCCTGAATGATTTCTAGGATTAAGTTACTCAACTAGGCAGAATGATTTAAAACTTGCAGGATATTGTCCAACACCGAGTAATCCTATACAAAATAGGGGTCCGTGGAGGGCTTTCTTTCGTTCATGCTGTTTACCCAGTTTTCTCACCCTTAATTCAGGAACGGACAGAATGACTTAGGTCAAACCATAACAAAGTACTTTTGAAATTTTACAAAATGTTCTAACAAATCACTTCACTCGCTCTAAACTATAGCTGCCTCCAAATGCAAATGCCACATTTATCTTAAGGATCCAGAGATCTGAAGAATAGTAAAGGTCTGGTCAGCATTTCTTTCACTGTAGGAAACTGTAAAATTCCACAGCCACACCATACAATGCAGTCTTATTTAGAAAAGGAAGAAAAACCAAAAGCATGAGACAATATATTATTTGTTTTTAGTGTTTCTTACACTCAAATTATTTGACTTCAGGCTGCAAGAAGCAAAGAGAGATAACCCTATATGAAACTCCTCCTAAACTTCAAAACTCTGTTAAGGATTTGAAGACAGATGTAGGATGTCTGCTAGCTCTGATAAGAAACTGTAAAAGAAAAGACAGAGCCTTAGGAAGTGGAAAGAAACACAAAGTGTATTCATTACCCAACTTAGTAAAATTATGATAAAGAACTGTTGCACTATTTGTGTTAGCTAAAACTCTTAAATACAGAGCGTCTATCTTTGTTATAGCAGCCTAGGTTTTAGTAAGAGGACGAGTTAGATAGGCTTTTTAAAAGATTTTTTATCAAATTAAAAAGATATAAAGCTTACTTCCAGTGATATTAGTACTTAATCATTGAAAGAATAAATTATGTGTGAGACAAGCTATAAAAAATTTCATTTGAGGCTTTCTTTTATTAAAAAACGACATTTTAAAAAATAAACTCCTCACCATGGATTATGATGAGCGTGCGCTTCAAAGCCTGTTGCTCTTTGATGAGAGCCAGAGACAACTCATAATCTAATTGTCAAGGGTTCTTGGAATTCATTTCTAACCCATTCATTAACTTACTAGAAATATTTGTTGATGGCTACTATCAGCCAGGCACAGTGGTTGTTCTATAAAGACCAAAAAATGTGTCCGTGTTATAGTTCTGTATTCTGAAGGTCTGTCAACTTTTGTGTAGTTCTGCATTCCTGCCACTCTTCCTGCCCTCCCCCTCTCCCTCTAACATTGATAAGCAAGTGGGGAAGAAAGCAGCAGGATTTATCTATCCAGAGAGCCTGTGTAAATTACTCCAAGTTATAGCAGTTTTCTTTCACATTTCCAACTTAACTTAAGGCGACAGCTTAGAACAAAGTCAAGGTTTTGCTGTTCCCTGCGTGTTTGATTTGCACAGACCATAAATAATTCTCACTTCTAAAATCAATTGAACTATATAACTTTGGGAATTTTCTACTTTACCTGATTGTTTGGAATTGTGCATGAGTCCTCTTTTTATTACAGAGCAATTTATTTGCTGCGTTGCTTTCATATTTTGATTAGTTCTTTGAACCCAATAAAAATCAAAAATTTTATGAACATGAGATTTAACTGCCTTATTGCCTTAATGAGCAAAACAAATGCTAAACATGTCACTAAATATAGATAGAGCTAAATTTTAAATTTATAACTTTAGTGCATACTCCTATAGTATAAAGTATAGCTCTTAAATTATATTAAACTTTTAAGAGCAAGTTATCTACATAGCTTAAGCTATTTGACTTTCCCAAATTTGAACTGATTTTTTGCTTTAACTTAAATACTAAATCAGTGTCTCTACTAAAAATGGTATAAAATCACATTCCAAATTAAACATCTTAAAACATTGACCTAGCAACTAAGTTAGTAATTCATTAACATGGAAATGTTTTAAGATTAATTATTCCAATCACATGTATTGAGTTTAAAAGTTTCAGTGTCATAGACTCATAAGAAAATTGGAGTAGATCTGAGTGTTACAACTTACTTTAATTTTATTTTTGAAAAGTGCTTAATGGAAATATAGAAATAAACTTTCTAATAGAAAGACCTTTTTAGGGGTGCCTGGGTGGCTCAGTGGGTTAAAGCCTCTGCCTTTGGTTCAGGTCATGATCTCAGGGTCCTGGGATCGAGCCCCGCATCGGGCTCTTTGTTCAGCAGGGAGCCTGCTTCCCCTCCCCCCCCACCTACTTGTGTTCTCTCCCTCTATGTCAAATAAATAAATAAAATCTTAAAAAAAAAAAAAAGACCTTTTTGGATGAATGCAACTAATTAAATGTTTAAGTCTTACCATTTTTACTCACATTTTCCTGACATGGGTTTAGTTTTTAAAAACCTCTCCAAAGAGAGATATAGGATAGTTGGTTTGGAAGAGCAAAAAACAGAGTTGTCTGGAAGGGAAAAACCAGGCCATGGCCCTAAATCTGATTTCAGAAAGGCAAGAAAGATTCTTGTAATGAAGTCTTATGTATAAGGAAGAATTCCTAGAGAGCAATTATGTGGAAGAGAAACTCTGTAGATAGAGCCCATTTTTTCCTAGGGAGCCAGACTCTATTTACCCAGACCCATGCTAAAATAGAATCTCTGGTTCTAATCTGTCTTTTGGCAATTGTAGTTCTTCCAAAGAATTTAGACCTCTCACTCGCAGAGGATGCTTCAGTTATGGAATCTAAGTTAGAGATGTGTCTAAGATCTTTGATTTTCTTGCATGGAAAAAAAAATCAGTTCCTACAGGGATTGTCTATGATTATTCATATAAACTTAATCTTGTCAGAGTATAAACTTGCCCTCTCCTCCCGCAGACAACTTAGGATGAGGACAGAAAGGATGCCTGGGCGGCTCAGTTAAGCATCTGCCGCCGGCTCAGGTCATGATCCCAGGGTCCTGGGATCAAATCCCATGTCGGGCTCTCTGCTCAGTGAGAATCCTGCTTCTCCCTCTGCCTGCCACTCCCTCTGCTTGTGTTCTTGTGCACTCTCTGACAAATAAAATCTAAAAAAAAAAAGAAGAGGAATGGAGACAGAAGCCTGAGGCTGAAGGGTTATAACATACATAAATCAGACTGACCGACAAGTATGCCAACTGTCATGAACCTGTGCATGGATTTCATTAGTGAACACTTTGACTCATGTTGGTAGAAAACACTTAGAGGCTCAGCTCACATAGCTCATATATGCACTTTCAGAGAGAAGTTAGTTTGGAACAGTGAAAGAATAGGGAATAGAAAGGTAGCTTTGCACTAATTTTGTGGCAAAAGCTCCAGATTCCAATACCATCTTTCACCTGAAGCTGAGATACATGAGAGAGGCACTTAGCAATAAAGAAAAATTTTGTACAGAATTTTTCACAAAAGTTTTGTTAATGTGTTTTGTTGTTCAAGTTATCAAAGCTAAAAGTTTCTCTTTGAGGCATCACTGCATTAGTCCCTAGATAAATAAAAATGTACCTGGTTAATATAATGCAAAAGTAAAAGAAACTAATGTTAAATCATGAATAAATATGTACTATCTTAGAAACTGTAGCAAGAATATATTCCCAACTTTCATAACATTAACAGCATTATGACTGTCAGGGTTAAGGACAGTGATGGGCGAATTACTTTCATATTGATATATCCCAGGTGTGCTTATGTTCCATCAGATCAATCCAAAAAATCGAATCCAAATAATCATAAAGATTATTGCCAATGGCACACAAGAGAGTCATAGGGGGAAAAAAAAGAGTCATATGAACCTTGTCTCCGTTTTTTGATATGAAACTCAAAAATTGCCCTGATTCTAAACTAGGTATTGAAAATCTGTTGTGGGGGGTAATGTCCAGATGACTCAATCAGTTAAGCAGCTGCCTTCAGTTCAGATCATGATCCCAGGATCCAAGGATCAAGTCCTAAATAGGGCTTCCTGCTCAGTGGGAGTCTGCTTCTCCCTCCCCCTCTCCCTCGGCTCTACTGCTCCCCTTGCTTGTGCTCTCTCACTCGCTTTTTCCCTCAAATAAATGAATAAAAAAAAAAAAAAAAAGGAAAATCCATTGGGAGTTCTTTCAAAGAATGAATGCCTAAAGGTACTCTAATCCAGAGAGGAAAACTTATATTTCAGAAGCTTAAAAACAGCTTAAAACACTGAAGTTTTCTTATGCAGAAGAACTATATTTTGTTACATAGAGAAAAGTTAAATATCTGCTTTAAAAAATAAGGTCCTAAAACACTTACCTATTACCAAACTGTATATTTTATAAACATATTTTGAAGTATATAAATGAATGACTACATTTATAAATAGCAATTTGAATAAATGTTATTTCCTATGCAAAGTAATTGAAAGCCGATCATTGTGAGATGATTATTTTTGTGACTTTGTACTTGTTTAGTCAATTAACTAGTTAATTAGTTGTGCTTCTCCAAAATTAGTTATGCTTCTCCAATTAAAAAAAATAATGTGTAAGGACTTAAAGATTTCATGCTCTCCTCAATTTGTGGAATCAGATAGGTATAGATTTGAAGGTTTCTCCATAATTTATTATGCAACCTTAGAAAAACTACTTAGATTCATTTAAAATGTTTCTTCAACTGTTAAGTGGAAATAATATCTATTTCACAAGGTGGGTTCAGTAACATACCTTATTAAGCACCTAGCACAATACCTAACCTATGGTATGCTGAATACTGGCTAATATTAATAATTATAACTATTAACCATTATATGCGAACTACAAATGGGGTTGGCAAACATGAAAAATTTCCTTGAGGAGGTAGAAATTCATCTAGACCATTAAAGGCAGCAATATTGTAACATCTACTAAAATAAAAAATATACATAGAATATGCTAAATCAACATTTATTAAATGGCTGGGTTAATCTGGTGCTTTGTGGAGTAATCAAAACTGTTCCCCAGAGGAAGCTGGTCACAAAAGACCACGTATTTTATGATTCCAATTATATGAAATGTCCAGAATAGGCAAGTCTAGAGAGACTGAAGATTAGTGATTGCTGAGAGCTGGAGGAGGGAGTTTGAAGGATGATAGCTAAAGAGCATGAGCCTTCTTTTTTTTTTTTTTTTGAGCCTTCTTTTCAAGATAATAAAAACATTCTAAAATTGATTGTGGTGATGGTTGCAAGACTTTGTGAACATACTAAAAACCATTGAATTGTATAAAGTGGATGAATTATATGATATATGAATTATATATCTCAATAAAGTTGCTCCAAAGAAAAAACTTTTTACTAGAGGATCTTACTTTTCTGTTCTTCTGTAATATGGACAGAGTGTTTGTGAGTATAGGCTTTCCACCTATGCAGAATGGAAGTTCCTATGGTGTGGCTCAGTGGGGAGGAAAGAGGGACTAAGTGTCAGAGACCATAGCTATTGTACTTCTGCCCTGGAATTCTTTCTTCAATAGGCAGAAGAGTTTTTCTGGGCATCTACAGTTGAAAGGTATCCTCTATAAGCAAAATATCTTAAAATGGTAGAATGTATAGGCATTAAAAAACAACAACAACAACAACTGTCTCTAGAAGAGGTGATATGTTAAAAGCCTTTGAAGCATTTATATTATTTAAGAGTGGCCAGTGGATCTAGAGCCTAAGGTGGGGGAGTGTGCAGAATACAGTAAGATTAACAGAAACTGAGTTGGAAAATAAGAACCAGAATGGAAGATAAAATTTAATTCAAAGATGTGTTCAGTAGCTTCTAGGACTTAAAATGCCTTCGAGATGCATTAAACCTAAACTATCAAAATTCATTGAGTGACAGACTGGTAAATTAATACATAATGTGCCTATTTGAAGGCTGTGAGGGAAGTCGCCTTTTACTTTTTCCTATCTTAACTGTGACCTATCATCTACTTATATGTGTAAACCGTTTGACTTATTACTAGAGACATGATTAACTGATTTCTCTGATTCCATAACTCATAATTCATTCCTTTTAATGATTTTCTTATTTGAATTATATAATGTTCTATTTACATCCTAATGTGCATATTAATAGCACAGACATACACAGAGATGTACACAGATGTTTACATATTGTTAATATAAAATGAGAGGAAAAATTGCTGAAAGCTTTGTGTTCTTATTAAAAAGCATACCTCATGAAATATTCCCAATGGACAAAGCAATAGGCAGAACACTTCCCAGTCCACTACCACAGAGCTAAGAATTTACCCTGATTCTGGGGCAGTTGAACAGTGGCCACTACCTGGCCAGATGGTAAAGAATTGGTAAGACTGAATATTGGAGAAAAGGAGACTTGGAAAGGAATGTGTGAATGAAAAAGGCCCAGGCCATGGAAATGTTTGTGCCCCATATGGTTTCTGACATACCTTTTTCCTCATAAAAGGATTCTAAATAACCCAGATGTATAAGCAGAATATGAATGTGAGTCCTTCTCCTTCCATGATTGACCCAGGAGTTCAGGTTTTTAAACAAAGCGTTATGAAGGCAAGGATGGAGGTTTCATATGAGCTCAGCCAGCCGATGCTACCACTGAATGTCTAATTTGCCAGCAATAGAGGCCAAACGTGATGCCTTGAAGGAACTAGCAGCTATCTGGTACCTGCTTGATTAAATTGAGGCCTTTTCATTTCCAAGGAAGCAATCCACAAAATATTGCCTTCAATCACGGTACAGTTTCGAGTTTTAAATCAGCAAGCTAATGTTCAAAAGCAATAATTTTTGTGGAATAGCCAAATGCTTTATTGAAAATTTCTCCCAAAATGTGCAAATCTTAGTATAACGGGGAAGCAGTGCAGATGAGTCTTCTAAAATTAGATTTAATAATCTTGTTGATAAATTGCTTGTTTTGAGCCCGAGTTTGTTTTTCTGTAAGTTTTAGTACCCGAGGAAGATATGTGTGTACCAATGAACATGATAATGAAATTTTCTGAATGGTTCTCTGAAATATTCCTCTGAAACAGAAGCTGCTCCCTAATAATTTTGGTTTTATCCTGTCATTAGGTAAAGACTTAAAAATTGCAGCTATGCTATTAGTTTGACATTGACTATCAAGAGCAAATAGGATTTCTGAGTATATACTTTCAAGTGTGCATGTGTGTATGTGAGCATGTGTGTAAGTGTACACACATTTTCATCCTCTTTCCTTTCTTTTCTTTTAAAGTATTACATGGAGAATACATTTGCAATGGTTGAATTAACACTTATACCACAGGCCGAAAAACATTGCTCTCTTCCCTTCGTTCTGTGAGTAATGCTTTACACTTTCAAAAATCCCTTTTTAGACAATTATCACATGATCTCTCTGATATGAAGAATTTGAGAGGCAAGGAGGTAGTTTGGGGGGAGGTGGGGGAGAGAAATGAAACAGGAAGGGATGGGGAGGGAGACAAACCATAAGAGACTCCTAGACTCACGAAACGAACTAAGGGTGGCTGGGAGGCAGGGGGGTAGGGATGGGGTGGCTGGGTTGTGGACATTGGGGGGTGTGTGTGCTGTGGTGGGTGCTGTGAAATGTGTGGGCCTGATGATTCGCAGACATGTACCCTGGGGCAAGTGGTGCATTATATGTTAATAAAAATTTTTTTAAAAATCCCTTTTTAAGGTTAAGGTCACCAGTCAGTGTTAGCTACTTATAACTGAAGAACTCAAATTTAACAATTACATATGTTAATTACTCCCATGGCTTTATGGCCCATGTAGACTAAAGACAAAGTCAGGATTGTTCAAATTTTTTGCATGTAATTTTTGCATAAAATTTTTTAAATCTAGCCAACTCTTTGCCAGCAAAATTTCATGGATTCTATTCTAATTTACTTTTAGCCTGAGGGAGAGGTATAAGATAATGTTATTAACTAACATGTACTGAGCATCTACTATGTATCAGGCAATGATACATTTCTTTAACACTCATGAGTTATATATTTTAATTATACTAATATTGACGATGGTAAATTGATATTAAATTTCCCAAACATCACACAATTAGTAAGTAGCAGTATTATGTACTTAACTATCATATCACCTCCTTAAAAATCAGTCTATTCAAGGTATTTGTGAAGCCTTGGCAAATGCCTTCTAAAAGAAGGGCATAAAAAAATCCATGAGTAGTAATCAAAAAAAACTCCCAACAAATAAAAGTCCAGGACCAGATATCTTCACAAGTGAATTCTACCAAACATTTAAAGAAGAGTTAATACCTAGTCTTCTCAAACTATTCCAAAAAATAGAAGAGGAAGGAAAGCTTCCAAATTCATTCTAAGGCCTTGATACCAAAACCAGATAAAGAAGCTACAAAAAAGAACTACAGGTCAATCTCTCTGATGGATATAGATGCAAAAGTCGTCATCAAATATTAGCAAACCAAATCCAACAATACATTTAAAAAGTCATTCACCAAGATCAAGTGGGATTTAATTATGGGATGCAATGGTGGTTCAGTATTCACAAATCAACATGACACATCACATCAGTAAGAGACAATAAGACATCAAAAAACCATATGATCATTTCAATAGATGCAAAAAAGTATTTGACAAAGTATAGCATCCATTCATGATAAAGCCTCTCAGCAAAGTGGGCTTAGGAGGAACATAACTCTACATAATAAAGGCCATATATGAAAAACCCATAGCTAACATCATACTCAGTGGCGAAAAACTGAGGGCTTTTCCCCTAAGGGAATAAGACAAGGATACCACTCTCACCACTTTTATTCAACAAAGTGTTGGAAGCCCTAGTCACAGCAAACAAACAAACAAAAAAAGGGAATAAAATGTTTTCAAATTGGTAAGAAAGAAGTAAAACTTTCACCATTGCAGATGACATGATACTATATACAGAAAACCTGAAAGATTTCACTGAAAAACTACTGGAACTGATAAATGAATTTAGTAAAGCTGTAAGATACAAAATCAATGTGTAGGAATCTGTTGCATTTCTATACACTAACAGTGAAGTAGCAGTAAGAGAGATTAAGAAAATAATCCCATTTTGCACCAAAAACATTAAAATATATAGGAATAAACTTAGTCAAAGGGGTGAAAGACTTTCACTCTGAAAACTGTAAAACTCTGATGAAAGAAATTGAAGATGACACAAACAAATGGAAGGATATTCCATGCTTATGTGTTGGGAGAACCAATATTGTTAAGATATCCACAGTACCCAAAGCAGTCCTTATAAATACCAACAGCATTTTTCACAGAACTAGAACAAAAAATCCTAAAATTTGTATTGAACCACAAAAGACACTGAATAGCCAAAGCACTCTTGACAAAAGAGAACAAAACTCGGGGGTATCACAATCCCAGATTTCAAGATACACTGCAGAGCTATAGTAATTAAAACAGTATGGTACTGGCACAAAAATATACACAGATATCAATGGAATAGAATAGAGAGCTCAGAAGCTAACCCACAATTATATGGTCAATTAATCTACAGCAAAAGAGGCAAGAATATGCGATGGGGAAAAGACAGTCTCTTCAACAAATGGCGCTGGGAAAACTGGACAGCTACATGCAAAGAATGAAACTGGACCGCTCTCTTACAATATGCACAAAAATAAACTCAGAATGGATTAGCAATCTAAATGTGAAACTTGAAACTATAAAAATCCTAGAAGAGAACACAGACAATAATTTCTCTGAAACCAGTCATAGCAGCATTTTTCTAGATATGTCTCCTGAGACAAGGGAAACAAACGCAAAAATATACTACTAGGACCACATCAGAATTAAATGCTTCTGCGCGTGCACACACACACACACAAAATCAACAAAACTAAAAGAGAACCTATGAAATGGGAGAAGATATTTGCAAATGACAGATCTGATGAAGAGTTAGTATCCAAAATATATAAAAAGAACTTATATAATTCAACAACAGAAAAAAAAAAAACCCAGATAATCCAATTTAAATATGGGCACAGGGCATGAACAGACATTTCTCCAAAAGAGACTTACAGATGGCCAAGAGACACATAAAAAGATGGTAAGCATCACTAATCACCAGGGTAATACAAATCAAAACCACAATTAGATATCACGTCACACCTGTCAGAATGGCTAAAATTAAAAATACAAGAAACAACAAGTGGTGGCAAGAATGTAGAGAAAAAGGAACCATCTTACACTATTAGTGGAAATGCAAACTGGTGCAGCCACTATAGAAAACAATAGAGGTTCCTCAAGAAGTTAAAAATAGAACCACTCTACAATCCAGTAATCACACTACTGGGTATTTACTTAATATATAAAAAACACTAATCCAGAGGGATACATGCACCCCTATGTTTATTGCAGCATTATCTCTAATACCCAAACTATGGAAGCAGCCCAAGTGTTCATAGATAGATGGATGGATAAAGAAGAAGTGGTGTATATATATATACAACAGAATGTTATGCAGCCATAAAGAGAGTGAAATCTTAACATTTGCAATGACATGGATAGAGCTAGGGAGTATAATACTCAATGAAATAAGTCAGTCAGAGAAAGACAAATAAGCATATGATTTCACCATATGTCAAATTTAAGAAATGAAGCAAATGAGCAAAAAAAAAAAAAAACAGAGACAAACCAAGACACAAACTCTTAACTACAGAGAATAAACTGATGGTTACTGGAGGGGAGCGGATGGGGGATGGGTGAAATAGATGTTGGGATTAAAGATTACACTTATCATGATAAATTTAAAAAATGACAAAAAACTAAAAATCTTAAAAAATTGAATAGCTTAATTTTTGTAAGATTTATTTATTTTAGAGAAAGAGTGTGTGCATGTGCATGTGCACATATGAGTTAGGGGGGATGCAGAGGTAGAGAATCTTCAAGCTGGTTCCCCACTGTGTATGGAGCTCAATGTGGGGCTCAGTCTCACAACCCATGAGATCATGACTTGAGCAGAAACGAAGAGTCAGACATTCAATCCACTGAGCCACCCAGGTGCCTCTAAAAGCTTTTTTTTTTTTAATCACTAGCCAATTTAGAAAATCAAAGCCAAGAACAAGAGTACTCTCCCAAAAGGTGGAGATTGCAACAACAGTAAGAATAAAATATACAGATAGTAATTTAAGATGTGTATTTTATATTCTAAGAAAAATATGAAACAATACTGCTTTCATAAAAAAGTATCACCTGAAGAACTTAGATATTAAAAGTTATTATTCAACAAAGTAACTCTTAGAAAAAAAACCTAGTAAACACTACTCTTGGCCAGGTAATCATAGTGATAAGTCATGTTGATAGTCAGTACCTCCTAATATGATTATAAGGACACTTCACCTCTGTCACATTCTCCAAAAAATTATAATTCTAATAATGAGAAAAAAAATCATACAAACAGAAGACATTCTATAAAATCCCTAACCAATACTCCTCAAAATTGTCAGGAAAAAAAAGTCTGAGAAACTATCACAGACCTGAGGAGGCTAGGGAAGCATGACAGCTAAACACAATGTTATCCTGGATGGGTGGCTGGGATAGAAAAGAATACTAGTAGAAAAAATGGTGAAATCTGAATAGAGAGAGCATGGAGCTTAGTTAACAATAATGCACCTATGTTGGTTTCTTAGTTTTACAAATGAACCATGATTGTATAAGATGTTGGTAATAGAAGGAATTGCACGAAGGGTAGACAACAATTCCCTATTATCAATGAAACTTTTCTGTTAACCTAAAATTATTCCAAAATAAAAATTTTGTTTTTAAACACTTCCTCAAATCAAGTAGCAAGGTTTTTAAGCAGAACGACAAGGGAAATAATGGCTTAATATTCTGATTTCTGCAGTATAAGACTACAAATTCTAAAAAGCCTTCTATAAAACATTCAGATGTTAGATAAATCACTATAAATATACTTTTAAATAAACTTTTATGAGTTCAAAACATTTAAGAGAAATTTTCCTGAGGGCAAAAATAGACATAAATATTTTAAATACTGAAATATTAAGCTAAAACCAGGTGGTAATTTTTAGTACTCAATATTGCCCTAGGTGAGCAGGGATCATGATGTGAGGCTCGATCCCAGGACGCTGGGATCATGACCCAAGCTGAAGGCAGATGCGTAATGACTGAGCCACCCAGATGCCCCTTGTTATCTTTTTCTTTCTTGCTTTTCTTCTTTTTTTAACTGATATGTAGTTAACATACAGTGTTATATTAGTTTTAGGTATACAATATCATGATTCAACAATTCTATACATTATTCGGTGCTCATGAAGATAAGCATAGTCTTGAACCCATTTATCTATTTCTCCTGTCCCTCCCCCAACCTTCCTACCAGCAACTAAACTACCAGTTTCTTCTCTGTATTTAACAGTCTGCTTTTTTTTGTCTCTTAATTTCTTTGCTTTGTTTCTTAAGTTCCACATATGAGTAAAATTGTATGGTATTTGTCTTTATCTAACAGACTTATTTCACTTAGTATTATACCCATTAGGTCCATCATGTTGTTGCAAATGGCAAGATCTCATTTTTTATGTCTGAGTAGTATTTCATTTTATATGTATATTCATTATATATAAATCATCATACATATTCATTTTCATATACATGTACATATTCTTTTTCGTATACATATGTATTTCTCACTTCTTCATCCATTCATCTAAGGTTGACATTTTGGCTACTTCCATAGCTTAGCTATTTTAAATAATGCAACAATAAACATGAGGATGCATGTATCATTTTCAATTAGTGTTTCTATTTCCTCTGGGTAAACACCTGGTAGTGGAATTATTGGATCATATGGTATTTCTATCTTTAATTTTTTGAGGAACCTCCATACTGTTTTCCACAGTAGTTGTACCGATATACATTCCAACTGATAGTGCAAGAGGGTTCCTTTTTCTTCACATACTTGCCAACACTTGTTATGTCTTGTCTTTTTTATTTTAGCCATTCTGACAGGTATGAGGCCATATCTCATCATGGTTTTTATTTACATTTCCCTGATAATTAGTGATTTGGGACATCTTTTCGTGTATCTGTTGGCCATTTGTATGTCTTCTTGGAAAAATGTTTATTCAGTTCCTCTGCCAATTTTTTAAATTAGTTGGGATTTTTTTTTTAAAGATTTTTATTTTTATTTATTTAACAGAGAGAGATCACAAGTAGGCAGAGAGGCAGGCAGAGAGAGGGAGAAGCAGGCTCCCTGCTGAGCAGAGAGCCCAATGCGGGGCTCGATCCCAGGACCCTGAGACCATGACCTGAGTTGAAGGCAGAAGCTTTAACCCACTGAGCCACCCAGGTGCCCCTAGTTGGGATTTTTTTGGTGTAGAGTTTTGGTTTATATATTTTGAGTATTAACTCCTTATTGGATATAACATTAGCAAATATCTTCTCCCATTCAGTAGGTTGCCTTTTAGTTTTGTTGATGATTTCCTTTGCTGTGCAAAAGCTTTTTATTTTGTGTAGTCCCAGTTCTTAATTTTGCTTTTGTTTCTCTTGCATTAAGAGAACTATCCAGAAAAATGTTTCTATAGCTGATATCAAAAAAATTACTGTCTCTTTTCTTCTGGGGCTTTATGAACTCAGGTCTCTTGAATAGGTCTTTAATACATTTTGAATTTTGTGTGTGTGTGGTATAAGAAAGTGATCCAGTTTTATTCTTCTGCCTATAGCTGTGCAGTTTTCCTAGCACCATTTGTTGAAGAGACTGTCCTTTCCGCCATTGTGTATGCCTGTATTCTTTGTCATAAATTAATTGATCATTTATGTATGGGTTTATTTCTGGGCTCTCTATTCTGTTCCATTGATCTATGTGTCTGTTTTTGTGCCAGAACCATACTAAAATTTCAGTATTCTTCTAGTTCTGTGAAAATGTTGTTATTTTTTTAAGGGATTGCATTAAATTTGTAAATTGTTTTAGGTAGCGTGGACATTTTAATAATATTGGTTCTTCCAATCCATGAGTATAGAGTATCTTTCCATTTGTTTGTGTCATCTTCAATTACTCTCATCAGGGTTTTATAGTTTTCAGAGTACAAGTCTTTCACCTCCTTGATTAAATTTATTCCTGGAATTGTAATCTTTTTTGGTGCAATTGTAAATGAGACTGCATTCTTAATTTCTCTTTCTTCTACTTCATTATTAGTGTATAGAAATGAAACATTTTTCTGTATATTTTGTATCTTGCAGCATTACTGAATTCATTTATCAGTTCTAGTAGTTTTTTGGTGGAGTCTTTCAGATTTTCTGTGTATAGTATCATGTCATCTACAAATAGTGAAAGTTTTACTTCTTCCCTACCAATTTGGATGCTATTTATTTCTTTTTCTTACCTGATCGTTGTGGCTAGGACTTCCAGTATTTTGTTGAATAGTAGTGAGAATGAACATCCTTGCTGATCTTAGCAGAAAAGCTGTTTTTCACCACTGAGTATGCTGTTAGTTGTGAGTTTTAACTTTTTAAAAGTTTTCATCATAAATGGATGCTGTACTTTGCCATGTGCTTTTTCTGCATCCATGGAAATGATCATATGGTTTTTATCCTTTATCTTGTTAAATGATGTATAATGTTGATTAATTTGTGGATATTAAACCATTCTTGCATCACTGGGAAAAATCCCACTTGATTATGGTGAATATTTTTTAATGTATTGTTGGATTTGGTTTGCTAATACTTCGTTGAGGATTTTTTGCACCCATGTTTATGAGAAAATGGCCTGTACTTCCCTTTTTTTTTTTTATAACGTTGAATCTGGTTTTGGTATCAGAGTAATGCTGGCTTTGTAGAATGAATTTGGAAGTTTCCTTCCTCTACTATTTTTTGGAATAGTTTGAGAAGAATAAGTATTAACTCTTCTTTAAATGTTTGGTAGAATTCACCTGTGAAGACATCTGGTCCCAGGCTTTTGTTTGTTGATTTTTGATTACTGATTCAGTTTCATTGCTAATAATGTGTTCAAATTTTCTATTTCTTATTAGAAATAGATTCAGTTTTGGAAGATATGTTTCTAGGAATTCATCCATTTCTTCTGTGTTGCCTAATTTTTAGTCATACATTTTTTCATAATACTCTCTTATCATCCTTTGTATTTCTGTGGTGTTGATTGTTATTTCTCCTCCCCTGTTTCTGATTTTATACCAGCTCTTGGTTTCATCGATCTGTTCTGAGTTTTTTTTAGTCTATATTTCATTAATTTTTCTTTAATCTTTATTATTTCCTTCCTTCTACTGGCTTTGGGCTTTGTTTGTTCTTTTTTTTGTTCCATTAGGTGTGAAGTTAGGTTATTTATTTGAGATCCTCCTTGCTTGTAGAAGTAGGCCTGTAATGCAATAAACTTATCTCGTCAATCAAATTTTGTAGCATCACAAAGATTTTAGACCATTGTGTATTTATTTTCATTTGTCTCCCTGTATTTTTTGATTTGCTGTTTGATTTTTTTGGCTAACATATTCATTGTTCAGTAGCATTTTATTTAGCCTCCAAGTATTCATGTTCTTTCCTCTTTTCTTGTAATTGATTTCTAATTTCATAGAAACTTATGGTAGAAAAGAAGAATGATGGAATTTCAGTCTTCTTAAATATATTGAGATTTGTTTTGTGACCTAATATGTGATCTATCTTGTAGAATGTTCCATGTGCACTTGAAAAGAAGTATAGTCCACTGTTTTTGGATGGACTGTCCTGAATATAACTGTTAGGTCCATCTGGTCTAATGTGTCATTCAAAGCCACTGTTTCCTGGTTCATTTTCTGTTTGAATGATCTATACATTGATGTAAGTGGAATGTCTTTGATATTATTGTATTACTGTCAATTTCCTTCTTTATGTCTGTTTATAGTTCCTTTATGTATTTAGATGTTCCTATGTTGAATGCGTAGGTATTTACAATTGTTATATCCACTTGTTGGATTGTTTCCTTTATCATTATGTAGTGCCCTTGTCTCTTATTACAGTCTTTGTTTTAAAGTCTGTTTTGTCTAAGTGTTGCTACCCTAGCTTTCTTTTGATTTCCATTTGCATTGTAAGTCATTGTTCATCTCTTCACTTTTAATCTGCTTGTAGTCTTTAGGTTTGAAAATAAGTCTCTCATAGACAGCATATAGACAAAGTCTTGCTTTTTTTTTTATTTAAGATTTTATTTATTTGACAGAGAGAAACACAGCGAGAGAGGGAACACAAGCAGAGGGAATGGTAGCGGGAGAAGCAAACTTCCTGCCGAGCAAAGAGCCTGATGCGGGGCTCGATCCCGGGACCCTGGAATCATGACCTGGGCCGAAGGCAGACGCTTAACGACTGAGCCACCCAGGCGCCCCCAAAGTCTTGCTTTTTTTATCAATTCAGTCACTCTTTGTCTTTTGATTGGAGCATTTAGTCCATTTTCATTTAAAGTAATTGTTAATATATATGTGCTTAGTGCCATTTTGTTACTATTTTTATAGTTCATCTTTGTTTCATTTTACTTCTTTTTATGTTTTCCCTTGTGGTTTGATGGCTTTCTTTACTTGTATGTTTGGATATCTTTCTCTTTATTTTTTGTTTATCTATTGTAGGTTTTTGATTTGTGGTTACTGGTAAGTTTGTATACATCTTATCAGTATAGCAGTCTATGTTAAGTAGAGATTCTCTTGAGTTTCAAACTTTCTTAAAACACTGAATTTTTACTCCTTTGTACATTTTATCTATGTGATGTCATAATTTACATCCTTTTATTTTGTGAAGCCCTTGACTAATTTTTGTAGATATAATTGATTTTACTGCTTTTGTGCTTTAACTTCCATATTATGTGTTTGCATTTACCTATGAAATGTTTCCTTTTCATGATTTTCCTACTCCTGATGGTGGCCTTTTCTTTATACCTAAAGAATTCTCATAATGTTTCTTGTAAGGCTAGTTTAGTAGTGATGAACTCTTTTATCCTTTGTTTGTCTGGGAAACTCTTATCTCTCTTTCTATTCTGAATGATAACCTTACAGGATGAAGTATTCTCAGTTGCAGGGGTTTTTTGGGGTTTTTTTGTTTTTGTTTTTTTCTTTTCAGTACTTTGAATATATCATGCCACTTTCTTCTGGCTGGCAAAGTTTCTGATAAAAAATTAGCTGATAGCTTTATGGGGTTTCTCCTATATATAACTGTTTTCTTTTCTCTTGCTGCTTTTAAAATTTCTCTTTATCACTACTTTTTGTCATTTTATTTATTATATATATTGGTGTGGACCTCATTGGATTAATTTTGTTGGGGGCTTTCTGAATCTGGAAATCTGTTTCCTTCCCCAGATTAGGGATATTTTCAACTATAACTTTTTCAAACAAATTTTCTGCCCCCTTCTGTCTTCTTCTGGGATCCCTATAATGCAAATGTTATTACACTTGTAGTGGCACTAAGTTCCTTTAACCTATTCTCATTTTTTACTATTTTTTTTTTCTTTTTGCTATTTGGCATGGTTGCTTTCCATAACCCTGTCTTCCAGGTTGCTGGTCCATTTTCCCACCTCCTCTAATCTCATATTGATTCCTTCTAGTGTTTTGGGTTGTTTTTTTGGTTTTTGTTAGTTAGTGGTTTTTGTTGTTGTTTTTTTTTTTCCAGTTATTGAGTTCTTCATTTCCGATTGTTTTTACTTTTTCTTCCGTATTTTCTATCTCTTTTAAAGGTCCCTTTGAGATTTCCCACTCTTTTCTCAAGTCCAGTGAGTATCTTTATGACCACTACTTTGATTTTTGTATCAAGTATATTGCTTATCTCCACTTTATTTAGCTCTTTTCTGTGGTTTTATCCTGCTCTTGCATTTGGAACATATTCCTCTATTTCCTTATTTTGTCTAATGCTCTGTGTTTTTTTCCTACATAGAAAAGTCACCTGTATCTCCTGATCTTGAAAGTAGTAGCTTTATGAAGAAGAGGTCCTGTGGTGCCCTGTAGCACAATGCCCCTAGTTCTTCAGAACCAGGTGTTTCAGAAGTGTTTCCTATATGGGTTGAATGCACCCTACTGTTACAGCTAAGTCACATTTGCCTTCAGTCCAGTCAGCTTCAATGGCCCACTTTGCCTGTTGTGGGCACACCAGGAAAAACTTGGTTTCTTTGCTGGTGAGGGGCCATTCTGGGATCACTACAGGCTTGTAGTTGAGTGGGGCTGCCAGTCAGAGCAGGTGCCTGTGTTCCACCATTCTTTGGGGCTGTAGTCACACTGATCAGCAGTGCACTCTCTCTACACTACTAGCTATAAGGTTCAGGTGCTGGGACTGTAGGCACACTAGTGTGTGTGTGTTAACTTCTCCTCTTTCCAGGGCAAGAGTTATTTTGGAGTGGCATTAGTTCATGCTGAGATTGCTTGCAGGATATGTCAGGGCAGAAACCTCTTTGGAAGAACACCTGCATGGTGGGGCAAATTAGATGGGGCAGATCTGCAGTAGAACATGGTACTAGCAAATTCGGTAGAGACTGTTCATACTGGTTCCCTCAAATGTTTTGATCTCTAGGCAGGAGGGGTGAAGAGAAATGGCAACCACCAGCACTTGTATTCTGGTGAAGTCCTCTAAAGATCCCTTCCCCTTCAGTGTATGTTCTGAGATTAGTAAATAAACCTTCACATATACCCAGGTGCTCTTCAAATTGCTGTTTTTATGCTGTATCTTAGCTGGGTTATTTGTTATGTGGCTCTTCTTAAGTGTGGGGGTTCAGTTTCTTACTCTCCTGTACTCCCAGAGCTAAACCAGTTATAAAGTACCTGGAATTAAGCCCTACTGATTGTAAAAACCCACAGAATTAAGCCCTACTGGTTTTCAAAGCCAAAGGTTGGGGTTTCTTATCTTCCCAGTGCAAGTCCCCTGTGCCTGGGGTGCGTGGTGTCTCACTTCTTCATGTTTACGGTGTCATTCCCAACTGTGGTTAGTCTTGCTGGGGATTTGGCTCCTGACTTTGTCTCTGCCCTTCCTACCCTTTTAGATGTGGCCTCCTCTCTATAATTATCTGTGGAAAGTCTGTCCTGTAGTCTTCAGGTCATTTTTAGAGTTAGTTGCACTGATGTGGTTGTGACTTCAGTGTGTCTGTGGGACAAGGTGAGCTCAGAATCCTTGTACTTTGCCAGCTTTCCCAGGATTCCAAAACAAGCAATAAAGTTTAAAAGAAAAATAGGCAGAAATAAGTCCAAGTGGACATGAAAAAATAACCAAATAGAAAAAAATGGATATTAGAAATTAAGTTATTATAAAAGTTCCAAGGACAGAATAAACTCTAGCTTGGACTCAGAGACAGCATCAGTAGACTATAAGACAATTACAAAGTCTCACCATTGGTCATGTTATCTAACTTCGCTGCTATTTAAACCACTTCTTTTTTAGCTGCTTTACTCAAATTTGCTGTTATTTAGTCCAAGACAAAGCAAATCTAGCCAATCTATTTATATTCAGTTCTTCATTTGAAAACTGAATAGCATTATATATGAAGAAATCTATTCCAATAAATTAAATATGCCAACTTCTTGTTTACCCTGAACTATCCCCAGTGAGCAGTTATGCTGACTTGTAACCAAATCATGAAATAAAAATAAGGGGGGAATTGAACTGAAGAGGAGGATTTGACATAAAATAAAAAGGGAATTTATTTTATGAAGATATGCAATCTCCTTGGCTCCTGTACTTAATTATTGGTAATTTAAAGACAGTAAGCACACAGAAGATTTTTAAGCCAGTGAAAATGCTCTTTGTGATATAATGATGAATATATATCATTTTACTTTTTTTTCTCAAACATGTAGAATGTGCAACACCAAGAGTGAACCTTAAGGTAAATTATGAAGTGTGAATGTAGGTTCATCCCTGGTTTAAAAAAAAAAGGCACCTTTCTGTTGAGTGATGTTGATAATGAGGAGGCTGTGTATATGTAGGGGCAGGAGATATATTTGAAATCTCTGTTCCTTCCTTTTCATTTTGTTGAAAACTTAAGCCATCTCTAAAAAATTTGTCTTTAAAAAAAAGAAATGAAGATTGTAAAAAAAAGTCATTTAATATGGCTGGAAATGCTTACTCTTTTGTTTAAAGCAATAAAATGTTTTCTATACTTTGAATGTGACTCAACCTAGAAAATGTCTATGTGATGGATGTAGTCTCAAGTTCATTTATGAACAGGGAAAATCATCAAATTGTGTTACATGTCTGAATAGTAGAAAAATAATAGACAGAAACCATGTGTTATTTTTTGTGTCCCATAATCCCTAACACTGACAAAAAATAAAATCTGTTGATTGACCAAGCAAACAATTTACCTAGGAATTTCTTCCACATTATGTCACAGGTTTGGTTTGTACCTGCAGTGGCCTTTTGCAGAATCTATTCTACTAACTGATAACTCTTACCTCAGTAAAAACCTGACATAACTACATGGCATACAAAACCTTTTGACTTGGCACTAGCTGATCTGTCTGACTATCTCCTGCCACTTCCTATACTGCATATCCTTCCCCAGAACACACTCCAATCTCTTAACAGTTCTAAACAATTCTGAGGATGATCCCCAGTATGCCAACCTCCCTTCACATCCCTCACTTTCACACATGTTCTTCCATCTGCTAGAATCCTTTCATCATTTCCTCCCCCTAACAATCCCCACTCATCTTTCAAATCCCACTGAAATGGTGTGACTTCCCATGGTGCACTAAGCAGCATGGACTGCTGTTTCTCCTTTGCTCCCCCTAAATACCGTACTCCATTGTGTAAATCACTGTACTGAATTAAAATAATTTCTTGATCCTTGTCTCTCCCACTAGACCCTAAGATCCTAGAAGGCATATTTACTTTTGTTTCTTTGTGTTCCCAAGACCCAGCTAAGAGCTTTGTCCATCATGGACACACAAAAATGTCTATCGCAACTAGGTCAAAAAAAAGTTACACAGCTCTTAATGGGAAAAAGTCAGTCTTGTCTATTCTTTCACCTTGCTGCATCTCTTAATTTTGTACTTCTAGGTGCTCTGAAAACTTTGCCAGCATTCTATAATATCATGCCTAGTGGTCACCTACACTGTCTGTGACCTAGTGGTCACCTACACTGTCTGTGAACCCAGAGCTCAGACTTCCTATTCTAATGCCAACTTCTAAAAGATACACAACCTGAAGTAGATATCTAAACTATTTAGTCAGTGGAAAAGGGAGAATAATAATAGGCAACACTTACTGATCATTTACTATGTTTTAAGCATTGTTCATACAATAACTCATTTAATCCTCCAAAAAATTCATTTTGGGGGGGTATCATTTACCCTTATTTACAGGTAAGAAAACTAAAGCACAGAAAGGTTAGGTAACTTGATCAAAGTCACAGAGCTCATAAGCAGTAGAGTCAGAATTCAAACTCAAGCAGCCTGGCTCCAGAGCCCATCATTTAATTATGACCCTCAAGTGCCTCTACCATAATATTGCCATATGTGAGGATTAAAGGATATAATGCAGATACATTCCTTAGCACACAGTAAAACTTCTGCAGATGGCAGTTATACTTATTGTCATGATAACAAATCACCTCACCTTCCTAGTTCCAATACCAGGTATTGATAATTCTGCACTTTTACTTAATGATAAAAATGATGAATTTGAAGTTACTTATTATAAAATTGGCTTTAAAAGGCTTAATATAATGTTCCAACGTCAGAATTATTGGAATCCCAGAGGGAGTAGAGAAAGACAGAAGACTAGAAGATATAGCTGACCAAATTCTGAATGAAAATTTCCCCAGTCTGGGGAATGAAACAAGTGTTCATGTCCTAGAGGCAAAAAGGACACCCGCCAAGATCAACGAGTCTAGAAAGACACCCAGACATATAATTGTAAAATGTGCAAATTATAATTTTAGACAAGAGGTCCTGAGGGCAGCTAGGGGGAAGAGATTCTTTACATACAGAGGAAGACCCATTAGAATAATGTCAGACCTGTTCACAGAAACCTGACAAGCCAGAAAGGGCTGGCATGATATATATATTCAGGGCACTAAATGAAAAGAAGATGTAGCCAAGAATACTTTATCCAGCAAGGCTGACATTCAAAATAAATGGAGAGATAAAGAGCTTCCAAGACCAGCAAGGATTAAAAGGGTATGTGACCACCAAGCCAACACTACAAGAAATATGAAAGGGGGTTCTATAAAAGTAGAAAGAATGCATGACTGACTTAGAACAGAAATTTACAGTCTATAGAAACAAGGACTTCACAGGCAACATGATGTCAATAAACACCTATCTTTCAATAATCAATCTCAACATGAATGGCCTAAATGCTCCCGTAAAATGGCACAGGGTTGCAGAATGGATAAAATGACAGGACCCGACCATATGCTGTCTACAAGAGACACATTTGGAACCAAAAGATACATCCAGACTGAAAGTGAAAGGATGGAGAACCATCTTTCATGCCAACGGGCCTCAAAAGAAAGCTGGGGTAGCGATTCTCATATCAGATAAGTTAGATTTTCAGCTAAAGACTCTAGTCAGAGATACAAAAGGACACTACATCATTCTTAAAGCGTCTATCCTCCAAGATCTAACAATTGTAAATATTTATGCCCCCAATATAGGAGCAGCTAACTACATAAGCCAACTGTTAATCAAAATGGAGTCATATTGATATGAATACATTAATAGTAGGAGATCTTAACACGCCACTCTCAGTAACAGACAGATCATCTAAACAGAAAATCAATAAAGAAACAAGAGCTTTGAATGACACATTGGACTAGATCGGCCTCGTAGATATATACAGAACATTCCACCCTAAAACAACAGAATACTCATTCTTCTTGAGCGCACATGGAACTTTCTCCAGAATATATCACAAACTGGGTCACAAATCAGGACTCAACCAATGCCCAAAGATTGAGATGATTCTCTGCATATTCTCATACCACAATGCTTTGAAACCACAAGAAAAATTTTGGAAGGAATTCAAACACTTGGAGGCTAAAGACCAACCTGCTCAAGAATGCTGGGATCAACCAGAAAATCAAAGATGAACTTAAACAATTCCTGGAGACCAATGAGAATGAAGACACATCGATCCAAAACCTATGGGACACGGCAAAGGCAGTCCTAAGGGGAAAATACATAGCCATCCAAGCCTCACTCAAAAAAAATTGAAAAATCCCAAATACACCAGCTCTCTTTACACCATAAAGAACTGGAAAAGCAACAACAAATTAAGCCAACACCATGCACAAGAAGGGAAATAAGATTAGAGCAGACATCAACGAGTTAGAAACTAGAGAAACAGTAGAACGCATCAATGAATCCAGAAGTTGGTTTTTTGAAAGAATCAATAAGATCAATAAGCCACTGGCCAAACTAATCCAAAAGAAAAGAGAGGGACCCTAATTAACAAAATTATGAATGCAAGGGGAGAGATCATGACTAATCCAAAGGAAATAGAAACAATCATCAAAAGTTATTATCAACAGCTATATGCCAATAAGTTAAACAACCTAGAAGAAATGGATGCATTCCTGGAAACCCATAACCTTCCAAGACTGAAACAGGAAGAAATTGACAACCTAAATAGACCAATATCTAGTAATGAGATTGAAGCAGTGATCAAAAACCTCCCAAAAAACAAGAGTCCAGGACCTGACGGATTCTCTGAGGAATTCTACCAAACTTTCAAGAAAGAAATAATACCTATTCTCCTGAAACTATTTCAAAAAATAGAAACAGAAGGAAAACTTCTAGTCTCTTTCTATGAAGCCAACATTACCTTGATCCCCAGACCAGCCAAAGACCCCATCAAAAAGGAGAATTTCAGACCAATATCCCTGATGAATATGGATGCCAAGATTCTCAACAAGATCCTAGTTAATAGAACATTAAAAAGATTATTTTTAGTCAGCACATTAAAAAGATTATTCATCATGACCAAGTGGGATTTATCCCTAGGATGCAGGGGTGGTTCAACATTTGCAAATCAATCAATGTGATAGAACAAATCAATAAGAAAAGGGGGAAGAACCACATGGTCCTCTCAATTGATGCAGAAAAAGCATTTGACAAAATTCAGCATCCGTTCCTGATTAAAACTCTTCAGAGTATAGGGATAGAAGGAACATTCCTCAACATCATAAAGTCTATCTATGAAAAGCCCACAGCAAATATCATTCTCAATGGGGAAATGCTGACAGCCTTCCCTTTGAGATTAGGAACATGACAAGGATACCCACTCTCACCACTCTTGTTCAACATAGTACTAGAAGTCCTAGCGACAGCAATCAGATAACAAAAAGAAATAAAAGATATTCAATAGGCAATGAAGAAGTCAAACTCTCTCTCTTTGCAGATGACATGATACTTTATATGGAGAACCC
>CM053605.1:39617300-39752887 GCA_028646535.1 Procyon lotor
GGCCAAAATCAACAAGACAGTAAACAACAAATGTTGGAGAGGATGTGGAGAAAGGGGAACCCTCTTCCACTGTTGGTGGGAATGCAAGTTGGTGCAGCCACTTTGGAAAACAGTGTGGAGATTCCTCAAGAAATTAAAAATAGAGCTACCCTATGACCCTGCAATTGCACTCCTGGGTATTTACCCCAAAGAAGCAGATACAGTACAAAGAAGGGCCACATGTACCCCAATATTCGTAGCAGCAATGGCCACAATCCCCAGATGTGGAAAGAGCCAAGATGCCCTTCATCAGATGAATGGATAAAGAAGATATGGTTCATATATACAATGAAATATTACTCAGCCATCAGAAAGGATGAATACCCAACTTTAGTATCAACATGGATGGGACTGGAAGAGATTATGCGAAGTGAAATAAGCCAAGCGGAGAGAGTCAGTTATCTTATGGTCTCACTTACATGTGGAGCATAAGGAAAAACACGGAGGGCATTGTGAGAAGGAAGGGAAGGGTGAATGGGGGGAAATTGGAGGGGGAGATGAACCATGAGAAACTGTGGACTCTGAGCAAAAAACTGAGGGTTTTGGAGGGGAGAGGGTGGAGGGTCGGGCTAGCCTCGTGGTGGGTATTGAGGAGGGCGTGTATTGCATGGAGCACTGGGTGTGGTGCATGAACAATTAATATTGTAACACTGAAAAAATAAAAAGTATTTGGGGGAAAAATAAAAAATAAAAGGCTTAATATTCACACATGCAGAATTAGAACCATGTTCGATTAGAATAGTTCAAATAATCTTAATAAATTAAAAAGCATAAGTCAAAGCATGATTGGTTCTGTGTTAGACTTTTTTTCTTTTCTATAAGGTAACAAGATCAAAAAGGAGATTCTCATAGTATCTTATAACAACTTAAATTTGACTTTTAGAAGCGTTTCAACTGATTGGCAGTGTTGAAACTGTAACTTCCTCTCTAAAATTATTATTGTGAAGTTTTTCCAGAGTCGATTTCAATGATGGGTCAGAATTAGTAGGTTCATGTTATTCCAGGTTAGAGGTGAGATAATTATCTAGGATGGTGCCTTGCAAAACAAGTGTGGCTGGAAGTGCAGCAGGAGAGGGAGCCCTCTTGAGCTACATTACTGAAGTCCTTAGAGAAATCAAGCAATCCAATAGCCTCATCTAATATAATTGCAGCACCAGAATCTCTGCCAGAAGAGTTTTATTCCCACACTTACAGGGTGTGCCCTCTTGGAACAGAAAATATGAAAGCAAATGGTAGAAATAGAACCAGGAATCCCTTTCACAAAAACTTTTATGGTAGGAAGGAAGATATGAAAGACGGAAGTGTTACTACAATCTCAAATTTAAACTCCTGACCGTATTAAGTAATTGCAACCAAATTATCAGTAATATTTCAGAGATTAAAAACAAAACGTCTCAAAATATTTTATGTAATAGAAGATACACAGAGTAATTGGTTATTGTGTGAGCGATGTATAAATAAATTCTCATATGAAAACAAGTTAATTGTGGATAAAAAGAATAAGCTAAAAGAGCTGTATAAAGGTTTTGAGTGTTTATAGACTGAAGTCATTAAAAACAAGATTGAACTTTACCAAAACCTAACAGCCAACATTTATTGAGCATTTATAAACGCCAGCTTGGTTGTATAGTTTAAATAAAATTATATAAAGCAAGTGGAGACATGCAGTTTCTAAATTAGCAAGGCAGGACAATTTTATTGGAAAAGACAGTGAAGCAAAAGCCACTTAGATTCTGATCCCAGCTATGTCACTTAAAAGTCTCCATCCCACGGTGCCTGGGTGCTCAGTTGGGTAAACACCTGATGTGGGCTCAGGTCATGATCTTGGGGTCCTGAGACTGAGCTCCACATCGGGCTGCCCACTGCACTGAGCGGCGAGTCCACTTAAAGATTCTCTCACTGATAAAGTTTGAAATGTCTGTATACATACGTACTTATGAATATACAACAGTGATAGGCATAGAAATCACAGACCTCATTGGGTGTTTTCATATGTATGTAAAAGAATATATAATTTTTCTAGTACATCTAAATTTAATATGAATTTCTTTCATAAGTTGTCACCAAACGTAATATTAGTAAGGGAATTTTACTATATACTCAATAGAAATATTTTTTGCAATAGAAAATTAAAGAGCATAAGTATCATTTTGATATTTTTTTCAACATGCCAGCTAAGAGGAAGGTCAAGGAAACATTGCATTGTTTAAGCAGTGGAATTCATTCATCCGGTACTTTTTACAAGTATTTTTGAACACATGTTAAATACAAGGCACTGGAGTAGATACTGGAAATAGGACAAATACAAAGATTATTTTTAAAAATGATTTCTGTTATCAAAAATGTTTAGAGGGGCGCCCGAGTGGCTCAGTCACTTGAGCATCCAACTCTTGATTTTGTTTCAGGTCATGATCTCAGGGTCATGAGACTGAGCCCCTAGTGGGACTCTGAGCTAAGCGGAGTCTGCCTGTCCCTCTCCCTCTGCTCCTCCCCTCATTCACTCAGCCCCCTCTCTGTCTCTCTCTCAAGTAAATAAATATTTTAAAAATAAAAAAATAAATAATAAAAATGCTTAGACTTTATAAGGATATTGTTTGTGGTCTGATCATATGAAGAACTAAAGAGAGTGTGAGGAGTTTCAAATTTATTTTGTAACAAATTTTAAATCACAAATTATTTGTGAGCTTTAATCCAATGACTATCTAGAAGCAATATAGAGAAGAGTTTGAAGGGAACAAGACCACCTAGGAAATACTGCACTCGTTTTTGGTTTTTTTTTTTTAAAGATTTATTTATTTATTTGACAGAGATCACAAGTAAGCAAAGAGGCAGGCAGAGAGAGAAGAGGAAGCAGGGTCCTTGCTGAGCAGAGAGCCCGATGCGGGGCTCGATCCCAGGACCCTGAGGTCATGACCTGGGCCAAAGGCAGAGGCTTTAACCCACTGAGCCACCCAGGCGCCCCTGCACTAGTTTAAAAATAAAGCAATGAGGTCCTGTGGTTATGGAATTGAATGTTAATCATGGAAAAACTATGACCCACAAAACTTTTTTATCATTGTATGTTACTGAATAAGAAAAAATATCTTTCAATTTCTCATTGTAGGCTTTTTCCTGGTAGGATTTTTGGCATCTACAATACTTTGACCTAACCTGTATCACAGACTTACTGTGTTGTATATTGTGTACTTATGTGACTATCTCCTTAGCTATATTGCAACTCCTTTGAGAGCATGAACTCTGTCAAAATAATTTTTTGTTATGTTTTTAATTTTAATTCCAACATAGTTAACATACAGTGTTATATTAGTTTCAGGTGTACAATATAGTGATTCAACAATTCTATACATTACTCAGTGCTCATCATGGCAAGTGTGCTTTTTAATCCACTTCACCTATTTCACCCCACCTACCTCCCCTCTGATAACCATCAATTTGTTCTCTATAGTTAGGGGTCCATTTCTTGGTTTGTCTTTTTTCTCTCTCTCTTTTTTTTCCTTTGCTCATTTGTTTTATTTCTTAAATTCCAGATATGAGTGAAATCATATGGCATTTGTCTATTTGTCCATTGGTGGACACTTGGGCTACTTCCATAATTTGTAAATAATTATAAATAATGCTGCAATAAACATAAGTCCATGTGTCCCTTTGAATAAGTGTTTTTGTTTTTTTGTTTTTTTTTTTAAGATTTTATTTATTTGACAGAGAGAAACACAGCTAGAGAGGGAACACAAGCAGAGGGAATGGTAGTGGGAGAAGCAGGCTCCCTGCTGAGCAAAGAGCCCGATGCGGGGCTCGATCCCAGAACCCTGGTATCATGACCTGAGCCAAAGGCAGCCGCTTAATGACTGAGCCACCCAGGCGCCCCTGTTTTTGTATTTTTTGAGCCAATACCCAGTAATGTGATTACTGCATCCATAGGGTAGTTCTATTTTCGTCAAAATCATTTTTGAATCCCAGTGCTTAACATGTGACTGCAAAAAAAGTAGTAACTCACTGTAAAAATGTTGTTGAGGCTATTATTTTTTTATTTATTTATAACCTGAGATGAAATTAAAAGTTGGACACTTAACTGGTTGGCTGAACCACCCAGGCACCCCGAGGCTATTATTTACTAACTCACACAGTGTTGTCCCTATGAGAACCCAAAGAAGAAATAGTTTGCTCTCACTATCATAAATAGTTGTGCTTTTCTGAGAAATTATTTTTATCTTCAAGGAATAAAATTTCTGTCTGGTTTCCTTCTTTCCCAATAGTTGTTAGAAAACCAAAAAACAATTTATACGCTCCAATAACGAGTGAATAGAATGTTAGGTCACTTATTCTGTATAAAATACTCAATTCCTCTTTCTCTCTCATATTTGCTTCATTATTTTTACTTTTTTCATCTCTTCTCCTAATTTCAAAGCATTCTCTCTTCTTCAATTATTTATATTTATGTAAATCACCTTAAAGCCACTTTAAAACAAACTGGATTAAAATGATTAAGCAAATAGCAGATATTCAACAAATATCCTTTCAATAATTAAAGAATGGAATACAATGTTGAATTTAAAATTAAACTGACTTTACATGTATACTTTTTGAAATTCTCTTGCTTTACATTAGGTATTCTTAGGTATTTTTTAACATCCTATCATCAATACAAGGTCGATAACGAAAGTTACAGATATAACAAAGATGAAGTGCTAAAACTACTCTGTATAGGTATTCTGGTCTACATTTGTAACATAGTACATGTAATGAAACTTTTTCCAGAAAATAATTTTAATTTAGTAATTCACTAAATAATGAGACTTTAGATTTGTATTATTAAAGTAAAAGTATAGCTTGTATTTTCCCATGTAAAATAAGCATGATCTAACTGCTTTGTGGTTATGTTTTTAAAGTCATTCCTTTTGGATTTTACTTACAAGTGACCCTTAGTATTCATACTTTCATAATTTTAAGCCACGTGAGGAAAAAAAAAAAAAGCTGTGGGAAACTTTAGTAGGAGTAGTGGGTGGAGTGGAGAAGCTCTGTGTTTCTTCAGGATTCCCAGAAGTTTGCGTGGAGTTAACTAGCACTTGTAATAGCTAAGGCATTAAAAACAATAATAAGTGCTTCTTTTGTGGTTCATAAAGTTTAAAGATGAAAAGTAGGCAGCAAAATTCTTCAGAGGGATTTAAGTAGAAGTGACTTATAGCCAAACTCCACGTTTTTGTTGAATACTTTCCAGAAGTATTTCAAAGAACAAAATGTCTAGGCCATTTAATATCTATATATTTAACCAAAAATAAAAAAGGATTAATGTATTAAGCTGCCTAATTTATTTTGTCTTAGTACATATCTTGCTCCCCACATATCCTTGTCAAAATTTCAAATTAAGGGAAAAAATCTGTAGCTTATATTAAACCTGAAAAAAATATGTTGTAGCATAGTTTATCATAAAGTCTGTCCTGTATTCATGAAGCAAAGCATATACATGACTCTGATTCAATATTAAGTTTGGGGAGTTCTTTCCTTAAATAGCCAGCAGATACTTGGGTACTTTTATATCAAAGTGGTAAGAAGCAATCTTCAGGGGAAATTATATTCATTCTATCAAAGAATATAAGATAAGCAGCCATGTGATCTTTGGGAGACCTAAACTCTGAAGAGAAAATTGCACAAATTTTTATTTCTTAAGAACATTTTCAAAGGTCAGCAATGTTGCACTTTCAACAGAAGATATATTAAACTTTTACTCTAAAAACTACTGAATAATCTGAGGACTATCAAGGTACATTAAATGTTTGAGAACGCTTTTTAAAGGAAACGATAAACTCAGAAAAGAAAACAGCAAATTGTCATAGGTTACAGACATTCTAGGAAAGGAATTTCAGATTTTCCTCTAAGAGATCTTCTACTTTTGCAATATATTTCATCATTGTGTTGCATCATTATAAATAAAACAGAGCTTTGTTTACAGTCACTGCAATGGTGAAAACATGATGGCTGACTCAGACATGTTAGTCAAATAGTATTTAAAAAATTACATTCAGACCTTTTCAGACTGTTTGAAAATGATCCTTTATTAGACATACTCTAATATTTTTATGAATGTAGGTTTTGTTTAAATACAATGTATCAGTTCAAAACTAAGAGCTGATAAAATTCCTAGACCAACTAGGAAAAAGAGAAATCATTTTATCCTTAAAACTCAAGGGGATTCTTTTCATACAACTTATTTTGAAAAAGTTTGAAAATATGTAATTTTTAGCAGTGTTCTTACTCCCTCTTGTGACCAGTAAAGGAAATGTAAATGCTGCATAAAAGTTTCAAAAGAGCTTTTAATAAAATTCCCCCAAACCTGGCTAGATTATATATGTACATTAGAATTCATTTAATGTCAAATACATTGCACATCTAAAAAGAATTCACTGAAAACAAAACTCATCATGACTCAGTAGCAATATCAAAAATTTACTTTTGGGGGTGCCTGGGTGGCTCAGTCGGCCAAGCATCTGCCTTGGACTCAGGTCATGATGCCAGGGTTCTGGAATCGAGTCCCACATTGGGCTCCTTGCTCAGTGGGGAGCCCGCTTCTCTCTCTGCCTGCAGCTCCCCCTGCTTGTACACTCTCTCTCTCTGGCAAATAAATAAATAAAATATTTTTAAAAATTTACTTTTGTGTTTTTTACCTTTTATATTATTTTTCAAGATACATATTTTTAAATGTCTAAATTTCTTGATAAATAAAGGAGAGCATAAGATAAAAGGGAGGCAGCAAATTTCTCTAGATGGATTTAACTAGAAATTACTTGAAGCCAAGGCTTACATTTTTATTGAATAGTTTCCACATATATTCATACTTTGATATGGCCAAAGAGAGGTGGCAGGAATAAAGGATTATTGTCTCAAAAAAAGGGGGGGGGTCCCAGACTCTCAGAAATGCTTCAGTATGCAGAAAACTGGAACCTCGACTTAACTGTTAAACTACTTAAAACTGCCTTAATTAAAATAAAAAGTTGAAGCTTATCTTAGATGTACTCTTCCCTTTTCAACGGCACTGTTCTTGCATCATTATTCAGCCTTTCTCTCTCTTCTCCAAGAGTCCAAAGTTCTCCAGGGGCCTGGGATGAATGTATATGCTTAAACCTCCCCTTAGTCAATGTTCTTCATTCCATACTTATCACACCATCCCTCACACATGTCAAAAGTTCATAGGACACCTTATCCATTCCTTTCATGACTGACATTATTCTATTATCTTCCGGAGGAATACATACACACATAAATTGAAACTAAAATGTAAATGCCTCTCACGTCCTATATTTGCATTTAACAGGGGATTCCTGGAGACATGATCCTTTACCCCCAAATAATATAGCATTTTAGGCACCATTGTAAAAGAAATAAAAGTATCAAATGCCTACTTTAGCAGGTATTATAATTGATATTTTATATACATTATCTCATTTAACCTTCATGATATCCCTATGATGCAAGTTTAGTTGTCTTTGATTTATAGATGAAAAAGCTAAGACTTAACAAGTAACTCATCCACGGGACCCCAGGTGGCTCAGTCATTAAGTGGCTGCCTTTGGCTCAGGTCATGATCCCAGGGTCCTGGGATCAAGCCCCGCATCCAGCCCCCAACCAGGCTCCTTGCCTGCTTCTCCCTCTTCCACTCTCCCTGCTTCTGTTCCCTCTCTTGCTGTGTCTCTCTCTGTCAAATAAATAAATAAAATCTTAAAAAAAAAAAAAAAAAAGAAGTAACTCACCCAAAGTTACGTTGTTAATAGTGGGTCCGGGTTTCACACCAGGTTTGTCTAGCTCCAAAGTCTGTGTTGCTTACTTTTAGCAAATAATGACGTATTTTTTGACCCCAAAGATTTTTCAGGTGATTTTCAGACCTTATATAAAGGTTGCTGTCGTCTCCATCTTTTAGTGATCTGGTGAGTTGTGAATCATGCTCAGTGCATCAAATATGGGAAAAGTTCTCAAAACTAAACATATGAATATGAGATCACTAAACTCATTTTCACTCAAGTCCCAGGATTTTCATTATTATTATTTATAGTCCTCTATGGGGTATTTTATTGCATTATGAAATTCTGTGGAGTCCTGGTTGAATTTTATTATACATCATTAAAAGCATTTGAACATTCACTTAAGCTGATCCACCAATGATTTATTGAAATCTATTACAATTGAAACCCATTACATATAATATTATGTTATATTAAAACCTATGCTAATGGTGAAGACGACTGTCACAGACTCTGCCATTACAGTTTGGTGGAGAATACATGTAAGAAAAAAAAGAAACTCTCAAAGCAATGGAATAAGTGCTATGATGGAAGTAGAACAAAGATGAATGAAACAAAGAAGGGGAGCCAATAGTCCCAGACAATTGGAGAATAGCTTCCCAGAGAAAATGATGCCAGATGAAGCAAATAAAGAAGGGAGGAAACAATGTTTCAGACAGAGGGAACAGCACTGAAAAGTAGGCAAATATTTAAGATACGTAAACAACAGATTTTTGTGAGATGTTATGAAGCAAGAGGAGAGATTGTAGAAGACCTTTAAATTCAGGAATTGGGACTATCCAAAGGGCAACACTGATAAATTGATGAGCAAAGGAGAGAAACGGTATGCGAGGCATTGAGACATAATCACTCTACACAACTGCTGGGAAAGAGGCCAGAGGGAAGGGAGACCTGGTAGAGACTGTTTTCAGCAATCAGGAAAAGTCAGTGGTTTCTTGATCTAAAGCCATAGCTGTAGCAATACTGAAAAACAGACCAACTTATAAAATATAGAAGTCACAGGACTTTCAACATATTTGATACAAGGAGGGAGAGAAAAAGGATTGAGAGGAGATATTTATATTTCTGTCAATGGAATGAAAATACCACTTGTGAGCTACAAAACAATAAAGAAAAAAGTTTAACTAAAGGGAGGGAAAAATGAGAACATTTGAGATTTCAGGAGAAAGGAAGTTAGTTGGAACTCTTAAATTCTCAGTTTGTAGTTTGAGAAAAATGAAGCATATTTTGAATAAATATTGCAGAGAATGGGAACATAAAATGACTAGCGAAATAAGTCGAGCTGGCGTGGCATCACTGAGAACTCAGGTGCAGCTGACAAGGAAAACAGTGCTGGTAACGTCTTCACCTGTGATGTGATTTTTGCCACCAGTGCTCAACTGTCTGTCCCCCTGCTGAGGCCTGGAGGGGACCATTGGGTTGGTGCAGGATTGATGCCATGCTAGGGAATGAAACAAAGTAACAGAGTATGAAACAATGTAACAAAGGAAGGGGGGAATGTGGATCGGAGGCTGCTGAGAGGTCAATGTTTCAAAAACAGGTGTAGTAGAGAAACTGAGTGGAAAAGTTAAAACTGTGGTTCTCAACCTTGATGGCATATTGGTATCACCTGGGGCATTTTAAGATCTACTGATTCTTGAATCGCACCTCTAGAGAGTATAGAAATTCTGATTTAATTAATCAAGATGAGCCCTAGCCTGGGCATCAGGATTTTAAAAATTTCCCCAGGTAGCTCTGATGTGCAGCCAAAGCTAAGAACTATTGAGTTATAAGGATTTACGATTGAGGACTGGTTTTGTTTTGTTTTTACTTTAAAACAAGTAAAAGGGGAAGGGGAAGAAGTAATGAGTGATAAAAAGGTCCAGGATATGGCTGAGGGAACGGCTGCCTGAATGGTGCGGAAATCAAGGACCTGAGCAGAGAGCCAGATGGGTTATGCACATGGACACTGACATTACTCAAGGAGATGGCCAGACTTGGAGCAGTAAAGATTGTGAGTCAAATGCTTCATTTAAGTTATTTTTAGATTTACAAGACAAGTATAAAGCAGGTGTTGATGATTCATATTATAAATTATATAGCATAACTCCTGAAATGAACCTAAAAATTATATGTATTTACAAAATATTTACATGGTTTACATTTTTTTTTAAGTTTTTATTTATTTATTTGACACAGAGAGAGAGAGAGATCACAAGTAGGCAGAGAGGCAGGCAGAGAGAGAGGGGGAAGCAGGCTTCCCGCTGAGCAGAGAGCCCGACCCTGAGATCATGGCCTGAGCCCAAGGCAGAGGCTTTAACCCACTGAGCCACCCAGACGCCCCTCATAGTTTATGTTTTATGCATAAAATAACTTAATCCAAAACACGAAACCTGTGGTATTAATAAAAAAAAATTCAAATTACTTCATTGACCTTTCCAGGAGGGGAAAAGACATCTCTATTATATCAGTATATCAGTTACCTATAAAACATAGTATATAGAAAACAACTTTCAGTATAAGAAGATGTCCTTCTATGAGTGTGAATTTTAACATGAGTCAGTGTGCCTACCCTTTTTTTCAGTGCTTATATTCACTTAATAAGAAACTATTCTTTTTTAATTTAGTTTTATTTTTTCAGTGTTCCAAGATTCTTCTTTCTTGATGTTTACCTACCTCAAATCACTGATTAGCAGCAGGAAGGCAGATAATTCTAACAATTTTACCTGGCTCTAATATATATCCCACTAGTTGGTCCAAAGGAGAAAAGCATATATAACACTAGATATTATTTGACAGTGTTATGATAGTAACTTCTCATAGTTAGGTTAGAATGTAACTGCAACTCTTTATAAAACCATACTATTCAGCAAGAATATCATAATGAGCTCCTTTTCAGTAATTCCTCTGATTGTGATTCAAGACTGATTCATCTTACACCAATACATTTATGTAGTTGACATAATTTTGGAATTTTATTCCAGACATCCATTGATGTCTGCTTTGTTTTCTAAACTACACATTTGTTTTCTGACCTAACACGAAGGTTTTTTCCCCTCTCTTCAGAATTTTTTGGAAGTTTTGTCAATTCTAATATATTTATGTATTCACTGATAGCCTGCAGACTTGACTGACTAGAAACATATTTCTGACAATTGAAGAATCTAATTTCCCAACTATGTTTTCACTCTATATAGTTGTTAAGAAATAAATCTATACAAATCTTCCTCTGCAATTGTCAAATGCAACTTTTGTTCTTATAGTCACTATTAGTTGCAATACCATTTAAAGAAGCTCAAAAAAGACTTGATTGTAACTGGAGTAAAAGTATTTTTAGAAATACAAATAAAACAATGTTTGATCATAAGGAGTATATCAGTAATATGAGAACCAGGAAGACAAATGCCAGCACTGGCCCATCTAAGCTGTGTTGAGTAGAACTTATATTTCTATTGTAGAAATATTTCTAAATCCTCAGATCAAATATGTCACTTATTCTGATTTCATGTGTACCAAGGTTATTTCTGGTTGCTTTCTGGAAAAAAACACTCTGGCTAGAGAACCAGGAGTGTTGGGTTATGTTGACTGTTATATTTCTCATTGTCAAATAACACACTGGCTTACTGATTTATATATTTCAGTCTCTTGTGAGTTTAGTCAGTGTGAGTCATCCAACACATCTGAATAATTGTAGGGTATTGACAAGATTGAGTCTTTAAACGTCTTAAGCTGGATCAGAGTGAAATCACCAATGTTGTAATTCTACTTTGTATGACTTTTTGGCCTCTTGAAATTTGACCAGCTGGCTTCCCCAACTTCAACATTTCCAAACTTCCATAATGGAGTTCTTTGTTCATAAAAAGAGATTAGCTGCAACAAATAATAGGCTCTCATTCTGTCAGCCAAGGTTTCTCAATGTGATCAATATATGAACATTACAGCTGAACATTTACATCAAGATTTTCTCCTCCCATGATTCATTTACACAGGAAAAAATCAGAGGAAATTACCATAATTATGATTGATTTTTTATTGTAACAATATGTTTACAATAAATAAATCCTGTGCTTTCTAAAAAATAAAAGCATTTCATGCATGATGAAGAAAAGGGGAAACTATATAGTTTATTCGAATCAAAGTTTTTAAGATATTTTAATAGTGTTATCACATATATCCAGGAATGGATAAAGTCTGCACTGCACAGCATCCTTCCTCCCATGGTTGGAAGGCAGAGGGACAGGGGAATCAACACGAGGACCAAGAGGAGAACGAGAATCCAAGGGTACCTTATGAAAACCAGAGCAAGTATGGGATCACTCAATGCCGTGCTCTGTTAGGAAGATCAGGAATCAGACAGATAAGAAGGCATGGACAATCTACCTTTCCTTACCACGATCTTTATCCTCCATCTCCTCCACTCACACAAACAAACCTGAATATAAATTTGGGATCTTACCCACTTTCTGGATAGCTTTATGGATAAAGAAAACTGAGAAAAGGAATTTTCTCTGGATGCAATCACTATATGATTTTCTAAAGTGAAAACAAGAGAGAACAGGGTCTAGGCTAGTGCCTTTTAAGGTACAAGCACCTTCCCCACTTGATCATGGCCAAATAAAGTGTGAACGTGAAGTTGGTCAAAGGGGTTGTGTGGCCAAGGGAGGATGAAGAGGCAGGTTTGACACGGAGTGAGTAAGCTAAAAATTCTCTGAGGTTACAGTGTAAAGGCAAGAACTACAGACTTTGGAAGCAGATAAACCTGAGTTAATTATTAGCTCACCCTTAATTAGCTTAATGGCTTCTATATGATCCCTAGTTTCTAATTTGTGAAATGTGGATAGTAATTTTTACCAGGGATATTAGGAAGATTAAACACATGACTAAAAATAGTTACTGGCACAGAGTAGGTACTCAATAAATGATGTCTATCATTATTAAATATTATGGAAAACTTGTTTGTAGACCATACACACTGAGTTTAAAAGAGAGTTTATCTGGGGTGCCTGGGTGGCTCAGTCAGTTAAGTGTCTGCCTTCAGTTTGGGTCATGATCCCAGGGTTCTGGGATCCAGCCTTGCCTTGGGCTCCCTGCTCAGTCGGAAGTCTGCCTCTCCCTGTGCCTCTGCCTCTCCACCTGCCTCTCCCCGTCCATCTGCCTCTCCCCCAGCTCAGGTGCCCTCTTGCATGCTCTTGCGATTAGTCTCTCAATTTAAATCTTAAGGGAAAAAAGTTTATCTAAAAGTTAAAGAGGCGGATCCCTGTAATTTGTTATGTTACCAAGTGGTAATCATTTATTTAGCTAAAATAAAAATAAAAACTAAAAAGAACTTTAAAAGATTTCACTTAAGAATAATTCTATTTCTGGGCCACCTGGGGGGCTCAGTTGGTTAAGCAGCTGCCTCCGGCTCAGAGTCCTGGGATAGAGCCCTGCACTGGGCTCCCTGCTCAGCAGGGAGCCTGCTTCTCCTTCTCCCTCTGCCTGCCACTCCACCTGCTTCTGCGCTCTGTCTCTCTTTCTGTCAAATAAATAAAAATCTTTTTTAAAAAAAGAATAATTTTATTTCTATGACTTACTATCAAAATCATCTAAACTAATAAGAACCTCATTTCTAGTTATCTAAGGACTGAATTGTTCTCTCACATACATCCATTTCTATCAATACAAAGAGTTTCTAAGAACATTTGTTTCAGATCAACCTAGACATACTAAATGTATATTCAATGTGCATTTGTTTAGATAAATATTCCTAGTCACTAGATCATTTATTTCCTTGCTAGGGAAATATATATATCTAGCTTTTTTTCATTTTCTAAAAATTAATTTTATTTAATATCTTCATCCCCTGGGACTTAGAGTCATGCCAAAGATTGCATAGCATCGGGTTATTTCATCATGGAATTGTGAAATGAAGAATTGTTCTGCCAGAGGTTCTTGGTAGACAGTAAATGGCGAAATTCAAAACTCTCTTACTAATGTATGTCCTTAGCAGCTTGTTTTTGATACAGCACTACTGAAGGTTACTATGTGATTAAACTTGAGTAAAGGGTTTACCTTTCATTCTTCTTTTCTTTAAATTTATTTTATTCGTATGTAAGTGACATATAACATTGTATAAGTTAAAGGTATGTAACATACTAATTTGATACATTTATGTATTGCAATAAGATTACCACTCCAGTGTTAGCTAACACCTTTATCGCATCACATCACATGGGTATCATTTCCTTTTTGTGGTGAGAATAATTAAGATATAGTCTCTCAACAACTTTAAAGTTTATAATACTGTTGTCTATAATCACTGAATTTTTCAGTAATTCTCTAGGACTTATTTACCTACTAGTTGAAAGTTTATACCCTTAAACAACATACCTCAATTTCCCCACTCCCAGCTCTGGTAATCACCATCCCACTGCTTTTATGAGTTTGGCTTTTTTTAAATTCCATATTTAAATAATAGCATAGAGTATGTCTTTCTCTGCCTGACTTATTTCACTTAACATAACGTCCTGAAGGCCCATCCATGGTGTCACAAATTCTTGCTTCTTGTGATTGAATAATATTCCATGGGATATATACACTACTTCTTTATCCATTCATCTATTGAAAGACACAGGTTGCTTCTATATCTTGTCTTTTATTTAAAAAAAAAAAGCTGCAATAAACGTGGAAGTATGTATGTCTCTCAAATATTCTATTTTTATTTCCTTTGAATATATACCCAAAACTGGCATTGCTGGATAATAATATAGTGGTTCTATTTTCAATTTTTTGAGAAACCACCATACTGTTTTCCCTAGCATCTGTACCAATTCACGTTCACACAAATAGTTTACATGTGTTCTTTTTCCCATGTCCTCACCAACATTTGTTAACTCTTGTCTTCTTCATAGTAGCCATTCTAAAAGGTGTGAGGTAATATCTCATTGTGATTTTGATTTGCATTTCCCTAACAATTGGAATGTTGAATATCTTTTCATATATCTCTTGGCCATTTGGGTAAGTTATATGAGTTCTTCGTATATTTTAGATATTAACCCCTTCTCCAAGATACATTTTACAAATATTTTCTCCCATTCCATAGATTGTATTTTTATTTTGATGATGAATCTTTTTCTCTGATTTTTTTTTTTAGTTTAATGTAATCTCATTTGTTGATTTTTGTTTTCATTACTAATGCTTTTGGTGTGATATTTATAAACTCATTACCCAGACCAACATCGAAGAGCTTCTTCCGTATGTTTTCTTTGAAGAGTTATTGTTGATATAGAGACTTTTTTAGTGAGTGGTGCAAAATAGGATCAATTTCATTTTTCTTTATGTAGTTGTCCAGTTTTCCCAACACCATTTGTTGAAGAGACCATCCTTTCCCCATTGAATTTTCTTGGCTCCCTTATCAAATATTAGTGGTGGTTTATTTCTGGGTTTCCTATTTTTTTTTTTTAAGATTTTATTTATTTATTTGACAGAGAGATCTCAAGTAGGCAGAGAGGCAGGCAGAAAGAGAGGGGGAAGCAAGCTCCCCGCTGAGCAGAGAGCCTGACTTGAGGCTCGATCCCAAGACCTTTGAGATCATGGCCTGAGCAGAGGCTTTAACCCACTGAGCCACCCAGGCGCCCCCCCGCCCCCAGGTTTCCTATTCTTTTCCATTAGTCTATGTGTTTATTTTTATATCAGTGCTATACTGTTTTAATTACTGTAGCTTTATAGTATAGTTTGAAATCAAGAAGTGTGATGCCTCCAACTTTGTTATTCTTACTCATGATTTCTTTGGTTATTTAGAGCATTTTGGGGTTATTTGCTCTATTTCTGTGAAAAAAAAAATGCCATTGGAATTTTGATAAAGATTGCATTGAATCTATAGATGGCTTTGAGTATCATGAACATTTTTCACAATGTTAATTCTTCCAATCCATAAACATGGAATATCTTTCAGTTTATTTGTATCTTCTTCAATTTCTTTCATCAGATCTTATAGTTTTCATTGTACAAATCTTTCACTTTGTTGGTTAAATTTATTTCTAATTATTTTTTGTTTAAGTGATATATAATTGACATATGAAATTGCATTAGGTTTAGATGTATGACTTAATGATTTAATATATGTATATATTGCAGAATGATTATTCTACATAATCATTTTGCAGAATATTTGTTAGCAACTTTTGATTGCTAACTTTGTTAGCAACTTTCAAATATACAAAACAGTATTGTTAACCACAGTCACTATGTTGTACATTACATCCCAGGACTTACTAATTTTTTTGTTGGAAGGTTGCAGCTTTTGATCATCTTCACCCATTATTCCCATCCCCATGCCCTGCTTTTAGAAACCACCAATCTGTTTTCTGTATTTATGGCTCTATTTTTAATTATTTTTCCTTTACAAAATTTTTTTATTGAAGTATAGTTGATACACAATGTTACATTAGTTTGGGGTATACAATATAGTACTTCAACAAGACTATATTTTATGCTTACAATCATTGCAAGTGTAGCTACTATCTGTCACCATACAACCTTTTCCAATACTATTGACTATATTTCCTGTGTTGTACCTTTTATTCCCATGATTTATTCATTCCATAAGTAGAAGGCTGTATCTCCGGCTCCCCTTCACCCATTTTCCCATCTTCCCAATCCCCTCCCTTTGGCAACTATCATTTTGTTTGTAATTAGGAGTCTGTTTCTGCTCTTTGTTCATTTGTTTTGTTTTTCTAGATTCCACATATAATTGAAATCATATGGTGTTTTTCTTTCTCTGACTTATTTCACTTAGCATAATTCCCTCTAAGTTCATCCATGTTGTTGCAAATGGCAAGATCGCATTCTTTTTATGGCCAAGTAATATTCCATTCTATATTATTTTATCCATTCATCTATGGATAAATACTTGCGTTGCTTCCATATCTTGGCTATTATAAATAGTGCTGCAGTAAACATAGAAGTAATGCATCTTTTCAAATTAGTGTTTTTCTTTGGGTAAATTCCCAAAGGTGGAATTACTGGATCATATGGTATTTCTATTTTTACTATTTTCCACAATAGCTGCACCAAATTGCACTTGCTACCAGCAGTGCAGGAGAGTTCCTTTTCTCCACATCCTCACCAGCACTTGTTATTTCTTATCTTTTTTATTCTAGCTATTCTGACAGGTATAAGGTGATATGTCTTTGTGGGTTTGATTTGCATTTCTCAGATGATTATTAATGTTAAGCACTTTTTTTTTTTTTTTAGTTTCAGGGATAGAATTCAGTGATTCATCAGTTGCATACAACATCCAGTGCTCACCACATCAAGTGCTGTTCTTAGTGCCCATCACCCAGTTACCCCAACCACCCACCTATTCCCCTTCAGAAACCCCCTGTTTGTTTCCCATTGTTAAGAGTTTGATGGTTTACCTCCCTCTCTGTTTTTGTCTTATTTTATTTTTTCTTCCCTTCCCCTATACTAATCTGTTTTGTTTCTTAAATTCCCCGTACAAGGAAAATCATATGGTATGTGTCTTTCTCTGACGGACTTATTTTGCTTAGATTTACTTCCATCCACTTTTTGATATACTTGTTAGTCATTTGTATGTCTTTGGGAAAATGTTGATTCAAACCCTCTACCCATTTTTTAATTGGATCTTTTTGGGGTTTTTTTATTGCATTATATAAAGACTTCATATTTGTTGGATATTAACTCCTTATCACATAAGATTTGCAAATATTTTCTCTCATTCAGTAGCTTGCCTATTCGCCTATTCCTTTCATTGATGGCTTCCTTTGCTGTGAGGAAGCTTTTTAATTTGACATAGTCCCACTTGTTGATTTTGTTTTTGTGTTAAATCCAACCATTGAACTGTAAAGGAGTTCTCCTCTATTTTTTTCTTCTAGGAGTTTTATGGTTTCAGGTCTCTTATATAAGTCTTTAATCCATTTGAGTTTATTTGTGTGCATGATGTAAGAGAGTGGTCCAGTTTCATTATTTTACATGTAGTAGGCCAGTTTTCGCAACATCATTCATCAAAGAGACTATCCTTTTCCCTTTATATATTCTTGGCTCCTTTGTTTATCAATTGACCATATATGTGTGAGTTTATTTCTGGGCTTCCTATTCTGTTCCAATAATTTGTTTTGTTTTTATACCAATACAATACTATTTTGAATACTGGCGCTTTGAAATACAGTGTGAAATCGGGATGTGTGATACCTCTGGCTTTTTTTTCTGCCTGAAGATTGCTTTAGCTATTCAGGGTTTGTTGTTCCATACAAATTTCAGGATTTTTTGTTCTCTATCTGTGAAAAATGCCATTGAAATGTTGATAGGGATGGCATTGAATCTGTAGATTGCTTTGGGTAGTATAGATATTTAATAATATCCTTTCAATCCATGAACACAGGTTATCTTTCCATTTATTTGTGTTGTCTTCACTTTTTTTCATCAATGTCTTAGAGTTTTCAGTGTACAGGTCTTTTACCTCCTCGGTTAAATTTATTCCTAAGTATTCTTTTCTTTTTTACTGTAAATGCGATTGTTTTCTTAATTTCTCTTTCTGATTAGTTCATTTTTCTGTACAAAAGTGCAACAGATTTTTGTGTATTGATTCTGTATCCTGTAATTTAACTGAATTTGCTTATTAATTCATATTTTTTGATGGAATCTTTAGGGTTGTCTATATGTAATATCATGTCATTTGTAAAACTGACAGTCTTATTTCTTCCAATTTGATGTGTTGTTTTTTTTTTAACCTATTTGCTGTGGCTAAGACTTCCAATACAACGTTGAATAAAAAAGTGGTGAGAGAGGGAACATCCTTGTCTTATCCTTGATCTTAGGGGAAATGCTTTTAGCTTTTCACCATTTAGTACAATGTTAGCTGTGGGGTTGTCACATATGGCCCTCATTTTGTTGAGGTATGTTTCTCTTATTCTCACTTTTTTGAGAGTTTTATCATAATGGATATTGAATTTTATCAAATGCTTTTTCTGTATCTATTGAGATGATTATATCTTTTGTTTATCTGGTATATCACATTGACTGATTTGAGGATATTGAAGCATCCTTGGAATTTATCCTGGTTAATCAAGGTATATGATTCTGTGATGAGAAAAGAGTTATTTTGAGTTACTGCCTAGGCATTTTACAGTATAACAATCCTTACACCCAGAGTCTGGACATTCAGATAAAGACCTAAGCTTAGGATTCCTGCCACAAGTTTCCACTTCACTTTACCCAGGGCACTTTTTAAAAAAAGATTTATTTATTTATTTGAGAAAGGGAGAGAGAGAGAGAATGGGGAGGAAGGGCAGAGAGAGAGGGAGAGAGGAACTTTAGCAGAAGAGAGAGAATCCTCAAGCAGACTCCATGCTCAGCACGGAGCCTGACCCAGGGCTCAATCTGATGACCCTAAGATCATTACCTGAGTGGAAATCAAGAGTCACATGCTTAACTGAGTGAGCCACCCAGGCACCCCTCTGTGGCATTGTTTGTATTTCTGATTTTATTTTTAGTCCTCTCCTTTCCTTGATGATTCTGGTTAAAGTTTATCTACTTTATCTTTTCAAAAACTAGCTCTTATGTTCATTGATATTTTCTTTTTTTTTAAATTTTATTTATTTATTTGAGAGAGAACAAGCAAGGGAGCAGCAGAGGGAGTGGGATAAGCAGAGTCCTCACTGAGCAGGGAGCCAGGTGCGGGGCCTGATCCCAGGACCCTGGGTCATGACCTGGGGCTGAAGGTAATTGTTTAACTGACTGAGCCACCCAGGTGCTCCTGATATTTTCTATTGCCTTTTAAATCTCCATTTCATTTATTTCTGCTCTGGTCTTTGTCATTTCCTTCTCTATATTAATGTTGGACTTAATTTGTCTTCTCTTTCTAGTTCTGGAGGTGTAAAATTAGATTGCTTATTTTAAAAATTTGTTTCATTTATCACTATGAACTTCCTTCTTTAAAAAAAAAAAGATTTTATTTATTTACTTGTCAGAGAGAGAGAACACAAGCAGGAGGAGAGGCAGGTAGAGGGAGAAGCAGGCTCCCTGCTAAGCAAGGAGCCTGAGGTTGAACTTGACCCCAGGACTCTGGGATCGTGACCCGAGCCAAAGGCGGGTGCTTAACTGACTGAGCCACTCGGGCATCCCTATGAACTTCCTTCTTAAAACTATTTTCGCTGCATCTCATAAGTTTAGGCTTGTTATATTTCTATTTTTATTTGTCCCAAGATATTTATTTCTCTTTTGATTTCTTCTTGGCCCATTGGTTGTTCAGTAGCATAGTGTTTAATCTCCACATATTTGTGAATTTTGGTTTCTAGTTTTATATCACAGTGGTCAGGAAAGATGCTTAGAATAATTTCAATCCTCTTAAATTTATTAAAACTTGTTTTGTGGCCTAACATATGATCCATCCTTGAGAAGGTTCCCTGTGTGTTTGAGAAGAAAATGTGTTCTGCTTTTGGATGCAATGTTCTATAAATGTCTAAGTCTATCTGATCTAACATGTCATTTAAGTCCATATAAGTATTTTCCTATTGATTTTCTGCCTGGATGATCTATCCATTGATAAAAAATATGGTCTTAAAGTATTACCATTTCTTTCTCTTTATATTTGTTAATACTTGTTTTATGTATTTAGTTGCTCCTATGTTGGATGTATAAATATTTACAAATGTTATATCTTCTTGTTGGATCAACTCATTATCATTATATAATGCCCTTTAATATCTCTTATTCCATTCTTTGTCTTAAGTTATATTTTGTCTGACATAAGTGCAACTACAGCTCTTTTTTGGTTTCCAATCGCATGGAGTATCTTTTTCAACCTCTTCACTGTTGGTCTGTGTGGGTGCTTAAAGGTAAAGAGAATCTCTTGTAGCAGCATATACTTGGGGTTTTTTTTTATTCATTCAGCCACTCTCTGCCTTTTCACTGATGAATTCAACCCATTTTCATTTGGAATTATTATTGGTATATAAAGACTTACTAGTACCATCTTATTAATTACTTTTTGGTGGTTTTGTATTTCCAGTATTTCTTTTTCTGTTTCTGCCTGTCTTTGCAAATTGGTAATTTTCTATAGTGGTATATTCTGTTTCCCCTTTCTTCATCTTTTGTGAATCCACTCTAGGTCTTTGCTTTATAGTTACCATAAAGTTTACATAAAACATTTCATGGACAAAATAGTTCATTTTAAACTGAGAGCTTAAACTTCAATTTCCTACAAAAGCTTCATGCTTTTACTCCCCCATTTTATATTTTTGATGTATTATTTACCTCTTTATATTATGTTTTTAACAAATTATAGTAGCTATAATTATTTTTAATACTTTTCCCCTAGTGATGACGAACTCCTTCAGCTTTTGTTTGTCTGGGAAAGTCTTTATTTCTCCTTTGTATTTAGGGATAACTTTGCTGGATAGAATATTCTTAGTTAGCAATTTTTTTCTTTCAGCACTCCGACTAGGTCATTCCACTCTCTTCTAGCATGCAAGATTTCTGCTGTGAAATCTGCAGATAGCCTATTGCAAGAATTCTTTCTAGATTTCCATATTTTTTCCTCTGGCTGCTTTTAAGATATTCTGTTTAACTTTAATTTTTGACAGTTTCATGTTTTGTGTCTTTGAGGTTTTTGAATTGAGGTAATAGGATGATCTGTTAACTTTGTGAACTTAGATGTCTAAGTCTCTTTGCAGGTTTGGGACATTCTCAGCTATTATTTCTTTAAATAAACCTTCTACCCCTTTCCTCCTCTCTTCTTCTTCTGTAACCACAATATTCTGATTTTTTTTTAATGGAGTTCTATACAACCTATAGGATTTCTTTGGTCTTTTTCATTCTTTCCTTGTTCTGCTTGACTGGGTTATTTCAAAATTCCTGTTCTCCAACTTATGTATTCTATCTTCCTTTTGCTCTATTTTGATACAGATGCTCTCTGCTGAATTATTTTTTCATTCATTGAATTCTTCAGCTCCAGATTTTTTGTTTAAGATTTCTATCTCTTTAATAAATATCTCATTTGTTCATATTTTTTTCTGATTTCATTGAATTGTCCTTCTGAGTTTTCTTATAGCTCATTGACTTTCTTTAAAACAGCTATTTTGGAACACCTGGGTAACTCATTGGGTTAAAGCCTTTGCCTTTGGCTCAGGTCATGATCTTAGAGTCCTGGGATCGAGCCCTGTGTCAGGCTCCCTGCTCAGCAGGAAGCCTGCTTCCCCCTCTCTCTCTGTCTGCCTCTCTGACTACTTGTGATCTCTCTCTCTGATAATAAATAAATAAATAAATAAATAAATAAATAAATAAATAAAATCTTAAAAAAAATAAAACAGCTATTTTGAATTCTTTATCAGGTAGTTCTCAAAATTCTGTGCCTTTGGATTTGGTTATAGGAGGATTATTATCCTTTCATAATAGCATGTTTCTTTGATTTTTTTTTGTATTTCTCATAGTTTTGTGTCATTGTTTTTGCATTTGAAGTATCAAACACCTTAAACCTTTACTAATTGCCTTCAAATTAGATATACCATCCATTTGTGCTGTTATGTCTGGGTTTTTCTCTGTCTTTTGGATTTTCCAGGTTGACTATTGCTTATGTTTGTGGTTTCTCCATTACCCATTTACCCATGTGGTTTCTCCATTACTCCGTTATCCAGATCTTACTCTTTTTTTCTAATTGCCCTCCATTTACTGGACTTGATTCTATCTCCGCACTCAGGAGCACACACTGGAAGCCAGCCATAGAGTGGATGAAGGTGTGAGTTTAACTTGTGGGGAGATCCTCAGGTGAGGAACTCCCAAAGGCTCATGTACAAACATCCTGCTAAAGTCTTGATGCATTCAATAGGAATCATGTCCCCATAGTGCCTTTTGTTATTCTCACCTGCCTTTTTCCTGATCTTCTCCCCTGCCCCAGTCATGGAGGTCTTACCTAGCACTGAGTGCTTCTCAAAGGAAATGGGCTTTTTCAGCCATCTCCCACTTAACTAGGGTAGCCAGGCCCTCACTCACCATTATCCTTTTTCCCCAAGGGAAAGGTCACCATTGGCGATAACTCAGCCCAAGGCAGAGTAGGCTTGGAGGTAGGAAGGGACAGTGCAGGAAAAATTTCCCTTACCATCATCTCCTCTTGGGAAGGCTGGACTCTCGCAAATTTTTTGGTCTGTGGGTATCAACCCCAGGTCAGCACTCTCCAAGTTTATTCCCCTAACTGGGATGAGAAAGTTTGAGGTAAGTTCTTGGGCTCTGCTGGCTCCATAGCCAACACAGAGGTCTTTCTGCCTATTACCAGATGCACAGATGGGCAACACTTAATCCAAATCCCCTGGCAGATGATGCTGGATCCCACAACTCCCAAGGTGCTTCTGTCTGTGGATAGATCTTTCATTTGTTGTTAAAAGGAGTAGACAAAAAGGAGTAACATCTTGCCACCAGGATGCTGACATCACTCCCCTTCCACTCTTTATCATTTTTATCTGTTGCATTTGCATTTAATACAGAGAGATCCCAAAAGAAAAGGAAAAGTCTATATAGTGGGGTTGGAGGGTGGAATGTCGCAGGATTTATAATAAGAATATGTGAGACTCACTCTCTGATTTCAACAAATTCCAACTTATGATTTTAGGTAAATTACTTAAATAATACTCAGCTTTAGTTTCTCATCTGTAAATGTAAATAATGTATACTTTTAAGAGCTATGGGGAGAATTGAATGAAACATCTGTAAAGAACCTAGCCTATAATAGGTACCCAACAAATGCCAGCATGCATTTTTCTTCTTTCTTTCCTACTGTCTTTTCTTTCAGTAAGAATAATAACGTTCTTACCTACTTAATGGCTACTTTAAGCATATGAAGAACATGGTCATTTTAAGGAAAACCTAAATTAAAAGTACTTTTGCTAATATCCACCCATTTTTATTCACTTACAACTCTAATATCAGTCTTTTTTACAGAGAGTATTTATATATCTCAAATGGTTTTGGGAATGAGGTGAGCACCTCCAGAATACTGTTAGCTCTTTGAAGCATCTCTGTGCCTGGCATTAATAAGTGATCAATAAGTACTGGTTTAAAAATATATTAAAAACTTAATGGACAAATGAAAGTGAATGTGTTTGGTAAATTTTATTATCCAAATACACACAAATACTCATTCTTTAGAAGTCAAAAAGTAAGTCAATTTGAACGAATCTTCCTCCCTTATCGGTTTCCTTTTGGCTTGACTTGAATAGTTCATGGAAAATGAAAAGCCATCTTAAATTGTATACACACTTTCAAATGAGGAGACTTATCACTAATGAAATAAATCTTTACCACTCTGAAAACACAATTGTGTTTTTCCACTTATCAGTGACAAGAACATTTAAACAGAACATGAATTGCTAGAAAAATACCTAAAGCTTGCTTATGAGTGAATCCCCCTGCCTGTGCACAGCACCGGGACTCTCAACACAGTACTGGTTTTATTCTGGGAGTGATCAGCTCTGCCCTCTTCCCTCTCTACTTGAGTGCTGCTGGGCCACACAGCTTCCATGTGTTTTCACCAGCCCTTCTGGTCTGAAGGGGCCCCAGGAGCCACAGTGGGTGGCGCCATCTCAGCTTCCTTTGCTTGGGCAGGAAGCGGGAAGATTGCTATAGGCTACTCTCAGTTTCCCAAGTAATCTCTCTAATTGGGAAGGGCTGGGAGCTAACCTCAACCTAGGCTCTGAACTAATCCCCTGCCTATGCCTAGCAGGGTAACTCTCCATGCCTAGTACTGACTTTGCTTTGGGAGAAGAAGGCTTTTCCCGCCCACCTGTTAGCTCAGATTTCCTGGGATAAACATCTTCCAGGTGTTCCCACCAGCCCCCCTGGTCAGATGGAGCCTGGACACACTCTCTGTAGCAGGTGGGATTGTGACTCCGCTCTTTGCCTGGGTACAGGCAAATCAAGCTGCAGAATCAGCAAAATTCCTCTTTTGAGAATCCAATGAGGTGGATCTAAATCCCCTGATCAGAGCGTCCCCCTCATCAGCTCATTTGCTGATGAGCAAAACCACGGTTTGGAACCAGTACTTGGGCATTGTAGGTATGAAATTGGTCTGCCAGCATCCATGTGCTGGTTACAAGTCTCTTGCCTTTCTCCATCATAGTCAGATTCCCATTGGTTTTATTTATAATTTATTTATAACCCCACAGATTTCCCTGCAATCCCTCTGGTGTATCAAAGTAGGGAGTCCCATAAAATGACCCCAATGCTGAGGGAGGCTGGTTGTCCCTACTGGGTTCTCTTTTCCACTGTAGGAATTGAATCTCAGGGAAGACCTCTCTGGGTGTGCTATGCTGCCTGGGGAAGGGGCAATGTGGTCAACGTGTGCTTCTCTTACCCTTCTAACGCAGTCTGTCTTGGTCTCTGTGGTGCATGGAGTGCTTCAGCCTCTCCCCCATGTTCTAGGATTCTCTCAGTGGTGTCGTGTTCTTGAGTACTTATTAGTTGTTCTTCTTGTGAAGGGAAGCGAAGTCAGGAATGACCTATGTCACCATCTTGGTGATGTCACTCTCCTAAAGCTTGACTCATAGTTATAAAATTAGAATTCTATTAGATTAAATCATCTCTACCACAATAGCTTCATAAATGTCATTGATGTTCCTATTAAGTTTTTGATTATTCTTATTGCTATATTCTACCCTTCCTGGCAAAAGACCTTAGAAACTAAATAACATCATTGCATGTGAAAATTTTAATCTGATTGTCAAGTCTCTTCCTTTACTGGGAGGGGGAGGAAGAGAGGGAAGGGGAGGAGAAGAAGATGGCTAATAGACTTGGGGTTAATAAAACATAATGTCTTTGGATCCAAGAGGACACAGAATAATGTTCTTGGGGACCATGATAGCTACTCTCTAACAAATTGTTCTTTGAACTTGCAAGGTTAACCTTATCCTAAGAATCAAGTCCTTTAAGTATGATGAAACAACTACTCCATAATTCAAAGAAAGTAGTGGCAGGGATTATTAGGAGTGCTTCAAAATGTGTTTTTAAACAAGGAATAATATGAGAGTTGTTTTTTTTTTTTTTACAAATACAATAATCAACATTCTAATAAGGTGTAAAACTAAATTTAAAAGTTAATATTGCTGAAATGGTGACTTCTTTGACAATTAAACTGGAGGTTCTTCTTTGATAGATAACTATTGATATAACATTTGTCATTAGATTTCTTTTTTTTAAGGTTTTATTTATTTATTTGACAGAGAGAGATCACAAGTAGGCAGAGAGGCAGGCAGAGAGGCAGGCAGAGAGAGGAAGAAGCAGGCTCCCTGCAATGTGAAGTGGGGCTTGATCTCAGGACCCCGAGATCATGACCTGAGCGGAAGGCAGAGGCTTTAACCCACTGAACCACTCAGGTGCCCTTGTCATTCGATTTCTAAAAACAAATGAAACATTTGCAAACTGCCTAAACAGATACAAACTACACATGGATAAAACCAAGAGAAGGTTTTAACATTTAGGGTGAACAGATCAGGTTACCAACTACTAACCTCAGGGAATTACTTCTGAAGTTTCTCAGGGTGGGGGCAGGGGAAGAAATAGTGTACCATTGACTGTGCACCATCAGACCTAAGAGCTCTGAGTATAAGTACTCCACCCACACACAGCTGCATGGCCCAATTTAAGCATGTGATCTTCACAGGGAAAAGTTGGAAGAAAACAGAGTCCGAGATTGCGCAATTCAGGAGATTTCGGCCAAAGTGCTCCCTAGCTTGCCTGAGACACTCTGGATCTGGCTCTTAGACATGCTGAAAGGGCTTTCCTTGATCTCCACAGAGCCAGAAGCAGGGCCTCTCTAGCAGCCAATTGATTCTCCTGGGTCAGTTAAACCCGAGTTCAACAGCCTTGTAACATCTGGGCTGCAGCAGAGAAAGACTCTTCTTCTCTTTGTTGTTGTGTCCAGCATCAGCTGAGCACAAAATTAAACTAGCTAAATAATGTTGTCTGGCTTTTGATATTTTCGTGTGTGATTTTCCTGACTAAAAATAAGGCAGAGTTTGTTTTTTAATCAAGCTGTGTTAGTCGGCCTATATATATTACAGTTTTTAAAAAACAGTTCCTTGTGGAAAAAATGAAGGATACTTATTCAGTGGTAAGCTACTTGAAATCATGGCTATAAATAAGAAAAATGGAATTTTTCAATGGTAAAAACCTAATAAAGTCAATAGAAAGCTAAAGATTAATTATTTTAAAAATCATTATTCCCATGAAGGTAAAAATAATCTATTATTCTATGATATACACTGTAAGGCAAAAGATACTCGACTACTTCAATGTATTTGATTTCTTAAAAATCTGGTTGTCAAGTTCTTCCCTTCAATGAAAAGAATAGGGAAGGGAAAATAAAAAGAAACAAAATATTAGGGGGAAAATAAAGGTATAAAGCAATAATAAAATTTCCTTCCTTTAGTGTCAGAGGCTATACAGTAATGTTTCTGGGGATGATAATAAATATTCCCTAATAAAAAGTGGTGTGTATTAGGAATTTGGTTCTTCATAAGCAATAGCCAGAGAAGACAGTCAATGTATGATTATTAGTATTTTCCTGGGGTCCTAAAAGTAAGGTGCACAACCAGCATAGTTTTTCCAACACAAATAGGTATATAGAGATCACATATGGCCCTCGTGTGGTTTGTAACACATCCAGACAAAAATATACTTTAAGACACTTTTCAGGGGACTATTTTTACTTATTGACCCTGGTTTTGTTTCAAACATGCGTTTTCTCTGTCTGGACTTTGGCAGGGCACCAGCTTAATTCTACTCTGATGCTTGGATGGTAGATATTTTAAGCCTCTTTAGCAGTCTACAACATTTTCCTGCTTGAATCCAAACTAGAAATGACTCCTACATTTGTACAGAACCACCACACTTCTATGCAACACCTCTGGAGACAATTAACTCAATATTTTAATATTTAATACTTTATTCTGAGGATATGTGCATTACAATTGGTCCATTAAATCCAACAGTTGATCCACATGACATGGTCCTTCCTGATCATGGCCATAAGAAGGTACAAGATAAGGGTGCCTCTGTGCCTTCAGTCTGTTAAGCGTCTGCCTTCAACCAGATTTCTACCCCAGATTCCTAAATTGAGCCCTGCATCGGGCTCCCTGCTCTGTGGGAGCCTGCTTCTCCCTCTACCTCTGCCTTTCTCTCTGTCTCTCATGAATGAACAAATTAAACCTTAAAAAAAAAAAAAAAAAAGAGGGGCGCCTGGTGGCTCAGTGGGTTAAAGCCTCTGCCTTCAGCTCAGGTCATGATCTCAGGGTCCTGGGATTGAGCTCCACATCAGGCTCTCTGCTAAGCGAAGAGCCTGCTTCCCCCTCTCCATCTGCCTGCCTCTCTGCCTTCTTGTGATCTCACTCTCTCTCTGTCAAATAAATTAATAAATAAAATCTTTAAACAAAAAAAAAAGATACAAAATATAGGGAGGCACTCTCCCTAGGGTAACCAGAAGATTTGAAAGAGTCTAACAAAGATATTTGTGTGTCCCATACAAATGTTCACTGAATAAATAAATTATGGTTTATTTAAACATGAAATCTTATATAGCCATTAAAACTGAAGGTCATATGAGTTCTAGTAGTTTGGGGGGTGGAGTCCTTTGGGTTTTCTATATAAAGTATTATGTCATCTGCGAAGAGAGAGTTTGACTTCTCCATTGCCTATTTGAATAGCTTTTATTTCTTTTTGTTATCTGATTGCTGTCACTAGGACTTCTAGTACTATGTTGAACAAGAGTGGTGACAGTGGGCATCCTTGTCATGTTCCTAATCTCAAAGGGAAGGCTGTCAGCTTTTCCCCATTGAGAATGATGTTTACTGTGGGCTTTTCATAGATAGACTTTATGATGTTGAGGAATGTTCCTTCTATCCCTATACTTTGACTAGTTTTAATCAGGAACGGATGCTGAATTTTGTCAAATGCTTTTTCTGCATCAATTGAGAGGACCATGTGGTTCTTCTCTCTTCCCTCATTGATTTGTTCTATCATACTGATTGATTCGCAAATGTTGAACCACCCTTGCATCCCAGGGAAAAATCCCACCTAGTCATGATGAATAATCTTTTTAATGTCTCGTTGGATCCTGTTAGCTAGGATCTTGTTGAGAATCTTGGCATCCATATTCATCAGGGATATTGGTCTGAAATTCTCCTTTTTGGTGGGGTCTTTGCCTGGTTTGGGGATCCAAAACAGGAAAAAATATCCAGTGGAAAAAATAGTCTCTTCAATAAATGGTGGGGGGAAATTAGACAGCTATATATAGAAGAATGAAACTTGACCATTCTCTTACACTATACACGAAGATAAACTCAAAATGGATAAAAGACCTCAATCTTTTATCCATTAATCTAGGCAGTATTCTATGAAAACCCTAGAGAAGAACATAGGCAGTAACCTTTTGACATCAGCCCCAGCAACTTCTTTCAGGACATGTCTCCAAAGGCAAAGGAAACAAAAGCAAAAATGAACTTTTGAGACTTCATCAAAGTAAAAAGCTTCTGCACAGCAAAGGAAACTGTCAACAAAACAAACAGGCAACCCACAGAATGGGAGAAGATATTCACAAATGACACTACAGATAAAGGTTTGATATCTAAGATCTATAAAAAACTCCTCAAACTCAACACTCTCAAAACCGATAATCACATCAAAAAATGGGCAGAAGACATGAACAGACACTTCTCCAAAGAAGACATTCAAATGGCTAACAGACACATGAAAAAATGTTCATCATCTTTAGCCATCAGGGAGATTCAAATCAAAACCACACTGAGATACCACCTTACACCAGTTAGAATGGCCAAAATCAACAGGACAGTAAACAACAAATGTTGGAGAGGGTGTGGAGAAGGGGGAACCCTCTTACACTGTTGGTGGGATCGCAGGCTGGTGCAGCCACTTTGGAAAACAGTGTGGAGATTCCTCAAGAAATTAAAAATAGAGCAACAACCTAAGGATTTTGGAGGGGAGGGGGTAAGGGGTTGGGCGAGCCTGGTGGTGGGTATTGAAGAGGGCACGTATTGCATGGAGCGCTGGGTGTGGTGCATGAACAATTAATCTTGTAACACTGAAAAAAATAAACATATTTGGGGAAAAAAACTGAAGGTTATAAAGAATATAAAAAGTATGAAGGGTGCCTGGGTGGCTCAGTTGGTTAAGCAACTGCCTTCGGCTCAGGTCATGATCCTGGAGTCCCTGGATCGAGTCCCGCATCGGGCTCCCAGCTCCACGGGGAGTCTGCTTCTCCCTCTGACCTTCTCCCATCCTCTCATGCTCTCTCTCTCACTCTCTCTCTCTCTCTCTCTCACATATAAATAAATAAAATCTTTAAAAAAAAAAAAGAAAAAAAAAAGTATGAAAATATATGATGTAATATTGATTTTTAAGAAAAAGTTATATTTAGAATTATAAATATGTACATACATTTGTGTGTGTATACACATTTGACTGCAAACTTGAAAATGTATTGAAAAATACACATGGAGAGAAAATGAATCAAAATGTTGATAGTAGCTATGTCAAAGTTTAAGACTATATCATTTGTTTTGTCTTTAAAAGTTTTTGTAATTCATTTTGTTTGTAGTCCTTTTTAAAAGAAGGAATTTGGAAATCACTTCACAAAACTCTTCAGATCATTTTCTTAACATCTGATATGGTACATAAAACTACACTGGTAGATATCATTCATATATATCCACCATTAACAAATCCAATATGATACACAACACTACATTGGTAGATACAACTAGAATACATCCACCATGACTGTCTAAAACCAGATGCATACTGCAATTAAAACTGACAACATAAACTCCCTGAATGAAAAAATAAATAAAAATAAAAAATTAAAATTAAAATTAAAAAATAAATAAATAAATAAACTCCCTGAATGAAAGCTCTTCAGTTTCCAAAAGGCATGCATTCTTTATTTATGACAAAATTTTGCCACAAAATGGAAATCCCCTTTTCTTTTGAAATAAGAGAATATAATTAGAATTTTTTCCCCAAATATGTTTATTTTATTTTTTCAGTGTTACAAGATTAATTGTTCATGCACCACACCCAGTGCTTCATGCAATATGTGCCCTCCTCAATACCCACCACCAGGCTCGCCCAACCTCCCACTCCCCTCCCCTCCAAAACCCTCAGTTTGTTGCTTAGAGTCCACAATCTCTCATGGTTCATCGCCCCCTCTGATTTCCCCCCATTCACCCTTCCCTTCCTTCTCACAATGCCCTCCACGTTTTTCCTTATGCTCCACACGTAAGTGAGACCATAAGATAATTGACTCTCTTTGCTTGACTTATTTCACTTCACATAATCTCTGCATAATTAGAATTTTTATCACACAAAGCAGAGGGGAACAATTTTTAAATTATTAAGAAATTATTTAATTGTATGTTTGAGAAATTGTGTCATTTCCTGACTTAACTGTTTTTAATTTAACTGTTATTTTTCTATCTTTAAAAAATGAGGTCATAATTCCAATGTGAGGAAAGTAAAATGACTACACTCTATCTAGTTTTATATAAGGAAGGATTTCTAAGTACTTGATGCTGAAATCTAATAACATATATCTGTCTGAAATATTATTAGCATAATATTCTCTTAGCAGAGCTCTACTGGCTTTTAACCTGACACTTTTCCTGTATTTGTGCTCTGTTTAACACAAGCTAGCCCACAGCTTCCTGTGTGATGGTGATAACATATGCCTGACTTTGTTGTTGGCTGTTGGAGTGAAAGGGAAGACAATGCCCTTTGACCCGTGTAAAGTAGAATAAAGCTTGTCAGATCCTCCCCAGATATCATTAAAGGAAATGGGCTGAGAAGGCTACCTCTGGTAGGAAACATATATTTTAGAAAACTGTCACTGCTAATCTTTTTTGTTATGGCACTAGAAAATCACTTCTACAAATTTCAGTTCTTCTAGACAATGAAACCCTACCAAGATAAACTGAAGAAAGTACCAAGAAAAGCATAACAGGCAATACATTATCTTCTTGCAACCACTATGGCAAATGTTCTTCACTAAAAGAATTAACTCACTATCAATATTGGAAATTGAGTCTGAAATCCATTAAATGTTTAAAAGGTAAAACCTAATGCAAAATTTTATTAAACTTGCTTATAAACTACAAATGTATATTACTCACATTTAAATTGCAACAGATTTATTCTCAACTAAGTTTACTCAGTCTCTCAGAAAGTTCTATCAGGCAGCATACTGATAGTCACACATTCATATCTCCTTGCCACCTCCCCATCTCCACTTTAATATACACACACACAAAAAAAAACCTGTTAGACCTAATAAACGAATGCAATAAAGTTGCAAGATTCAAAATCAGTATATGAAAATTAGTTGTGTTTCTACAGCCTAACAATAAGCAATCTGAAAGAAAATTAAGAAAACAGTTCTGTTTACTGTAGTATCAAAAAGAATAATATATTTAAGAATAAACTTAACCAAGGAAGTGAAAGAGTTGTATACTGAAAACTACAAAGCACTGTTGGAAAAAGTTAAAGGAGACATAAGTAAATAGAGATCTTATGTTCATCGATTGGAAGACATAACAATGTTAAAATGACTATACTACCCAAAGCAATCTATCCTTTCAGAACTCCAATGTACAGAAATAGAAAATAATCCTAAAATCATATGGGACCCCAAAAGGACTCTGAAAAACCAGAATCTTGAGAAAGAATAAAGCTGGAAGCCTCATACACCATTATTTCAAAATGTACTACAAAGCTACAGTAATCAAAACAGCATGGTACTGGTATAAAGATAGAGACCAATGAAACAAAAAAAGAGCCTAGAAATAAATCGACACATCAAGTGATTTTCAACAAGGGTACTGAGAATACACAATAGGGAAAAGGTAGAGTCTTCAATAAATGGTATTGGGAAAACTGAATATCCACAGGCAAAAGAATGAAATTGGACTCTTTTCTTATTCCATACACAAAAATTGACTCCAAATGGATTAAAGACAAACATGAGACATGAAAGTGTAAAAACCAGAAAACAGAAAATAACATTTGTTGTTAAGGAGAGTTCGAGAGTTCGAGAGTTCGAAACCCCTGTGTATCTTTGCTTGGAATGTAAAATGGTGCAGCCACGATGCAGGACAATATGGAAGTTCTTCAAAAAGTTAAAAATGGAATTACTATATAATCCAGAAACCCTACTTCTCAGTATTTATCCAAAAGAATTGAAATCAGGATCAGAAAGAGACATCTGTACTTCCACATTCATTGCCCCTTTGTTCACAATAGCTAAGAGGTAGAAGCAACCTAAATGTGTATCAACAGATGAATGGATAAATAAAATGTGGTTTATACATAGTGTGGAATATTATTCACCCATAAAAATATCACATGCTACAACATGGATTAACCTTGGGGACATAATGCTAAGTGAAATAAGTCAGTCACAGAAGGACAAATACTGCATCGTTCCACTTACATGAGATATCTAAAATAGTCAAACTCATCAAAGCAGGAAGTAGAATGATGACTGATAGGAGCTGAGGGAAAGGAGAAATGTGAAGTTGATATTCAGTGGTTATGATCACACAACGGTGATTATAATCACACAATGGTATAAGAAAAAACGGTATAAAAGTTATAATCACACAATGGTAAAAGAGTTCTAGAGATTTTCTGTACAACATTGTGCTTATAGTTAGCAATACTGTACTGTACACTTAAAAATTTTAAAGAATAAAAAAGGTATAACACTTGCATAGCACACAAATCACTTTACCTGATATGGTTGCCGTCTAAGGATGTAATTCAAAGAATACTCAGTACAATAGCATTTGTATCGATGTGTCCAGTTTTCCTTAAGAGTTACCCAGGTAAAATGTAATTCTGTGTTATGTAATGTCTACAACAAACTTTGGCCATCTTACAAGTATCAAATAGTAGTGCATCCCTTTTTATCAAAAACCCCATACAACTGACACATCACTCCACTCCCAGCTCTTAGATTCCAGAACAGTTTAAAATTCTGAGCCCAAATCTAGCACACATCCATTCTCAGAATTTCTAGATTTTCAACATGATCAGGTTATTTATGGATCCTCATTCTTTACATCTCTGCATTGTTTCTATAATCCTTATCTCTTACCTTCAGGTAGAGATGGTTTTGTTAAAATGCTACCTTGTCTGCTATTTTGCACGTTATGTAAATAGCTCCCATAGCCTGTTGGCAAACATCTCTGCAGTCCCTACTCTCAGCTCCTAATTTCTCAACAACTAGTAAAAGTTTTTTGTTATTGTTTAAGGAGCATATAGCTCATGTAGAAAGGTGGAGAAGGAGGTATACAGAGAATCTCACAGAATCCCAAAGCATGATTAAAACCAGACCTAGAAACAAGAATAGTATTAGTATCAGGTTGCTCTCCATAACTCTGCTTCTGTCACTGCTTAGGAGTGTGTGTCCTGAGTCAGACTACCTAAGGCTAACTTGTAGTTTGCTCTCTCTATTTGCTCTCTGTATCCCTCTGAATAAACCATTTACTATATTTAAGCCTTATTTTATGAAATATTGATAAAGTCATATGGAGTTCATTATTCAGTTGCAAACATAGCCTACTTTCTTATTGTTTTGTTTTTTTTTTAATTTATTTGGCACAGAGAGAGATCACAAGCAGGCAGAGAGGCAGGTGGGGGGGGGAGTAGGCTCCCCACTGATCAGAGAGCCCAATTCGGGCCTCGATCCTAGGACTCTGAGATCATGACCTGAGCCGAAGGCAGAGGCTTTAACCCACTGAGCCACCCAGGTGCCCCTCTTATTCTTTTTTTAAATAACATTTTATTTATTTTTCCCCCAAATTCTTTTATTTTATTTTTTCAGTGTTACAAAATTAATTGTTCATGCACCACACCCAGTGCTTCATGCAATATGTGCCCTCCTCAATACCCACCATCAGGCTCACCCAACCTCCCACCCCCTCCCCTCCAAAACCCTCAGTTTGTTGCTCAGAGTCCACAGTCTCTCATAGTTCATCTCCCCCGCCAATTTCCCCCAAAACCCTCAGTTTGTTGCTCAGAGTCCACAGTTTCTCATAGTTCATCTCCCCCTCCAATTTCCCCCATTCACCCTTCTTTTCCTTCTCTTAATGTCCTCCATATTTTTCCTTATGCTCCTCATGTATGCAGAGTGAAATAAGTCAAGTGGAGAAAGTCGATTATCATATGGTCTCACTTACTTTCTTATTCTTAATACTAATTCAAGAAATAATTCATGAAACATCTTATATAAGAATCAGGGCACTCGAAACAACATAAACAGATGATCTCTAAAACCTTTTCAGTTCTAAAATTTACAACTTGAAGAAATCTCAAGACATGTTCAAAGAAGATCCTTTAGAGGAATTAAAGTAACATAAGTTTGCTACATTTCTCAAGTAATTCTACGGCCTTATATTAAATGAACAAAGATTTGGGTAAATGTTCTCAAGAAAATGTGTTTCGTATGCACTGGGAACAAAAGCAAAGTGGTTGTACTTTAGACTCATTGAAAAGCTAATAAAATTACAAAATCATTCCTTATTTATTAACATTTGCAGAATTATTTTATGAAATATTGAAGTTTATTATTCAGCTGCAAACATAGCCTACTTTTTTTTTTTTTAATTTTTTTTTTTTTAAAGATTTTTATTTTATTTTGACAGAGAGAAACACAGCTAGAGAGGGGACACAAGCAGAGGGAATGGAAGCGGGAGAAGCAGGCTTCCTGAGGAGCGGGGAGCCCGATGCGGGGCTCGATCCCAGGACCCCGGGATCATGACCCGGGCCGAAGGCAGACGCTTAACGACTGAGCCACCCAGGCGCCCCTACTGTTTTTTTTTTTGAGATTTTATTTATTTATTTGACAGAGTGAGAGAGATTGCAAGTAGGTAGAGAGGCAGGCAAAGAGAGAGGGGGAAGCAGGCTCCCTGATGAGCAGAGAGCCCGATGTGGGGCTCGATCCCAGGACCCTGAGATCATGACCTGAGCCAAAGGCAGAGGCTTTAACGCACTGAGCCACCCAGGCACCCTATCTACTTTGTTATTCTTAACACTAATTCAAGAAATAATTCATGAAATATCTTTGTATAAGAAGAATAATTCTAACATCTTTCAAGTATATTTTGGGGCAATAGATAAATATGAGCACTTCCTTCAGTTAAAAACTTTGGCCATCCTTGCAAAAGTATTTGACATAAAATAAGCTTACGTCTAAAATTATCTTCTAAGTTATTAGGATAAAATATTTTATTAACAAAAATATTTCCAAGTTTTATATTATCTTATTCCAATATTTCTGCAGGGCTAATTGCCCTCTTAGGCTATTCCCAGTGGGCACATCCCTTCATTAATGGCAGAGAGAACAATTTTTTCAGGACAGGATTTCCTGTTTAGTGACTGTAAAATTACAAGGATGTTAGTTTGGAATAACTTTTATCTAAGTACTTAATAGTAAGTAATAATAGCATATATTTGACAGACCCCAGATTAAAATGTGGGCCTACCTACAGAAATAATCTTCATTAATTCTCTGTTTTGTTTTAAAGACATCAACTTGTGTTCCTTTAATTCCCAAAAGTAAATGTTATGTTCTATTGTTTTAAATTTAACCTAATATAGTCAAATGTGCCAGTTGACCAACTCTTCTATCAACCGTTATGAGACTACAATAGTGGGTAGTATGAGCAATACATTCCTATCAGGACTCATTGAATTTTTTGGTTAATTCTCTCCTCTTTTCTAGAGAACAATCTGAAAACAATGCTTAAATTTTACTCTAGAAGAGACTTGCAATGTCATAATCAGTGAACAATATAGTTTTCATAGTTCTGCAACCAGTCCAGAAAATATTGGAGCAAGACTAGTAAGTGGGTTCTAAGGCAAATCATAATGGTGTAAAATTATCATTGTTTAAGTGAACTGATAGGTTGGAATTCTCCAGGAAAATGTTTAGTTGCCAACCCATTTCATATACAACAGGGAGTTACTATAGAAAGTAGTAGTGAAGATTTTCTAACCATAATAATCAGAATCACACAGTTCTAAAACTAAACCCCAATTCCAGCCCAAACTGGATTTTAGACTGGATGACAGTTCCTCAGCAGGGAATGTCATTGACTGCAAATAACATAATAAAATGGCATAAATAACAAGCACATTGAGCCATCCACACTAAGAAATCTGAAGATGGGAAGTTTAAAGTTTCATTGATAAGCTAAAAATGACAGGATTCTGGGATTTTATATTTACAGTTCTTTTAGTCTTTCCTTCAGGCTTGCAAAATGGGTTCCATAGATCCAGACATCTTATGTCTAAAGATAGGAATCTGGAAGAAGGGGGAAGCAAGCAATGGGACTAGAGTATGATAAATTTATTTTTATAAATGAGGGTTAACTCTTTCCCAAATGTTCTCCAACAAATTTCTCCTTTCTTCTCAATTGTCTAAACAATGTCATATGACCATCCCTGAGTGCACAGCATTATGGGAAAGGGACCACTTGGCTAAGGAAAATGTGAATGCCAGACCACAAATGATTGGTTCAGGCCACTTTTGAGTGATTCCATTAGCATTAAAGGGGGCTAATCTCAAAAGGGGGATGGGGGGAAATAAACTGATATGTGCAATATAATATGGATGTATCTCAATGTTATGCTAAATGAAAGCATTATGCCAGAATCAAAAGGCCACATACTGTATGATTTGATCACATTCTAAAAAAAATAATAAAAAATAAATAAAAAAATAAAAAATAAAATAAAAAAATAATAAATACTATAGGAACAGAAATCAGATCAATGGTTTCCAGAAGTAGGAAAGGGGATTGCCTACAAAAATGCATGAAAAAATTTTTTTTCAGATAATGGAAATCTTTTCTATCTTGATTGTGGTGTTAAACTACTATATAATTTTGTCAAAATTCGTAGAACTGTATATCCAAAAAGGATTGCTTTTTATTAAGTATATATTATATTTGAATAAACAATAAAAAAGAGATTTCTCATGCAAAGGTCATTAGCAGTATATATTAAAACTCCATTACTATTTCTTCCTGAGACCCTTAGCATATTCTGAAATTCCTCATAGAGAGCTAGAATTAAGTAGTTCATTTTAAAACTGTATCCCAAAAGTGGCCAAGACCTAGAAAATCATTTCAGTAGAGACAAGGTAATTAAGAAAAAAACTCCAGGTGTGCCAGAAAGTTCCTGGAATAATCTTAGCATTTGTTTTGGCCAAAATCTGTTTCCCATGGTCAGCAACAACATGTGGAACTGGACTTTGCCAGAAAATATCCTTCTGGCTGCTCTCTCTTTGCACAGCATTGAGAACTTTGTGTGCCTTTAGAGGATGGCTTGTTAACATAAAACTGTGATCAATTACACATAATAACATTTACATTTTAGTATAAAAACTTTTAGAAAATGTTGATCTTGGAAAATTTCTTTACATAGAAATTTCTTACATAGAAAACCTTATTTAAACCTCTTTATACTTCTCTGAGTATATCAATAATCTATTGAAGAAGGAAAATATAAAACATTAAATATTTTCTTTTTTTTAAATATTTATTTATTTGGGGGAAGGGGCAGAGAGAGAGAGAGTGAGTCTTAAGCAGACTCCATGCTGAGCGCAGAGCCCAATGCAAGGCTTCATCTCACCACCCTGAGATCACAACCTTAGTGGAAACCAAGAGTTGGTGCTTAACCAAGTGTACCTACCACCCAGGTGCCCCCTAAATATTTTTTTACAGTAGTAAGCCTGTTTCTTAATGTTGTTAAAAGAGACACTTTAGCTTCCCATTTTTTGGTAGATGATGCCTCTGAATTAACAACCATAATAGTATTGGATAAACATATTTCTAAATGTGTATTAGACATTAGTCTAATGCTTAAATTAAACAGTATTGGCACAATGAAAATTGAACAGAACAGTCACTAAAACTAGGCAAGCGGCCTAAAAAGCTTATAAATGACTTTCCCTACAACATACCCCTTTTGGCTTGGTTCACATGGCAGTGGTTCTTTAAAAAGTTATAACATATTAAATATACATAATAGCAATTATGAATAAAATCTGAGAAATTCAATCTTTTCAATGATTTTAAAAATTTAGATGCTTAAAATCACATAGACCAAGCATTTAAACATTTGACTCTTCCTTCATTTTATCCAAATGTTTTGATATTTTAGAGCAGGAAAATTAGGAGTAAGAAAGAGTGGCACTAAAATGAACCAAGCAGAATTTTTATTCTGAGTAGATTTTGAGGAATAGCTGATAGGCATTTGAATGATTACTTGTGCTTTTTAAACGCAATGGACAATCTCCAATGATCTATTCTAAATGTGAATAGTAATTTCCTGCCACTTTGCCTCCAATATTCTAATGTGGTTAATCTTAAGTGGTCATTCAGAGATCAAGAGCACTCTGTTAGTTTAACTGTAAAACGTACAGCAACTCCCACCAAATTTCCCAAGCTTGCCTTCAGTGGGATATGTGTTCCCTAGTTGCAGAATCAAGCATAATACCCTTATAAACACAGCCGTTCTTCTGAGTAACCAAACTTAACCTCTCAAAACAAAGCATTTCTATTAAAATAACTTGTTTGGCATATCATTAGGGTTGTACTATTATTAGTTCCAGGCAAACAGATGTCTTCCTGGATGAAATCCAAGCCAGGCATCTTTTTTTTTTTTTTTTGGCAAGTGGGTGATATGCTAAATTATACTTTTTCCAGCTCAGTAAGCTTTAGCATCAGAAAGAGATACAATCTTGCAATTCCATTTGACTTGAATTTTTAATCTACTCTTTTATACTACATATTACAATAATTTGATTCCTTACAAAAGCAAGATAGTAAATTCCATGTTTTCTAAAAATGTAGATATACTACTCAATGAAATTAAAAGTTCAACACCAAAATATTTATAATTTTAAGAGCATCAATATCCATTCTTTTAAAGATTTTATTTATTTGTTTGTTTGTCAGAGAGAGAGAGCGCGCGCACAAGCAGGGGGGAGCGGCAGGCAGAGCAGGCTGACAGAGAAGCAGGCTCCCCACCAAGCAAGGAGCCTGACATGGGACTCGATCCCAGGACCCTGGGATCACGACCCGAGCCAAAGGCAGCCACTCAACTGACTGGGGCACCCAAGTGTCCCTCCATTCTTTTATAAATGAAAAATATGTATTAATATTATCTTTAAAATATCCATAGTAATGTCAAAAATTAAAGCATCCTTCAATGGTACCACCATCTGTAAGGGACTTTAAAATATACTAAACACTTATACTGAAACTTTCTCTTTTATTATAAAAGTGAAAATTTCTTTTATTCTTTCCCCATATAAATACATGTTTTTGTCAATGCTTTCCAGAAAAAAGTAATTTCCAGTAAAAGTAATTTTAAAATTTTCCCCTATTTAAGTTTGTAAAGGTTAAAAGAAGAACCATTGCAGAAACAACCTACTTTTCCCTTTATACATTTCGGCCTTCCTCCTTTTAGTAATTGAATATCCCTGAATACACCGTTACACAGCTAGATGCCATATTTACTAGCTTCCCTTGCCATCACAAATGGTCATATGACCATGTTCTGACCAATGGGATATGATCAGAAATCATGTGTGCTACCTCTGGATCATTTCCTTAAATAGAAGTTGCTTTCTCTTTTTTTTTTCTTCTTCTGTATCCCCTTTCCTCCTTCTTAGAGACTGCTGCCAATAAGCTATCTTTGGCAGTAGGAAATAAGAAACAATGAAATAGAAGGAATCTCAAATTCTGATTGATCTTAAAAGCCACTGTATATTTAATTCTTTGTTATAGCCGTTTAGTCTACTTGATGCATCAATTTTACGATGTGATTAATCAATACAATGCAAAATGCAAAAAAGATTTTAGATGTCATATTATTTTGTCTTGGTAACAGTGTATTTGTGGGGATTTTTAATCCATGTGCTTCAGGTAGGGAATACCTCTCACCAATCTTTTCTTCAGGGATACAAAAAAATCCAGATCTGATCACTCAGAGCACTGCATTATGCTGATCATCATGAACGTTTCATGGCTGGACACATGGCCTGTGTCAGGCCCATAAAAACTCTCCCAGCTTTTTTCGTTAAAACTATCAGCAAAAAGATCCATCTTCTCCTTCAGAGTTTAAAAGCACTAAGTACTAAGCAGGTTTGGATTATTGATGCTCTCTTGGCCACCCAAGTAGGGAAAATCTGCTTAGAAATAAATGCAACACTAAGAAAAGAAAGCCAAGAGAGAAAGAAAGAGGAGGATCTTGATATTATTTAAGTTCCTGCATCCAGCTGTGCTAAAGCTACATGCATTCTGGGCTTCCTACTTTTCTGGGCCAATAAATTCCCACTAATCGTTAAAACTAATTAAAGTTGGATTTTTATAATTTGCAATTAAATAACTCTAGTCATCGCTGTTAATTATAGTCATTTCAATTGACAGAAAATACCAAGTCCTTTATTCTAAAAATAGTTCTTAACTTCAAAGTCATCCCCATGTTCCCAAGAATATCAGTAGGAGATTGTTGCTAGTCGTTTTATTTTACATGATCGTTCTGGCTTATTAAAAGCTAAATCTGTGACATTTTCAACCTGATGACACCAAGTCTGATTTGCAGTTTTAGCCTATTCTCTGCTATCATCCAGACATACAAATACTCTTCACCACATAATGCCATAAACAATTAATTATGGTATATAGGATATAATTTAATAATATTATCATTTGAATTATACTTCTTTTGGTAATATGTAGCACCTCTATCGCTCATTTTATGTAATGAAAGAGATATGAGATATATTTGGAAGAGAATTTTCAAACTGAATTATATAAACATAAATATATAATTGGAACCTATTTTTGTCCCGGTCTATATGGAGTGAACAAGTAATATACAAATTAAAATTTGTAATATACAAATATACAAATTCAAATAGGTTTTATTACAAATTGGCAACACAAATTAGTTCCATAAGTTAAGACCTGTGAGTCTTGGTTACCTCCAGTCACTGACATTCATTCAGCAGAAAGTATTTGAGACTATTGAAGGCAGTGTTCCAAGTATTCAGAATACCGCACTGAAGAAAACAGTCAAGTTCTTACTTCCTAAGTGGTGAATTGAGTTTTCTTACATGTATTGAATCTCCTTACACCACCTGATGAGAGGGTTCTCTTCAGGATTCATCCAATCACTGTCAATGTTGACTCGAATGCCTTTCTAAATCATAAATCCTGAGGAAGAACTAGTGCTTGTTAGGGCAACACATATACTAAAATTGGAACGATACTGAGGAAGAACTAGAGTTACAGATAGTTGGCTTCATTGGACCACTCATATCACCTGAGGCCTCGGGCAGAACTTCAAACCTGGGGGGCGCCTGGGTGGCTCAGTGTGCCTCTGTCTTTGGCACAGGTCTGGTCTCAGGGTCCTGGGATCGAGCCCCGCATTGGGCTCTCTGCTCAGTGGGGAACCTGCTTCCCTCTCTTTCTCTGCCTGCCTCTCTGCCTGGCTGTGATCTCTCTCTCTCTCTCTGTCAAATAAATAAATAAAATCTTTAAAAAAAGAACTTCAAACCTGGGGACATTAATCCTATTGTCACTGTTTATCCAGTCTAGCATAACATTCATACCCTTTACTGACCTTTCTTTTCATCTGATACCTCAACACTTCTTCAATTTAACTGCCAATGCCTTTGTCTTTCCCAGTGCTTTCCTTTATACACTCTGGAATTCTTTTTTATTGTTTTGTTTTTTAGTTTATATAACAACGAAGATTATTAAGATAGAAGGCAGTGTTAAGCATGGATTTAATTCTTTGTTGTTTTACTGAGCAAAATAGTACGCCAAACAATGTGGTATGGGACAGATGGGAATGGAAGTTTTGATACTAGCAATATAACTCAACTATTTGCACTCCTTTCAAGTTTATGCCAAAATCACATGATGATCTATTATCAAAGAGTATGTTCTACTGATCTATTAGCTTCTTCAATTGTTTTGAAAGCAAAGAATTAGAAATGCCTTGACTTTCAAAAGGATTTGTTTTTGAGCCATAAGAGACATTCATTTTCTTATTATCAATACAAATTTTCCTTTTGTTTGGTGTTCCAGGAACTTTCACACCCTGGAGTGATGAATACCAGATTGGGTGTAAGGTATGATTTTGTTTTCTAAAATGAGAGAAGTATGATTACAAAAGGAAAGTGGGGGGAAAAGACCAGCACGATGTTTTAACTGAAGTTCTCAGCCCAATTAATATTAGGAAACATTAAGTATGGGAGTTGAGTATGTGGACATTGAATCTCTTAAAATTCTAAGCCCATGAACTTTGTAAAGTCTTTGTGGACTTCAAAAGTGCATATATCAGAAGCGCCTGGGTGGCTCAGTGGGTTAAGCCTCTGCTTTCGGCTCAGGTCATGATCTCAGGGTCCTGGAATCAAGCCCCGCATCAGGCTCTCTGCTCAGCAGGGAGCCTGCTTCCTCCTCTCTCTCTGCCTGCCTCTCTGCCTACTTGTGATCTCTCTCCTCTCTGTCAAATAAATGAATAAAATCTTTAAAAAAAAAAAAAAGAATGCATATATCAGTTTGAAGATTGCTGATCCACTGCCCCACAAAATCCCACCTTTAAGTCAGCTGACTTTAGCAAACATTGAGTAACATATTCTCTTGTTCCCCTTTTTTTAATATCCATAGTACATCAAAATGTGGTCCACAGTCTATATCCACTATCTTCACTTTCTTACCTCCTACTTATGCCTCAGTCATACGGTAAGTATAGACAGTAATTCATTGACATAACTCTACTGAACTAGCTCATGTAAAGTCACAGACAATTTCCTAGTTTACAAATACATCTACTTCTTTTATTGCTCAGACGGCTGGACTTATTTGCAGTATTTGACTTTAATAACCACTTCATTTTTCTTGAAATTCACTAGTCTCTGAGCCTGCTGTTTTACTCCTGTTTTTCTAGCCTGTTGACAAGATCCTGTTATGCTGAGGGGTCCTAAAATATTGTTCTGTAAGGTTTCTGCTTTTGTCTCATTGAACAGCTCTACCTGGATGATCTAGTCTACCTTCCTGAACCCTCCTACATCATAACTTGTGATTCCACCAAATGCAACTGTTTTACACCCAAAGCTTGTTAGACAGCTTCACTTTGCTGTCTGCTATACTGCCTCAAAATTGTAAAATCTGAATGCATTATCTTTCCTGCCAAATTTGTGCCTCTTCCTGGAGTCTCAAACTTTAATGAATGCCACCACTAAGCCTTCTAAAAACCTTAGAAAACCCTGAGAGTCCTTCTCAATTCTTCATACTTTGCTTCCATGCATGACAAAGTCTTATTGATCAAATGTCTTACACATGTATCTTCTCTATTCACATCTATTAACTTGTCCTTTTAACAAACATTTATTACATACCTATTATGTTCCAGGTGCTATTCTAAACATAATGAACAGAATGTAATGTACATTCTTTCTGTAATATACAGAATGTTCCTTATATTTTTATTTTTTTTAAGATTTTATTTATTTATTGACAGAGAGAGAGAGCATAAGCTGGGGGAGTGGAAGAGGGAGAAGCAGGCTCTGCACTGAGCAGGGAGCCTGATGCAGGACTCGATTCCAGAACACTGAGATCATATGTGAGCTAAAGGCAGATCCTTAACCAACTGAGCCACCCAGGTGCCACAAGAATGTTCCTTGTATTTTTAGTTGTGTGTGTGTACAAATACACATACATATATATGTAGATATCATCCACTTTAGATTTATAAAATAAAATTTCTTCAATTCAAATTTTTAAGAATACTTTCCCTAAATAAATAAATAAATAAAACAGATCAGTGAAACCAGGAACTGATTCTTTGAAAAAATTAATAAAGTTGATAAACACCTAGCCAGACTTAACAACAAAAAAAAGAAAAACGACCCAAATAAATAAAATCACAAATGAGAGAGGAGAAATCACAATCAACATCACAAAAACTATACAAAAAATTATAAGAGAGTATTATGAAAAATTATATGCCAACAAATTGTATGACTTGGAAGAAATGGATAAATTCCTAGAAATATACAAACTACCAAAATAGAAAACTTAAATAGATTGGCAACCAGCAAAGAAATTGAATTGGTAATTAAAAATCTCTCAATAAACAAAAGCCCAAGACCATATGACTTCATAGGAGAAGTCCACTAAACATTTAAAGAAGAGTTAAGACCTATTCTTCTTAAACTATTCCAAAAAATGGGAAAAACAAAGCTAGACACATGACAATTCCAGACTTCAAGCTATATATTATATAGGTGTAGTGATCAAGACAGTATGGTACTGGCACAAAAATAGATGACACATAGATAAATGGAACAGAATAAAAAACCCAGAAATGAATCTACAACTATATGAGCAATTAATTTTTGACAAAGCAGGAAGAATATCCAATGGAAAAAGATAGTGTCTTCAACAAATGATATTGGGAAAACTGGAGAGCAACATGCAAAAGAATGAAACTAGACCATTTCCTTACACAATACACAAAAATAAATTCAAAATGGATGAAAGACCTAAATATGAGACAAGAAACCATCCAAATGCTATAGGAAAACCCAGGGAGTAACCTCTTTGATATCAGCCCGTAGCAACTTCTTACTAGATATGTCTCCTGAGGCAAGGGAAACAAAAGCAAAAATAAACTATAGGGACAAGATAAAAAGCTTCTGCACAGTGAAGGAAACAATCAACAAAACTAAAAGGCAACCTATGGAATGGGAGAAGATATTTGCAAATGACATATCTGGTAAAGGATTAGTATCCAAAATATATAAAGAACTTACACAACTCAACACCCAAAAAGCAGCCCAGTTAAAAATGGGCAGAAGATGTGAACTGACATATTCCCAAATAGCTAACAAATCTATGAAAAGGTGCTCAACATCACTCATCATTAGGGAAATGCAAATCAAAACTACCATGAGATGTCCCCTCGCACCTGTCAGAATGGCTAAAATTAACAACACAGGAAACAATAGCTGTTGTCGAGGATGCAGAGAAAAGGAAATTGTCTTACACTGTTTTTTGAATGCAAACTGACGCAGCCATTCTGGAAAACAGTATGGAGTTTCGTTAAAAAGTTAAAAATAAAACTACCCTGCAATCCATCAATTGTACTACTAAGTATTTACTGGCTTGAAGGGATACAGGCACCCCAATGTTTATAGCAGCATTACCAACAATAGCTAAATTATAGAAAGAGCCCAAATGTCCATCAACTAATGAATGGTTAAAGAAGTGGCATATATATATACAATGAAACTTTACTCAGCCATCAAAAAAATGAAACCTTACCATTTGCAACAATGTGGATGGAGCCAGAGAGTATTATGCTAAGTGAAATAACTCAGAGAAAGACAAATACCATATGATTTCATTCATATGTGGAATTTAAAAACTGAAACAGATGAACATAGTGGGGGAAAAGAGGCAAACCATAAAACAGATTCTTAACTATAGAGAATAAACTGAGGGTTGCTGGAGAGGAGGAGGGTGGGGGGATGGGTTAAATAGGTGATGGGTATTAAGGAGGACACTTGTGATGAGCACTGGGTGTTGTATCTAAGTAATGAGTCACTAAATTCTATACCTGAAACCAATGTTACATTGTATGGTAACTAACCGGAATTTAAATAAAAACTTGGCAAAAAGATTCTTTTGCCAAAAATAGAAGGCCTTTAAGGATATCAATTCACCTAAAATGCCTCTTCTCTTTCTGTACAGTATGGAATAATTTAATATCCCTAAATTTCTACAGTTTGTATTGCTGGATATTGACTTTTTATTACGTGATTAATTACTATCACAAGTAAATTGACACTGAAAATAAGCCCTTTATTATGAAGAAATAGCAAGAAGGAGTGGAATTTCCTCTGAGTTTTGAGGAAAATCTTCAAAGAATTTCAAGATTTTAACTGAAAGAAGTAGTGAAAGACTTATAATCCTTCACTAAAGTCAGAATACATTGCCAATGAATATCTCTCTATTACCTTTGGCTAAAAACTTATTAAAATATTGATCACATTACAAACTACCCAAAATAGCACACTTTAATGTATTCTTATGTACTGTTATTTGAAAAATACTTCAACATGTCATTTTTTCCTTTAAAATGTTAACATTTTGGGGGTGCCTAGATGGTGCCACCAGTTAAGTGTGGGACTCTTGGTTTCAGCTCAGGGTCATGAGATGGAGTGCCCCCCATTGGGATTGAGCTCCGCACTCAGTGAGAAATCTGTGGGATTCTCTCTCCTGGTGCCCCTACCCCCCAGGCTCTCTCTCTCTCATGCCCTCTCACATGTGCTCACTCTCTTTCATTCTCTCTCTCAAATAAATAAATCTTTTTTTTTTTTTAATGTTAACAGTTGTGGGACACCTGGCTGGCTCAGTCACTAGAGCATGAGACTCCTGATCTCAGCGCGAATGTACTTAAAAAAAAAAAAAGTAAAATGTTGTTTTATAAAAAATTTTTTGCATACTAAGGAAAATAGAACTCATATAAAATAACTTTCACTAATACTCATGTTTTCACTATTTAATATAAGATAAAGTTTATGTCCTAATGAATCAAGTTCATGCTAACACAAAGTCAAAACCTCCAGTGCTACATTGGGTAGTCAGAGAGGGAAAAAGAAGTTAATAATATCTGACTTATGAATTACCCAACACATTCTCTTAACAGGAAAGCTTATCAGTCAACATGGTACTAAGTTAGTCAATTATTGCTCATATCCTTTAAAGTATATTTATAAACTAGATAACACAAGAGGGAAATGTTATACTTTTGATCTTTCTATTGGCCAAATGTCTTTCATAACTTATTAAAGAAAAAAGACACTGACTGAAAACCCAAAATACAATGCAGGAAACATATTCATTGCTGTCATTCCTGTGTGTGATTTATTGTTTTCTTTTTCTATTCTCTTGATGTAGATTAGCACTAAACTTTAACTAACTTAAGCAGCTGACATTAATTTGAGTAGGTACAATAAAAAAGAACATTTGGGTAGACAATAATTCTTATAATACACAAGAGATTACATTATTAAATCTAAATGGCACATGATAATCCTTGGAAGGATAAATAAAAATAGGTTTGAACAAGCAAGGATTTAATCCTTGTTTGCCCAGTAACATTCAAATTCACAGTGTTATGCTGACACCTAGTGGAATGAAAACAAGATCCAAGTGCTGCCAAAATCTTCATTCTTCACTTTTTACTCTTAAATTAACCTATAGAATGAATAATACAAATACACACAATACACATATTCTAAATATATGGCAAAAGACAATATAGCTTTGGGGCCAATTTAGAAAGAAGTTACTTGAAAGCAATCAGATGCTATTAAGTCTCAAAATAAAACTTCACCAAATTTGATGAAAATTAGATTATTTAAAAGTAGCCATGGAGTTTATTTTGATCCAAGTTTCTTTTACATACCAACCACATTTGAAATTTTTTATTTGCATATTTAAAAACTGTGCATTCCCATAATTAAAATCATTTGAAGAAAAAAATGGCCCTCTGATTAAACTGCATTGCACAGCATGCCTGACACCTTGGACCAATTTAGCTTTTACTGGTTGTCCCCACGCAGCTTCTTCCTCTACCAACAAGTTCTTTTCCTTCCCCGCCAGCCGGACAGGCAGATAGGAGAGGAGGCTCAGCGTTGATGGTCAGTAGTTCAGACTCTTTAATGAGAAAAGGGGCAGCAGTCATTTAAACTTGATCTAAGCTCTTTTCATCTTACAAAGTTAAACAGCTCACAGAAGGAAAATAAGAAGGCAATGCTTGTGGAATGCACAGCACATATTGGTGGCCCAGTTTTCATTATGATTCACCGGCTTGCTTCTCCGGTTCAATCATCTCGTTTGAACGCATTTCTGTCTTCTTCAATTTCGATTTATTAAATTTCTCAATCTCAGCCCTATCGTGTTCATCAGCCCTGGTTGCAGAGGAAGCGAAGTCTGGTCTGCATGGTGGCTGCTGCCAAGTCTTTAATAGAGTTTTAAATGAACATAGTTTAAAGAATCAAGGCTTGTTAAGACAAAAATGGCCCCGGGACCCTCTACACTCCTCCTTCCTCAGCAGCAAATAGTTGAAAGTATTTTGGTTGATTTTTGGTGTCTAATTTTTTTCATCTTCAAACAACTTCTTAATTTTTCATTTATTTTCCACTATGGAAGTTAAGGATTTAACTTTTTCTCACCTCTGCCTCCCCACACACATTCACCCTTCCCATTCTCTCATTTTTCCAAACCAGTCCCATCGTGCTTTCAATTAGATCATTATTCAGTGTGTTAAAATATCAATATGTAAACACCAATCAGAGTAAAACTATGATTAAATTTCAAATTTCTGAACAATATTTTTATTCCTAGAACTGATCATTGTTTTGGAGTATTCGTTTGCCCCTATGCCTGGGTTCCCTAGAAAACAGTACTTAAGGTAAAGCTTGTATGCCGGCATTTTATTGGGGGGTGAAAACCTTAGGGACACAGGAATAAAGGCAAGAAGAGAGGGGCGGGAAAATAGCGCCAGCGAATGAGGGAGTGAATAATGGACCGGTCCCCATTTGATAGCAGGTGCAGCTGGCTGTTCATCCTGCAGGACCATCTTCAGAGTCTGTATTTCAGAAGGGCTGGAGTGCAACAGGGAGGCAACTTATTCACCAGTTCTGGCCTCCCATTAGTCTCCCCAGGGATGTTAAAGTCCCCGCATTTCCAAGCCCTAGTTGTAACTGTCTGCTTGTGGTTTTACCAGGTTTAATATTGAAAATTCCACCTGCCGGAAATCCTGCCTCAGTTTTAGGCGAGCCAGGATGGTTGGTCACCAGGGGACCACCTAACAGCAACAGATCAGCCTGAGGAATGGAAGGTTTTGGCTGAGGTGCTGGCCGGTTGGACCCACATTAGGAAAAATGTGCCCCATGGCCACCAAAAAGAGTTGTGACCAAGATAACCTGAGATGGTTATATTAAAGTTCTGTTATGGATTATTTCTTAATTTTCTCTCCCTTAGGATTCATTCACCTAGAAACTGCAAGTCATGCTAAAAATATCTAAAAACTTTTAGGCACATCACATATTTATTCTATTGATTTCATTTTCTTGAAGAAACACATCTGCTGGATTGTCTGAACTGTTCCAGTCTGGACTATTTTTCTTCTCCTTTTTATCCTGAAGATTCCTCCCACCTATATCTTCTGTTAGATTTCCTGTGGCCTGTGGCCTGTGTCTCTTTGTTTACTTCTGTGTTTTGATAGAGCACATACTCCAGCAGCTTCCTGAGGAGGGACAAATTTGATGGAAAGTAAGTATTTTAAAACCTTGCATGTCTGAAAATGTTTTTATCCTATCCGCATACTAACTTTGGCTAGGTATAGAACTCTGGGTTTGATATCGCTTTTTCTAGAATTTTTAACACATTACTCCATGCCTTAGAGCTTCAGTGTTGATGAGAAGTAAAAAGCAATTCTGATTCCAGATCCTTTAGTGTCTGTCTCTATCTCTCTCTCTTTCCCTCCACCACCCCTCATACAAGCACACAATATAGAAACTTCTTCTGTTCCAATGATAATGAAATTTCACATTTGTGAGCCTTCATGCTAGACACTCAGGGACACCACATAAAAGCATACAGATGTGCTTCGCACAACTCCACCTATGCATACAGGGTGCCCCCTTGGTTCAATGCCCAACCATTATCCTACTTCAACAGATGGGTTACATTTGATGAGTCCTTTCCAGTTGGTTAACTTATGCCTTTCAGTTCCAGAACATTTTTTTTGGAATTATTTCTTTAGTGTTTTCTTCTCCTTTCTTTGATCTATTTCTGGAACTTCAATTAATTAGATATTAGACCTCTTCTATTGTGTCTTAACGTATTATCATCTCACTTAAACTCAATATCTTTGTTTCTTGGTAGTGGTGGTGACTTGGGTTTTGTTTTTGTTTTTTTTTTTTTTACCATGTTTGTTTTGTTTGGGGAGAGATTTCTTCTGCTCTTACAATCCTCTTGAGTTTTCTTCTGTCTTATTTTAAATTACTAAAAGCTCTATCTTGCCCTCTTACTATTTCTTTATTGTAGCTTTTTGTTCTTTTTTTATTATTTCAATAGCCAATAGCCATAACTCTCTAAAAATTTTATGCAAAATGTTTTATGTTGTCTTCCCCCTACAGAGTCTATATTTCTTCCTCAAAGTTTTTTTTGCTTTTGGCTTTTTGATTTATTCTTTATGTTAAAGGCCTCCCTTAGGTTTCCTATTTTGTGTTCATATTTATCAGTTCATATTTATCTTACTATTAAGAGTGGGTGATAGAAAACCCTAGTTCAAAACTCTGAGTATGCAGGTGGGGTTTGTTGACCCTATCACTACAAGTGATCTAGCCAGGCCATATCATTGTCCAGATCTAGCCAGGCCATATCATATCATTGTCGTCAGGAAGCCTGTATTGTGTTATGTTGTGTTGTGTTGTATTTAAGTCTTTCATCTAGGGCAGGACAGATTCCCTAAAGAAGATTGATTCTTTTTGCTTCAAAAGTAAATGCCTGACAACCAGTGATCTAGTTGTGGATAGAATAAGGCACTGGGATTCAGCCATTAATATGCATATGTTTACTTAATACCTGTTTCAGTATGATGCAAACATCTTTGATTACCCTTGGGGCTCCCCAGTGTTGGAACCCTCTGTGTCACCTCCTCCAGAGACTAAATCTCTGCTGATTTACCTGGATGGAGGCAGTTATCTAAGTGTTCAAAAAGAGGAAGTGGAGCTGGAGATATAACACCTTCCTTAGCAGGTTTCAATGAACTTTTTTTTTTTTTTTATTTTAGAGTATCATCCCAGCTTTGCACAGTGGCAGTATCGTAGCCAATGAGGTTTATCCGAGGCGCAATTATTGCTAATAGAGTATCATCCCACTGCATCTTCAAACTGCCAGAGGCAGTTGAGCCCAAAAATCCTTATGTCTCTTTTGTAATCCAGGTAGTCCAGGTAAGATGGACTAATTCTCACCTTTTACAACACAAGCTCAGCATATAGCTTTTACCAGTTTGCTACAATATCTGACACTCATTGGTTGTTTCATTTTCCAAAATTATGTTGTTGTTGTCTCCACTTTTCATCTTTTGTATTTGTGAGTTCATGCCTTTTAAAATATTCCCTTACTATAGCCCAGTAGAGTTTGGGAAGGTAATTAGAGTTATATCTTTAATTCACCAAGCAGCAAACTTATATCTCTATACTTATATCTCTAAGAAAATCTTAAAAGATTTTCTTTACCACTTAGGTCACTAAGAAGAAAAACCTAAATATAATACAGATATGGGTTTGTAAGTGTTTTAATTCAACAGAACAAAAAATTAGAGTCCAACTGTCCACCTCCACCACCAAATTATCTGGGAGGCTTTATAAGTTCATGATTAATTCCTCAAGTTTGTGCCTCCAGAAACACAATTTTATTGCTAGCTTATAATTTCTCAGTCTTTTAGCAACTAGCTCATACTAAATTTTAAAAATCCACAAAGGACTACTGTATAAAAAAACATCATACTTTATTAACTTAAAGTAAGAACCATACTATCAATTGAATTAAATTTTATGAACTGCAATTCTATAATCAAAGTGCAGAAGGCCAAAATAACAATAATGAGGTTATTTTAAGACTTAGACATTAACTATTAATAGTATGATGCTATATTACTTTGATGTACTCTTACTGTGTCAATTTGCCAGTTAAACTCTTGTCAAAATTCATAATTATAAATAATTCAATATAAAAGAAATTTCATAGCAATTAAGTCTATGAAAGAGGTGGGGGAGAACATTGCATTAAGACAAGTCCAGACTGATATATCCAACTACTTAGTATGTATCTCTATTAAAAGTCCAACAGGTACCACAATCTTAACACATTTAAACCTAGACGCAAAATATTTTTGCCCAACTTGCTCTTTCTTCTATGTTACCTGTCCCAGCAGGTGAGACTTGTCTTTGGGTCTTGCCTCTATCACCCAAATCCCACTGGTTTCTAAGACATTTTGATTCTATACATGAAACCCATCATTGCTTTTATATCTCCTCAAACATTAAGTTAATACAGAGCCTCATTTTAGTTATTCGTCTGGTCACAAAAAAAGCAGAGGCTCACTGAAGCTAATTCAAGCAAGAGGCTTTATTGTAGGAGTGTTATAAGATAAACTGAAGCACATCAAAATTTTCAAGAGTTTATTTGAGCATACACTGATTTGAATCAGGCAGCACCAAATCAAATGTGCTTAGGAGTGCTCTGCCTATGGGAGCTAGAAGAAACAATTCTTTAGAGAAGACACAGAAGCAAAGCAAGGAAATTATTTGACTGGCTATAGCTTAAGTAATTACTTTATTTGGGAGAGCCTTGTTAGTTATGATTGGTTGTTCTTAAGTTCTTTTCTCAGATTTGAGTGTATTGACTCTGCCTTCGGTTTTGGTTTGGATAATGGCCTCCTTGTTTAACTACTTTGACATGAGTGAGTGGGGAATGACAATAATCTGAAAAGAGGGACTATAATAGGGATGGTCCTCTGTGAGGTAAGGGCTAGAGAGTAGTTTAGATTCACAGTAGCTCTGAAGACTTTGGCATCAGGAGTCCACAGACCTTTACTCTAGTACTCTGTCATTAGTGTGACTATGCAGCACCTTATAGATCTGCTTATTACTGTCTTCTCCGGAAGCTTTCCTTTGAGTATCAGCCCAGGTTCCAAAGAGGGAAGCCTAGGGGCGCCTGGGTGGCTCAGTGGGTTAAAGCCTCTGCCTTCAGCCCAGGTCATGATCTCGGGGCCCTGGAATCAGGCCCCGCATTAGGCTCTCTGCTCGGCGGGGAGCCTGCTTCCTCCTCTCTCTGCCTGCCTTTCTGCCTACTTGTGATCTCTCTCTCTGTATGTATGATAGATAGATAGATAGATAGATAGATAGATAGATAGATAGATAGATAATCTCAAAGAGGGAAGCCTAGATCATCCCAATGAGCCAGGCTACTAAGTCAGACTTATCTATGAATGCTTGTTGAATGCAGTGTCCACTTCTCTTCAGATAGCTACAATGAGGGGTACAGTGATGCATGCTACCCTCAATTCATTGGATATTCTAGACAGGAGAATCACTGGGGGCTAGACATGGATGGGCCCTAAAGCCTTCCCTTTTTTCTTTTTGCCTTACTTATGCCAATATTGCCTAGAGATATCTAGAACTACACAATGGAGTTCAGGAAACAACTTCTGGAAATCAAAAGATGAGACAGTATTCACATGACTATTTGCTCCAGGGCATCGTCTCACGTTGAGATTTTCTACATGGATTAGTTCAAAGTACCATATATTTTTTTTTTTTGGTTGACTGTGAAAACACACCCCCCCACACACACACACACCCCCCACACACACACTACATTTTCATTCATTTTGCTTAGAAATGTAATATTTTTCTATTTATAATATTCTAATGGCTTTACCTTGAGAATGTTAGGTGTTGTCATTTGTTATAAAGGCAATTTCCAATAATATATTCAATTATAGATCAGCTGAATTCAGTTCCTGTTATGCAGTTAAGAATAGTGCCAAAATGACATCAGAAAAATTACCATCTGAAGGGTAAAGAAAAGAGACAGACTGAATGTATTTTCCAAGTCAAAATGAAACAATTAAGATAAAAAGACACTCTTAAAATGTTAATTTAATTTTTTTATTTACATAGACCCTAATGTCAAATATTTAACCTGGTAATATTATAGCCTATGAGGTTCACAAAAAATATTCTCCAATGAATTAGTTACTTATATCAAATATTCAAAGTTGTATATATGTTTAGAGAACTCTCAAAGAATTTTCATGTTGATTTTCTTTTAGTATGACAACTAAGGTAATATTTCTATTCTCGTGTTTATAAGTAAGATTCATGAATGCCACTGAAAATTATATAATCTTAAATTAGACATGGTTTCTATAAGCAAGTGAACAGTGAGAGGCAACTAGTTCAAATAAGCTTTAAAACAACATTAATCTGATAATTATAAACTCTAAGAAAGTAAAAATGTCCCTTAGAGGATCTTTAGGATAATCTTTCACTTCTGCAAGAAAACCTTCTGCAGTATTCCTAGAATATGCCAATTCAGTATGCCTTTAATTGTTTTCTGTGATGGGAATCTTCAAACATCCTAAAAGATCCATTTCATTTTTGGAAAGCTGAAATTGTCCAAATGTTCCTTCTTATAAGGAGCCAATCTGCCTCTCTAATACATCAACCCCCCTAGAATGACATAGATCAAAGTGATACCTTTTCACATGGGTACCTTTAAAAAGTATTCCATTTTAGTGTTCTAAGAAACTCTCATTAGATTTAGTGTCTAAAGACTTCCAGATGTAGTTAGTAACTAAATAAAGGCATCTGACATTTTTGACTCCTTTATAGCATAAAGATTAATTAAATGCAAAACAGTAAAAGAAAATCTGGAACACTGATCTGCACTATTTGCAGAAAACTATGTCAGAGGAACCAGGGAGATACACCATGTAGACTATACTGCTAACCAAGGAACTAGTCTAAAAATCAATGGCTCTAACCCTGACTACATGAGTTGTAGCAACAGTAGAGAGAACAAAATGATTTCAAGAACAGCTATTTCAGGAGACTAGAAACAAAGCATACAAAATAAATTATTAGTGGTATTAACATGGAGTTTCTTCCTCTAATATCAAGATTCTTTGATGCCATGGGGAACAAACTTAGAAAGGAGCTTGGACCATACTGGGTAAAGCCTCTACAGATTGTTTCACAAAACATGAGGGAAAAAAACCTCACAGAGAGAAGTGCCCAAGTGGTATTGACCACAGTCTTAGCTTCTTCCTTAGCTATTCCTGGATCAATGAACCACAAACCATCCCACTGACCTAAAATGTTAACAGGAGGATTCTAACAAATCCAAGTAGATATTGAGGCAAAATAAGAAGGCCCCATTTGTCTCCTGCTATAGGCAAATACTAAGACTATAAGAAATTACCTCTATCAAGGATGAATAAAAAGAAGAGGGCAAGTTAGAAAAGATTCTGTAAGAACAATAAAAAAAAAGGCACATCTTTCAAGAGGTAGGCAGAAAACATGCTTTTAAAAAAGAAAGTATAAATAGAAGCATCTGTCTTAATGCTTGGTAAAATTCACTAAAACATGTTCTCAATGGCTATATTTAAAAAAAAGAAATTTTTTAAAAAAAGGTGATAAGATGCCTGCAATCAAAGGAGAAGTGGCAAAATTTTATGAAAAACTGGCAGAAATAACAAAATAACTAGAATTTCCTAAAGCATTGTGAAATAAACATTCAATGACATAATTGTTAAAGGCACTAGGATGAAGAGGGAAAATATGAAAAGCTCTCACAGACCAAGATGGCAACATAGGTTGTCCCTGACTTCACTCCCCCTCACACGAAATAAAGCCCACAACTCTTCAAAAACAAGACACCACTGAGAGACTCCTGGAACATGGGGATGAAGCTGAAGCACCCCAGCACCACAGAGACAGAGACAGATTACTTAGAGGGATCAGAAAAGCAGCTACAGGTTGATCACATCGCTGTTCCCTCAGGCCAGCATAGCACCACCTGGAGCTGTCTCCACTAAGCATCCATTCCCCTGGGGGGAAAGAGAACCCAGGAATCCCCAGCATTGTGCATTGCATTGTGGGAGCTTCTACTCTGATTTCACACCATTTCACACCACACGATCTGCTCAACCAATGGGAATCTGACTGTGACAGAGAAAGGGCGAAGGGCTTGCAACAACCAGTCTGCAGTCTTGGCTGACTGAGTTCGTATCTGCATTGCCCAAGTACTGATCCCAGCCAGAGGTATTGCTCATCTGTAGAATCAAGCTAGGGGCACACTGAGCTGCCAGATTCAGAGGCAGTTTGCGAGCTCTAGAGCCCAGTTTGTCCACACGTAGGCAAGAAGCAGAATACAGCCCCACCGTAAGTGGAGAGTGCCTTCCAGCTCTACCTGCCCAGAAAGGCTAGTGACAGTTCCTGGAAGCAGTGCAGCGCAGCAGGGCTTGAGCCAAGAGGCAGGTAGGGAGGCAAGCAAGCAAGCAAACAAGCAAGCAGAGTTGATCACCCCTAAAAGTAAAGCCAGTACTGGGTGTGGAGCATTTCCATGCTATGCATAGGCAGGGGGATTAACTCGAGGCCAAGGCTGAGGGTAGTTCTTGCCCACCCTCCCCACCTCACAACCTGAAGAGGCTGTCTGAGAAATTAAGTTAGTAGCCCCCCATCCAAACAAGGGAACTGGGACATAGCTCTGCCTGCTGTGGAAAATGTCTCTTGGCCCTATCTGACTGGAAAGGCTGGAAACAATGCCTGGAGCTCAGAGGTTACGGAGGCAGAGCCAATAGTCTGCGAAACAAAGTCAGCGGCTCTGTTCAATCTGGGAATTTGTGGTGTAAGTTAGCTTGAGTTAAGACCACAAACAAAGAGCCTTAACTAGCTCTAGAGCTGCTTCTCCCACTGCACCTGAGCAGGGAATCTAATCTATAGCCCCACTCATTACTGAACACAGCCTGTTTGCCCAGAGAACCTAGCACACAGGAAGCTGCAATAGCACTAGACACAGTGGCACTTGAGCAGTGTACAGCCCTTGGTTTCCCCTATGTACAGAGCAGAACTAGTGGCCTCACCTGACCAAGGAATTCATTGCACGCTCTGGCCTAATTCAGACCCACAAGCAATGATTTATACAGGCCTTTAGTCCTGTCCTGCCACCCTGCCAGGCAGGGAAGGTAATTCATACCCCAAGCTACTACTGAATATAGTACCCAGTCCTGATCATCTAGTAAGCCTGACCAGATAATCCAGGCAACCAAAGAGCCCATTCTTCAGCCTCACTTAGGAAGGGAAACAAGCCAGCAGTCCTTTCCAACTGTTCTGAACCAGTGGCACACCTATCCCATCCATGTTCTCAGAACTTAAACGGTTGCCTTGCCCCAAACAGACCATAATAGCAGGCCTCACCTGCTCAAGGATTTATCAATAAACACACCTGGAGCTGACTTGTAAAGAACTCTGTCAAAACCTGTAAAGTTTGGAAAAAAGAGCCTGATCACTCAAATACAAATACTAACACAACGAATTAAGGATCACAAATAAATCAAGTAAATGTGGCACCACCAAAGGAAACTAATAAAGCTCCAACGACACTTTAAAGAAATGGAGATCTATGAACTGTCAGATGAAAAATTTAGAATAATGCTCCTAAAGAAGTTTAGAGTACAAAAGAATATAAGCAGACAACTATCTGAATTTAGGAAAACAATACATGAACAAAAAGAAATACAAGAAAATAGAAACCATTAAAAAAAATCAAACAAATCCTGTAGTTGAAAAATAGTTGAAAAAGAATGGAACTGAAGAACTCAATAGAGAATTTAAAAAGTAGATTCAATCATAAAGAAGAAAGAGTCAATTATGTGGAGGACAGGACATTGGAAATTACATAGAGAAGCAAAAAAGAGATAAAAAGAGTGAAGAAACCCTGTGGAAATTATGGGACATATTGAAAAGAAACTATATTTGCATTATTGGAATTCCAAAAAGAGAAGTGGGAAAGGGACAGAAACTATATATAAAGCATTAATGGCTTAAAACTTTTTGAACCTAGAGAGAGAAATGGACATCCACATCCCTGAGGCCCAAAAGACCTCAAATAGGTTGAATTAGATAAGGCTAACCTGACATACATTATAATTACATTGTCAAAAGTCAAAGAAAGAATTTTAAGAGCAGCAAGGGAAAAAAGAAAAGCTATATACAAGAAAAAACCTCATAAGACTAGTGAATTTCTCAACAGAAAGTTTTCAGGGCAGGAGAGAATGGGATGACATATTCAAAATACCGGAAGAAAATAACTGTCAACCAAGAATTCTAAATCTAGGAAAGCTGTCCTTCAGAGAGACAAATACTTGCTTGAACAAACAAATAGCTGAAAGAAGTTCATTACCACCAGACTGCCTTATAAGAAATGTTCAAGAGGGTTCTCCCTTACGAGAAATGCTGAAGACAGTTCTTTGAGTGGTAAGTAAAAGAATTCTAATTAACATCATAAAGTGGTAAGTAAAAGAATTCTAATTAACATAATAAAAATTCAAAAAGGCAGCATAAATCTATAATAGTAAATATATAATCATAGATTCTGTAATACGGTAATACTGATGCATAATTCATTTACAATTCTAGTTTAAAAAGAAAACAAACCATAACTACAAAAATCAGTTATTAGTTACACAATAAAAACATGTAAATTGGGGGCACCTGGGTGGCTCAGTAGCTTAGGCCTCTACCTTCAGCTCAGGTCATGATATCAGGGTCCTGGGATGGAGCCCCAAATGGGGCTCTCTGCTCAGCAGGGAACCTGCTTCCCCCTCTCCCTCTGCCTGCCTCTCTGCCTACTTGTGATCTCTTTCTCTCTGTCAAATAAATAAATAAAATATTTTTTTTAAAAACCTGTAAATTGTAACAGCAATAACCTAAAATGTGAGGGGGAAGAGAAGTAAAAATATAAAGTTTACAAATTCTATTGAAATTAAGTTGTTATCAGTTTAAAAATAGGCCGTTTTAAGTTTAAGATATGTTCTGTAGGTCTTATCAACCACAAGAAAAAAATCCTGCAATAATTACACAAAGGAACACGATAAAGAAATCAAAGTATACTAATAACAAAAGAAATCAAAACACACACAAAAAGACAGCAGGATAGGAAACAGGGAAAAACAGATCTACAAAATAACCAGAAAACAATTAATAAAATGACAATAGTAACTTCCTACCTATCAATAATTAAAGACAAATTCTCCAAATAGAAGATATAGAATGGCTGAATGGATAAAAAAAAATCCAACAATATGCTGCCTTTACAAAACTCGTTTTAGGGGTGGGTGGCTCAGTCAGGTTAGCATCTGACCCATGATCTCAGGGTCATGAGCTCCAGCCCTGCGTTTACTAAAAAAAAATTAAAATAAAAAAAAAGAGAAACTCACGTTAGCCTTAAAGATGTATAAACTGGGGGCGCCTGGGTGGCTCAGTTGTTAAGCGGCTGCCTTGGGCCCAGGTCAGATCCCAAGGTCCTGGAATCGAGCCCCGCATCAGGCTCCCTGCTCAGCAGGAGTCCTGCTTCTCCCGCTACCAGTCCCTCTGCTTGTGTTCCCTCTCTCGCTGTGTTTCTCTCTGTCAAATAAATAAAATATTAAAAAAAAAAAAAGATGTATAAACTGAGAGTGAAGGATGGAAAAAGACACTTCAGGTAAATGGTGATTAAAAAAAAATCAGGCGTAGCTATGTTTATATCAGATAAAATGGACATTAATCGGTAAAAAAAAAGTCATTATATAATGATAAGTGGGGGAATACATCAAAAAGGTATAACAATTGTAAATATTTATGCACCCAACATCAGAACCCCTAAATATATAAATCAAAAATTAACAGAGCTAAAAGGAGAAATAAATAATAATATAATAATAGTTAGGGACTTTAATACCCCACTCTCAACAATGGATAGCTCATCCAGAGAATCAACAAGGAAATAGTGGATTTGAACAACACCATAGACCAAATGGATCTAACTGACATATACAGAACATTCTATCCAAAAACAGTATAATACATATTCTTCTCAAACACACATGAAAGATTTTCTAGGATGTTAGGCCTTTTTTCTAGGATATTAAGCCATGTTTCTAGGATATGTTAGGCCACAAAACAAGTCTCAGAAAATTCAAGAAGATTGAAATTATACCAAGTATCTTCTCTGAACACAAAGGCATGAAACTAAAAATCAATAAGAAGATAATAACTGGAAAATTCATGAACCTATAGAAATGGAAAACTCATGAAATGATCCTGGTTGAAGTGTTAATTTAAATGTGTAAATTTAAATGTTAAAAAATGTGTTTTAAATGTGATCCAATACATAAAGAATTAAAAATTAGACTGGTCTCAGAGTTATACCCTCTATATCATGGATCACCCGCAAAATATATAGCACTATTTTTAGGGTTAGAGGAGAAAGATTTTTATCCAAGTATTTTATAGTGAGCCAAATTGTCATTTACCTGTGAAATCTGTTTTAAGACAATTTAGGTTTTCAAGATTACATAAAGTACAGAACTCACATTCTCTTCCTGCAAAAAGTATTCAAGAAATTATTCAAACCAATAAAGGAATGAATCAGCTAAATAAAGTAAACAGAGAAGTTATGTCTTAAAAGGACAGATGTTGACTAATAGGAACCATTTAAACATAAAATTAAACAGAAAAGAATAATAAACATAAAAGTAAAATGACCCTGATTTTTCTGGTATATATCCTCTAGTCCCACAGTCAGTAATCATGCATGGGAGATAAGTCTTCTGAGTCCTACTTAGCTAGATATAAACACAAATTAAAAAGTTGATGCTTATCTAATTTTTGCCTCTTTATACCATTTTTTTAATTCTATAAATGAGTTTTCTCATTCTCTTTAATGTCCTGAAATTTATTAACCACATATCTAAGTATGGCAATAATTATAATTCATTCATCCTACTCAACACTTGATAAGCTCTTTCCACTTGAAGGTGAATTCCCTCAGTGGTGGGAATTCTTTTTTATTTGACAATCATTTCAAAACCAAAAAGCACTTTCTGATTCCCTGATTGTTCCTTTTGGCTGGCCCAACTATTTTAACCTCGCTCTCTTAGCCCTTTTGTTACCTGTCCAGTTTTTTTTAAACCACCTTTCCATATTTCCCAGATTTGTTTTCTTTTAGCTCCTAGACTGTAACACATTGCTAGCTTCTGCCCAGACCTGAAAGGCAGAAGTGAAGCTCTTGAGACCACGAAGCCCAACTAGCAACTACAGTTATGAAGTTCTTTGGTTTTCCTTAACAATAGTGGAGGTACTGATGTCTGGTTCTTAGCTTCTTGAGTTATTTCCATTGCAAAAAATCTTAGGGTATGAATTGATAATTTTCCTGAGTGCCTCACGTTAATATATGATCAAAGTTTGATTTCTGTGGCCTTAGTAAACATTCTGCAAGCTAGGGGCGTCTGGGTGGCTCAGTGGGTTAAAGCCTCTGCCTTCGGCTCGGGTCATGATCTCAGGGTCCTGGGATCGAGCCCCACATCAGAGTCTCTGCTCAGCAGGGAGCCTGTTTCCCCCCTCTCTCTGCCAGCCTCTCTACCTACTTGTGATCTCTCTCTGTCGAATAAATAAATAAAATCTTTAAAAAAAAAAATTCTGCAAGCTAACTTATATCCTATAATAAATTACTTTATACTTAGAACCAGCCAGAGTGATTCTGTCGCCCAACCCAATGCTGGCAGACGACAAGGAATAAACCGTTTCATGTTCATACCTTCACTTACTCCCCCTGAGACAGTCAGCCAGCAATTTCCACTCACATTTGTTCTTCTAGCAGTTTGTTGAAATTTGCCAATGGCCCCATATCCATTTGCCAGTAGCCCCATATATCCATTTTCTCCCTTCCTTCCTTCCTTCCTTCCTTCCTCCCTCCCTCCCTCCCTCCCTCCCTCCCTCCCTCCCTCCCTCCCTCTCTCTCTCTCTCTCTTTCTTTCTTTCTTTCTTTCTTTCTTTCTTTCTTTCTTATTTTTTAAGATTTTTTATTTATTTGACAGAGAGAGATCACAAGTAGGCAGAAAGACAGGCAGAGGGAGAGGGGGAAGCAGGTTCCCTGCTGAGCAGAGAGCCCGATGCGGGGCTCGATCCCAGTACCCTGAGATCATGACCTGAGCTGAAGGCAGAGGCTTTAACCCACTGAGCCACCCAAGCGCCCCCATATATTCATTTTCTTTCGATATTTTAAAAATTACCACATATGGTGACTTAAAACAATACCCATTATTAGGTCACAGCTCCGTAGGTCAGAAGTTGAGGCAGGCCCAGCTGTGTTTTCTGGTCAGAGTGTTACAAGACTGAAGTCGAGGTGTCAGCCAGGTTGTACTCTTGCCTGAAAGTTGTAAGAAAGACTCTGATGTCAACTTTATTCAGGTTGTGGCAACATCCTGTTCCTTACTGCTATAGGTCTAAGTCCCCCATTTCCTTCTGGCTCTCAACCAGAGGCTACTTCTTTTTTCCAGAGATTCCCAGCATCCCTTTCAGGTGGCCTTCTCCATCTTCAATGCCAGCAAGAAAACTATGCTTCGTTTCAGATCTCTTTTTCTGCCACCAGCCAGAGAAAACTCTGTGCATTTAAAGGAGTTGTATATTTAGATCAGGATGACCCAAATTATCTCCCATTGAATTAACTCAGGGTCAACTGACAGCATCCTTAATTATATCAGCAGAATCTCTTCTGCCATGTAACATGACATATTCACAGGAGAGGGAATTACACAAGGGCAAAGGTCATTGGGGTCATTCTTAGTAGTCTACCTACCTAAGTCCTCTCTAGTTCTTTTTAGTATCAGATGTTACAAACTTTTTACTTTTTTTCTTATTTTCATAGGCTTTTCAGATGTAAGAGAACTGACATTATCTACTCAGTCTGACATCTTAAACTGAAAGTCCCAATCACACTCACAGTAGGTTGCAAAATTTATTTATATTACACTAGGATGTGCAAAAAAACTGAAGTATGTTTTCTCTATAAATGGTCCAATCCCGTTTGCTAGCTACTACTCCCCTTGATAACAGGACGGGAAAAAAAACCTTAGGAAACTGTAAGTTGAGTCTGATTTGATGGTATTTTTTAGATGAATGGCATCTTTTGCCAAAGAAAAATTGCACTGGACAGGGTTAAACAGTCAAGGAAGACTTTATTTAAGATGATTGCAGTAGGGAAGAGAGAGATTGACTTCAACTATATTGAAACAAAAGGAGTGTTTTGAAGCCTGCAGCAAGCTAGTGGAAAAGTACTGGAGGACATTAGGAAGGAGGTTGGGCAAAGTGATTGGACCATCAGTGACTACTTACTGGTGATCACCAAAGTTAGATTCCACACTACCACAAAGACTAGGAGATGGGGTACTTTTGTTCTTGATGATTCCTTTTCAAAGAGTTGGTTTCCAAGTCCTTCAGAAATACACTACTGTGTTTGTAAAACGAGAGCCTAGGAAAAGATTTATGTCTCAAAGACACAGAGAAAAAAGTATAATTTAAAGTTTTCTAGAATAAATGCTCTAAGAAAAGGGAGGTCAGGGACCTATAGTCATGAAGAAACCTATCTAAAGTGTAGTCAATCTGAGGGGAATGTTAAATCTGCCTTAGTCTCTAGTAAAAATAAAATGCTTAGCATTTCAGATTTCCACCCATCTCCTATTTCTCTCCAGAAAGGTATATGAGCATATGAGGAAAGTGAAGCTTACATAACCATATGTCTGATGACAAAAGATTTTGATCTTGAATCTGCACACTGTCCACTGGATTCTTGCTGGTCACTTCTGCAGTGACCAGTCTGAACTATTCCCTGTTGGTAATCACTGAGTTGTGACTTGCTCTATTTGACTTTAATTTAAAAAGAAAAAATAAGAAGTGTCATGTTGAAGCCCCCCGCTGGAGTCCTTGGTTCTGTTTGCTTCCATTGTCTTGAAATTGTTGAGTTCTGCATCACCTCAGTCAGACACTAGTATTTTGCCTTTGTCCCCATTCTTTAGATGTAAACACAAACTCCTATATTCATGTTGAATATACCAGGACATTACAAGCAGTTGATTTACCGATCTGTCTTAAACTGGCACCTCTGCATATTGCTCACTTTGTGTTAGGGGACACTAAGCCAAAAGCTAAAGTTTCCCAGCAACCTGCACTTCTCTGACAGTATTCCAGAAGTAAACATCCTGATGCCACACACCTTCCCTAGGTGTTCTCAGTCTTCCCAAACCCATCTCAATGTTATAATCCATCCTTCCACATACTCCCACCCTCACCCCTACACAAATACACCCATGTTGAGATTAGCAGCTGACTTCTTCCACTTCTGTTAGTTAAGAATACTTTTGTTAGTCTTCTTCCCACCCCCCAGGGGCATTCTCTTCCACAATCTCAAAGTCTAATACCCTAAGCCCAACTTTTTCTATCTTAACCTATATTGTTAAGATTGATTGATAAGATTTATTAATTCCTGTCTTCTTTGGCTAAATTGTATTGCCAAAAGGACCAAAACTTAATTCACAAAACTCAAAGCTTATCAATGATTCATTTCTAGTACTAACCACTTCCCTCATCTCTGGGGCAATATGCTTCAAAATGTAACTTGGAAGGGAACACAACAGACTTAAGGGAGAAATTTAATTCCCTTATTTAATATTTGCAAATATTACTTATGTCATACACTCTTAAGAGATGAAGCAAACATATGGGATAGTCACCTGGCTATAAAAACGTTTTAAAGTCTTAACTGACAGATATAAAAACAAATGGCATACATCTAGACTGAAGTTCTGTCTAACAATCTGTGCTTTCTCTTTTAACTTCCATGAAAGCATGAATATTCCTACTTTTATCACCCCCCAACTGGAATTCATTAACCTACATTTAGTTTACATAAAGATTATTGTTTCTTAAATATATGACCTTTCTGAAAATGATGTTTATCACTTACATATGGGGCAAGCATCATCTAATAAAATAAGCAAAACATAACATTTTAAACAATTATTTGCTGTTGTTCATTTCTTAAACTTCTCTTCAAGGTAATTCCTAAATAACTGTATTACTTCATATTCATATAATATATAGAGTATAGATTATATGGAGACATATTTTGTGTATATTATACATATACGTATATATGGGGAGAGAAAGAGGGAATGACAGTTGAATAAAATGCCTTCACTCTGAAACCCAACTCATCTTGTTATATAGAAAGCGCAGATTGTCAGTAATTTGTTTTGAATTTTTTAAATTATAAGTATTAATAAATTAAGTGAACTCAATTTATAATTTCTTTTGGTTTCATATGAAGTTTTTCCCTAATGTAGAATGTTTTACTTTAACATCTAGTTCCATTAAGTTGACAGCAAATTTGAGATTATGGTCATATGTATGTTAGGTGTTATTAGTCAGGATAGGAAAGTAGTAATAAAATTTAGTAAGTTAAAACCTTAGACCTAGGATTGAATGATGTTTATCTGCCTATCTCACATCCACAAGCTGCCATTTCCATCATCTTCTCTCATATTGTGGCCTTTTCTATTTTTTCCTTTCTGCTCTTGACATAATCTAGTTGTGGTTTCCACCAATGATAAAATGGGACAAGTATCCTCCATCGTTCTTTATGTTACTGGGCCACCGAGTATCTATTTCCTGATTTCAATTTCTTAGAAACATTCTAGTAACATGCTTCTTTACTTGAATCAACTTTATTACAGCCCTCTCACTTGCATGTGGTAACAAAGCTCATAGATAATTTGAAGTATTGAATCAGTGTTGCATATTTCAAAAATTTTATTCCTTATAACAAAGGTTGTAGATTTAGAGGACAGTGTCAGTGGATTCTGCACTATACCCCAACACCTATCCCTACCCAAATATGCAATTTAGGGATGCTCCTCTTGCTTTTAAAGCCACACCCCTCCACACACACATCCCCATTTTCAGGATCTAATCTAGGGATTAGATTCCTGTCTTCTGCATCTTTGATCCATCCCCCAGCGACTCGCTCAGATTATGCGCATACTGAGCACTTGGGAAATGTTGGTGGAATATTGTTGAACAAAACAATCACTCTGCACTTTTTGATAGAGATGATGAATCATCACAGGATAATTTTAGCATGCTGAGCCCAAACAGTAACCAGGTTGTGCAACTGTCTTAACATACGAATTCACCAGCCTTGCCTGCGAGGAACCAGCAAAAGGAACGCGAGAGATTTGACAGCTATGCCTTTGGCCGTCAGGTTTTAAATCAGCCTGGAACGTCGCTTCAGGAAGGAGTGGAGACGGCTGAGATCAGCGGAATCGACACCCTTCACGGCTCGCACTTTTGTCGCCAGCTCTAGCTTGGCGCAAGGCACGCCGGGACACCGGGGAAACTCAACCACCATCACCAAGGCAACCAGCCGGCACGCGGTTGTCGTGGAGACCGGCAGGCACCTCGGAGAGTCTCGCAGAGCGGCTGCCTTCGCCCACACCCAGCCAGGATGCTTCGCCAAGGCTATAAAGCCTCTGAAAGGCGAAGACACTTGAGCAACCACCTCAGCTGGCAACAAGACCAAGCGATGAGCAGCAGCATTTACCTCCTACGAGAGATGGGCCCCACTGGCTTCCTGCTGAGGGAGGAGGAGCCGGAAAACAGGGATTTCCGAGTAATTACCGCCCCCAATTCGCTTCTACTCCCGCCTGGCCCAGCCGCCGGGTCCTCCTGGGCCAGCCTGGTGTCTAGCTACCCTCACAATCCCTGCGGATTCTCGCTGCCACGCCCGCCCACCCCCTCCCCGCACGAGTTCCAGACTCTTAAAGCTGTGCAGATTGCAGAAGGAAAGAGTATTTGTTAGAAAAGTTTCAGTTTTTGAAGTCAGGACTCCAAATTGCATCCAACTCTTGTAAGATAATGGCCCTTGCTTGATCTTTAGGCTTGAAAATGTGAGACGTTTTATTTAAATATAGGGTTTTGCATTGTGTGCGTCTTGGACCCGTTGTTAGCGGTCACTAGCCCTGTAATTCAAAGGAAACAAAAAACCTCCGACCTGTTTACATACCGTAAATATCTCCTAAATAAATAAAACCGGCTTTTCTTTACTCTTTAGTTACTCTAAAACTCCAAGAAGATCATTTTATAGCACTGTTTAGATGATGATGCCTTGGAAAGGTCTTAATAAAAATTCTAATTTTGCTGAAAAGACAACAGCTATTTTATATTTGCATATCCCACTCTTGCCACTCAAAAGTCAGCCACCATCCATCCCACCTCCCACGTGTTGATTTGGAAAATTTTAATTTAGTGTCCTGCATTATTTTTTACTTTGTCACTTAGAACGCTGTAGTTAATAAATTGTTTTATCCAATATAGACTTGGTAAATAAAATTAGTCTTCTCAAGTAAAATTATATGCCAACGTAAATGTACAAAACAAATAAAAGTCCAGGATAAGCTAGTTTAGCTCCACTTCAAGACAGAATGAGTTTTCAGTAAGAAATGTGTAGAATTTTTTTTTAAGCTTTCAAAATTAGATTTCTTTTCAGCTGCCTGAGTGTAGGTCATCTTACTGATAATCCAGATTGTTGATCAAGAGGAAGAATATAAGGAGACTGGTGTCAAGAGTTAAGATGTCTCGGGATGCCTGTGTGGCTCAGTTGGTTAAGCGACTGCCTTTGGCTCAGGTCATGATCCCGGGGTCTTGGGATCGAGTCCCACATCGGGCTCCTTGCTCAGCGGGGAGCCTGCTTCTGCCTGCCTCTCTGCCTGCTTGTGCTCTCTCTCTCTCTAATAAATAAAATCTTTAAAAAAAAAAAAGAAAGAAAGAAAAGAAAATCTAAGCCACTTAAAAAATAAAAAAAAATAAAAAAAAGAGTTAAGATGTCTCAACAGACCATATTCAACCTTTGGAGTCACCTAAACTAAATCACTTCTTGAAATCTCTTTTAATCCTATTATATATTAGATTAATTTTATTCTAACTCTAAAAATTAGCTGGAATTTTATTCTAACTCTAAAAATTCTAACTCTAAAAATTAGTTTTTCTTTACGTATGCATTTTTCTTTTAAAGGTTTTTTTAGGAAATCCTCATGTTTGTAACTGTTCCACATTTCTGAAAGGAGGGGAACTTTGTAAGCATATCTGCTGGTAAGTAACTCTGTAAGAAAGATCTGCCACAAAGGAACATGTTGGTGTATTGCCTTTTTCATGATTTGAGTACTACAAGATTAAAGAAATTTGGTGTTGGGAGAATATAAAGGTAAAATGGCTATAGTTTTTCAGTATATGTTAGGGTATCTTATCTCATTCTGAAAATTAAGTAAGGTTTAACTTGAGAAACATAGTACCACCTCTACAAGTTTTGAATGTTAATGTTTTTAGTAAGAAAAAAATCACTTCCCAGGGTCCCATTATGGACAAATGTGAAATCTAACTATAAAGAAAAAGAAAAACCTCCCTGATTCACATCACTAATGATAATTATGTTCTCACTACAGAATTTCTATTTGCTGTCAGTTAAAAATAAATCTCTGAATACATTTTATTTTTATTCTTTCTAATGATGCTTTGTTTTCTTTGTAAATGCAATACAATAAATTATTTAATAACAAAAAATTTATTATAATTTTTTCATTATGATGTATTTTAATGTGTTATTTTTGTTTTCAATAAGCATTTTACTATGAATCTTTCAAGATAGTAGAGGGACTCCACTGAAGATTACTTCCAACAAATTTGAAATTTTTCCTCTAATGTCAGAACCTATTTGTAGGGGAATCCAGAAACGGAAATTAAAAAACTCTTTCCATTTAGTGTTTAGAAATAGTTTGGAATTCTTTCCATTCTTTCCATTTTTTTCATTCTTTCAACTCATTTTGTTTTACTCATCTATATACAAACAAAGCATGAATTATACTGTTATAGAAAGTTTAATATTTGAGAGTAAAAGAAATAAAAAAAATGAGCAAAGAGTTTGTCTCTCACATTTTGAATGCTTTTCTTTATAGGTTAAAAAAACTAAAAACAATGCATATCTGTCATTTCCAAAGCTTTTATTTACCAAGTTTTTGTTGTTTTGTTTTGATCAGTTTTTGTTCAGCATTGCTAACACAATTTGCTGTAGTTAGCATAGAAGGTATAAAATATGGTCCTTTCAAAACTTGTAGTTTGGTTTTATTTATTAAAAATAATAAATTACATTTATTAAAATAGGTTTTTCATATTTTTTAGTGCTAGCTTTCTTAGGGCAAGGGCCTTCTGTTCTCATTTTTATATAATGCAACTCATTTTTAAAAATATATATGCCAAACTAAATGGAAATAGGATTCAAATATTTAATATGCTAAAGTGTATTTAATATATTTATGTAAGAATTTCGTATGTATTTCTCACTTTTTAAAACCATATTCCATTTTAATTGGTGATATTTAAAGTATTTTTATTGTCATATATTAAAGTGGCATATCGAGGAAAACAGTGGTTTGGTACGCTCCAGAAAATTACTCCATTTTCAGGAGTAAGCAACTTCCAGAGAAGTTTAAAGGGAGTGCTGTGAATACCTCAGTTCTCTCACTAACCTGTCTCTCTGAACAACTGTATGTTCTGAAGAAATACATGGACTCTCTCTGACAAATCTCTTTATTTTAAATGTCTTTTATTTTCATTTATCACACTTTTTTCACATATGCTTTCTTTAAAACATATATTTAACTACTATTTTTTGCTTAAGTTTTTTATTTTAATCTCAATATAGTTAACATATTTAACTATATTATAACAAAACTGTTAAGGGTGTTAAGTTTATTTATAACACTGTCAGCAATATAAATTCTATAATGCTATTCCTATCTTAAAATATATCTTTTTTGGTTATATCAGAAATAAATGTTTTCTTTTGGTTTTCTGTCTGTGAATATTAGGGTCTTGTTGAAAAAATTCAAACTTCCTAGGACTCATGAATGTAAGTTGTGTTTTTTTTCTTTTATTATTTTGAAGTTAATAATTTTAGTAATTTTTTATTTGGACATAGTCTAAATTTAAAAATTATTTTCCTAGACAGTCTGACAACTAGCTATAGCTCAATTTGTTACATTTAAGAGAGTTGGAACATTTTTCTTCCTTAATTAAAATAATGTAACTTTATATGTCATTTTGAATTCAATGACATTTTATTTAAAAAAGGGTGAAACAATGGCCAGTCATTCTGAAGGCAATATTTCCCTCATGTGTTCTAAGCATAGATTCACAGTGGTTTCTGTATTTAAAATTATTGTAATTACAGGAAAAATAAGAAATGTAATTTTTTAGAGCCCATCAACAGGCATGACAAAAACCCCATCAATTGACATGGCACATAATTTCATTTAAAAAGGTCTACTGACTGAAATTCGTGTGCAAAAATATATATAGATATATTTAAAAATCTATAAATATATATTTTCAAAAATAAAATGGTTTTTATGTCAGTACTTAAATTGAGTTTAGAGTCTAGCATATAGTTGTGTAACTTTAAATTCTGGAATCCTCAAAATTAAAAGAGAAAGAAAAATAATTTTGTTATAGGTCATTTGGATTTATAAATATTACAAAAAAGTTATTGTCATTAGGGAATTGTTCGTGTAGTCATGTGGTTATTTGGCCTATCTAAGAATTGCAATGATATTCTAAAATTTATTAGTAAATGTTTATAATGTTCATAAAGTAATAATCAGTTTTCAATTTTTTAGTTCTAAGAGTATTGGTTTTACTTAGCCAAGTTTAATTCCTCCCAACTATCATATAAGTACAACTGTGATAAACATTTAAAAGTTGTACTAGATAAATTAATATTACTGTTTCACGGGCATTTTTCTCTTGTACTCTTCTGCCACTTTACACATTCCTTTAGAAATGTCTCCCATTTTTCTATGTCTGCTGTTACCTCTATACTAGTGACTTCAACATCTTATCAACAGAGTAGTATTTCCAACTGACTTTAGGGCAGCTCAGTTTTGGAAGACCCACAGGCATTTTAAATACCAAATTTCTCCCCATTTGTGCTCCCATCTTGTATTCCCTACCTCATATGTTAGCTTTCCTTCTTTAGTCTCCAAAACTAGAAACCATGGGATTCTCCTGGACTTTTGCTCTCTTAATTTCTTCCCTCATATCTCTATCATTCTCTAAATCCTGTTCATGTTACATCCTACCTTCTTCTCAACAGTATTCTCATCTCTCCATCCTCATTCTCATCTTTGTCCATCTTCACAAGCCCTTAATAGTATTCTTTGTAGCCCCCTTCTTTTCATTGCCTGAGCTTTGTTACTTCCTCCTTCACATTGGAGACAAAATGTTCTTTCTGAAATGTCACTTAATTCTCTACTTCATCTTCTCTCCCAATCCCTTCATACACAATGATTAATTTCTATGATATTATATTGTTTTCTTCTCTATTTCTTCATTTTATATCCACCTGAGGTTAAATGGTCACATCCTCTCCAAGTCTTATGATCTCCCCACTGTTTGACATATCATTTTCACAAGCTTCTATACTACTAGTGCTGTCTAATAGAAATGGAATGTAAACCACATATGTAATTTTCTAGTAGCTGTATTACAAAAAGTAAAAAGAAACAGGGAAAATTAATTTTAACATGTTAATTTAATCCAATGCATCAAAATATTATCATATCAACATGTTATCAGTATACAAATTATGCAATTTTTTATGTTGTCCTCAAAGTCGAGCATGTATTTTATACTTACAGAGCATCTCATCTCAGATACTATGTTTTCATTGGAAATAATTTATCTGCATTTAGATTTCAAAAAGTAATCAGTTGGAAAAAAAGATTCATGTAATACCCGAATTGTTACAACCATACTTATAAATTTTTCAGTATCTATCGATTATTAGTTTTCAATTTCAATTTAAATGAAACAAAATTAAAAATTTAGTTTTTCAGTCACATGAGCCATATTTCAAGTGCTTAGTAGCCACATGTGGCTAATGGTTGGCTACTCTATTAGTAGATAATTTCCACTACAAGGAAAAAACCCTTTTATGCTTTCTTACTTCCTTTTTGAGTTTATATTTATGATTGCCTAATACTCCATGGGAATTCTGTCTTTTATCATACACTGTTACTTTATAAACATTTTCAATGCTATGTAATCTCTGTAATTGAAGTCATCAATGGCTAACATTATTTCACTGAATATGGTATATCATAATTTAGTTAATATTCTTTTATTGTTAGTCATTTATTTCTAACTACTTGTTATATTCTTTGTACATGAAGCTTTCTCTTCTTCCAATTATATCTTTGGCCTCAAGTCTCAATAATTGGATTTTAGATTAAAAGTATTAATATTTTTATGTCTGCCACCCATTTGTATTACCAAATTGGTCTTTAAAATACTTTTGCTAGGATGCCTGGATGGCTCAGTCAGTTAAGCGTCTGCCATCTGCTCAAGTCATGATCCCAGGGTCCTGGAAGGGAGCCCCATATCAGGCTCCTTGCTCAGCAGGGAGCCTGCTTCTCCCTCTGCCTGCTGTTCCCACTGCTTGTGCTCTCTCTCTCTCTCTCTGACAAATAAATAAGTAAATCTTTAAAAAATAAATAAATAAAATACTTTTGCTGATTGCAGTTTCAGCAATGTATCAATTTTCTGCTAGTTTTGCTTTGGGATTCATGTTAGGCCATATTATTACTTAACCAAATAATGAAGTCATTAACAAAATACTTAAGTCCCCAAAGAAAATAATTTAAAAATATGTAGAAATACTTTGAAATATTAATAATATTTCTATAGTTTTAGAAAAAAAGGTTGTCATACAAAACCTGCAACAATACAAGGTTCATTATAATCTATTCATTCCTAGTAAACTTAAATAAATAGTTCCCCATACATCTATAAATTCTCCCATATATCTAACATATCCTTAGAAGGTCTAGAATGCCTTCATATAACTTTTGTAAATACAAAAAGAAATAAGGGAAACAACATTTATTTGTATTGCTTACTCAATAGCAATATTTATTCTGTGTCTGTGCCTCATTCGTATTTCACCTCACTTTTCTTTGATGTTAATGAAATTGAACATCTTCCATTGCCTTCTGATAAGGTTAGCTCTCTTGCTCTTCTTTATAAAAGAATATTCTTTCATAGTCTCATACATTAATTTTTCCAAATTATCTCAGAGGAGTTTGTTTCTCCCTTGCATTTTCCAATTCATATTATACCACATAGGACAGTTTATGACCAGCTCCTCTAATGAACTTTTATGTTTCAGGAATTCTGCTGCCCTAGAAAATATTTATTTGTTCTTCGTTTTCCTCCCAATTTTTTTTAGAGAGCAGGTGTTGCTCTGTCTCTATGACAAATAGCCTTCATCCTCCAAAATAATGGTTAATTAAAGTATGTTACCCTCTTCCATGCCACCTGCAACCCTACCTCATACAAGGAACAGAGATTTCTGTATTGAAATGTGTCTATGATGTTTTCAGTATTTTTAGTATTTAATTAGGAGACTTTCCAGGAAAATGAAGCTTTTCATTATTTTACAAATAGTTTAAAAATTTATTAAAGAATGTACCAAATGTGTTAAAAGATGTATAGAATGAATATAATTCAGGGTTACCAGTAACAGATGACATTTAGATTATGGCATGTTAAGGAGAGAGAAAAGGAGAAGCGCCTGAAATGGGTCAGGGAATAAAGAATCTAGGATGCCCTGATCAAAGCTATATGTATTAGAAAATAATTTCTCATAAAGACAGTAGGATAGAGAAAATTCATAATTCAAAGAATGCACATCCCAAGGTTATAAGCAACATATTATCCTGAGGAATACTAACCAAATCTGTGACAGATGTGGCTACCAAGACACTCTTGTACAAACAAAACCAAGACAGGAGAGTAGACACAATTAATTGAGTCTTGTTCTCCTGTTACCCATTCATTCATTATTCATTTAACAAATATTAATTTTACTAACTACTCAAATATTCCTGCTTCCCCTTTATGATTTTGTGCCCATTTCTTCTGATTCTATGTTGATAAAATATTTGTTTATGGACAAGTTGAACAGATCAAAATGTAAGACATGATTAACACCAATCCAAGGATAAACACTATCATATGATTAATGCAAAACCTTTAAAAAATGTAATATTTGCACTGACTCTTCTCAGTTAGAAGAAAAAAAGATAACTTCCATTCTTTTTATAAATGATTCTTTCCTGACCTTTTGGTTCTGAAAAAAGATAAAAAGTGGTATAGGTATGATAATTCAATCAAAATTATCTGATATTTGAAAGAAAATTCTAACTGTAATAAGTTATTACATTTCTGTATCTCCAATTTTGCCACTGAATTTTAATACTTTGGGGTTTTCCACTAGCTGCTTTGCAGTTAGGTCTTGTGGAAGGAGAAATCAGTGACTTGCTTCGAGGGATACATCGAGTTCAAACTCCTCAACAAGAAACAAATGATGAAACTGTGCATATTGAAGAAGATGGCTACATTAAACAGAAGGAAATTGATTCAGATGACATCTGCTCAATTTGTCAAGAAGTACTTTTAGAAAAAAAGCTTCCTGTCACGTTTTGCAGGTGACATGTTTTTTCTTTCTCTTTTTTATTGAAGTATAATTAAAGCATTATGTTAGTTTCAGGTGTACTATATGATTCAACAAGTCTATGCATTACTTAGTACTCAACAAGATAAGTGTATTCTCACCTCCCCTCTGACAACCTCCAGTTTCCTCTCTGTATTTAAGAGTCTTGTATTTTGGGCACCTGGGTGACTCAGTCGGTTGAGCATCTGCCTTTGGCTCAGGTCATGATCCCAGGGTCCTGGGATCGAGTCCCATGTTGTGGGGGTGGGGGTGGGGGGGGGTCCCTGCTCAGCAGGGAGTCTGCTTCTCCCTCTCCCTCTGCCCCACCTGCCCACTCATTCTCTCTCTCACTCTCGCTCTCTCTCTCGCTCAAAAAAATAAATAAATAAAAGTATTTTAAAAAGAAGAAGAAAAAAGAGTCTGGTATTTTGCTTGTCTTTTTTCTTTGTTCATTTGTTTTGTTTCTTAAATTCCACATATGAGTGAAATCATATGGTATTTGTCTTTCTCTGACTGATTTATTTCATTTAGGAATATATCCTCTAGTTTAATCCATGTTGTTGCAAATGGCAAGGTCTTATTCTTTTTTTTTTTGGCAAGGTCTTATTCTTTTCTATGGTTGAGTAATATTCCATGCTCTGTGTGTGTGTGTGTGTGTGTGTGTGTGTGTGTGTACCATAGCTTCTTAATCCATTCATCTATTGATGGACACTTGGGTTGCTTGTAAATATGGGTATTGTATTGTGTTGCTTGTATACTTGGGTATTGTAAATATGCTGCAATAAGCGTAAAGTTACATTATCTTTTTGAATTCATGTTTTTGTTTTCCTTCAGTAAGTTACCTTCACTGGAATTACTAAATCATGGCAATTCTACTTTTAATTTTTTTTTTCTATTTTTAACTTTTTGAAGAATCTCCCTACTGCTTTCCACGGTGGCTACACGAATTTGCATTTCCAATGTGCACAAAGGTTCTTTTTTCTCCACATCTCACCAGCACTTGTTATTTCTTGTGTTTTTTTGTTTCAGACATTCTGACCTGTATCAGGTGATATCTCATTGTGGTTTGATATGCATTTGCCTGATGATTTGTGATCTTGAGCAACTTTTTGTGTGTCTGTCAACCACATCTATTACTGCTTTGGAAAAATGTCTTTTCAGATCCTCTGCCCATTTTTAATCAGATTATTTGGGGGAGTTTGGTGTTGAGTTGTGTAAGTTTTTTATGTATTTTGGATATTAACCCTTATCAGATATACCACTTGCAAATATCTTTCCCCATTCAGTTGGTTGCCTTTTGGTTTCATTGATGGTTCACTTCGCTGTGCAAAAAGCATTTAATTTGAGGGGCGCCTGGGTGGCTCAGTGGGTTAAAACCTCTGCTTTCGGCTCAGGTCACGGTCTCAGGGTCCTGGGATCAAGCCCCGCATCGGGCTCTCTGCTCAGCGGGGAGCCTGCTTCCCCCTCTCTCTCTGCTTGCCTCTCTGCACACTTGTGATCTCTCTCTCTCTGTGTCAAGTAAATAAATAAAATCTTTAAAACAAAAACAAACAAAAAAAGCATTTAATTTGTATATAATCTCAATAGTTTAATTTTGCTTTTGCTTCCCTTGCCTGAGCAGACATATCTAGAAACATGATTTTGTGGCTGATGTCAAAGAAATTATTGTCTATGTTTTCCTTGGGAATTTTTATGGTTTCAGATTTCACATTTAGGTCTTTAACCCATTTTGAGTTGATTTTTGCATATGGTGTAAGAAAAGGGTCCAATTTTATTCTTTTGCCTATAGCTGTCTGGTTTTCCCAACATCATTTGTTGAAAAAAACTCTCTTTTCCTCGTTGTATATTCATGCCTCCTTTGTTGTAGATTAATTAACCATATAAGTGTGGGTTTATTTTTGGGTTCTCTATTCTGTTCTGTTGATCTGTATGTCTACTTTTGTGCCAGTATTATACTGTTTTGAGTACTACAGCTTTGTTTATATCTTCAAATTTGGAATTGTAATATCTCCAGGTTTTTTTACTTTCTCAAGTTTGCTTTGGCATTTTGAGGTCTTTTGTGGTTCCATACAAATTTTAGGATTATTTGTTCCAGTTCTGTGAAAATGTTGTTTGTATTCTGATAGAAATTACATTGACTCTGTAGATTGCTTTGAGTAATGTGGACCTTTTAATAGTATTAATTCTATCAATCTTAGAATGTGGACTATTTTCCCATTTGTTGTGTCATCTTTAATTTCTTTCATCAGTGTTTTGAAGTTTTCAGGGTTTTTGACCTCCTTGGTTAAATTTATTCCTAAATATTTTGTTTTTTGTTTTTTTGGGTTTTTTTAAGATTTTATTTATTTATTTGACAGAGAGAGAGAGAGATCTCAAGTAGACAGAGAGGCAGGCAGAGAGAGGGGGGAAGCAGGCTCCCCGCTGAGCAAAGAGCCCGATGTGGGTCTTGATCCCAGGACCCTGAGATCATGACCTGAGCCGAAGGCAGAGGCTTTAACCCACTGAGCCACCCAGGTGCCCCAATATTTTGGTTTTTTTGATGCAATTATAAAGGGGATTGTTTTCTTAATTTCACTTTCTGCTACTTTATTGTTAGTACAGAGAAATGCAACAGATTTCTATATATTGATTTTGTATCCTGTGACCTTACTGAATTTATTTGTTAGTTCTAGTATTTTTTGGTGGAGTGTGTAAGGTTCTCTATATATAGTATAATGTCATCAGCAAATACTAAATGTTTACTTCCTCCTTACCAATTTGGATGTCATATATTTATTTTTAGCCTGATTGCTATGGCTAGGACTCTCAGTACTACGTTGAATAAAAATAGTGATAGTGGATATCCTTGTCTTGTTCTTGATCTTAGAGGAAAAGCTCTTAGTTTTTCACTATTGAGTATGATTTTAGAGTGGGTTTTTCATATATGGCCTTTATTATGTTGAGAAATGTTCCTCTAAACCTATTTTTTTGAGTTTTTATCATGAATGGATGCTGTACTTTGTCAAATCTTTTTCTGCATCTATTGAGATGATTTTTTTTGTCCTAACTCTTGTTAATGTGATATGTCATGTCGATATTCCTTGATTTATGAATATCAAATCACACTTGTATCCCTGGAATAAACCCCCCTTGGTCGTGATGAATCATTTTTTAATGTATTGTTTGATTTGATTTGCTAATATTTTGATGAGAATTTCTGCAGCTCTGTTCATCAGAGAGATTGGCCCGTACTTCTCTCTTTTTATAGTATATTTATCTGGTGTTGGAGCCAGGGTAATGTTGGCCTTGTAGAATAAATTTGGAAGCTTTCTTTCCTGTTCTATTTTTTGGTAAAATTTGAGAAGAATAGGTATTAACTCTTCTTTAAATGTTTGATAGAATTCACCTGTGAACCCGTCTGGTCCTGGACTTTTTTTGAGAGTTTTTTGATTACCAATTGAATTTCCTTGCTAGCAATTGGTCTGTTCAAATTTTCTATTTTCTTATTGGAAGTAGATTCAGTATTGGAAGTAGATTCAGTTTGAGGTGTTATGCTTCTAGGAATGTATCTATTTCTTCTACATTGCCCAATTTGTTGGCATACAATTTTTCATACTATTCTTTTATAATTCTTTGTATTTCTGTGGCATTGGTTGTTGTTGTTTTTTTTCTTCTTCATTTCTGATTTTATTTATTTGAGTCCTCTCACTTTTTCTTGATGAGTCTGGTGAAAAGCTTATCAATTTTATTGATCTTTTCAAAGAACCAGCTCCTGGTTTCATTGATCTATTGTTTGAGGAGGGTTTTGTTTTTTGTCTCTATTTCATTTATTTCTTCTTTAATCTTTATTATTTCCTTCCTTCTGCTGGCTTTGGGATTTGTTCTTTTTCTAGTTCCTTTAGCCATAAAGTTTGTTTGTTAGAGATCTTTCTTGCTTCTTGTGGTATGTCTGTATTGTTATAAATTTCCCTCTTTGATCAGCTTTTGCTTTATCTGAGAGATTTTGGACCATTGTGTTTTCATTTTCGTCTGTCTCCACGCATTTTTAATTTCCTCTTTTATATTTTAATTAACCCACTCATTGTTTAGTAACATGTTATTTAACTTACATTTATTTGTGTTCTTTCCAGATTTTTTCTTCTATTTGATTTCCAATTTCATACTGTTATGGTCAGAAAACATGCATTATATGATTTCAATCTTTTTGAATTTATTGAGACTTGTTTGTGGCCTAACATGCAATCTATTCTGGAGATTGTTCCATGTGCACTTGAAAAGACTATATATTCTATTGTTTTTGAATGGAATGTTCTGAATATCTGTTAGGTCCATCTGGCCCAATGTGTCATTGAAATCCACTATTTCCTTGTTGATTTTCCATCTGGCTGATTAATCCATTGATGTAAGTGGGGTATTTATGTCCCTTACTATTATTGTATCACTGTCAGTTTCTTCCTTTAAGTCTGTTAATACTTCCTTTATTTAGTGCTCCCATGTTGAGTGCAAAAATATTTACAGTTGTTATATTCTTTTGTTCCCTTTATCATTATGTAATGTCCTTCTTTTTTCTTGTTACAGTCTTTGTTTTAAAGTCTATTTTGTCCAATATAAGTATTGCTACCTTGGCTTTCTTTTCACTTTCATTTGCATGGTAAGTGGTTTTCCATCTCTTCATTTTCAGTCTGCATGTCTTTAAGTCTGAAGTGAGTCTCTTGAAGGTATCACATAGATGAGTTTTTTTTTAATCCATTTACTCACCATCTTTTGATTGTAACATTTATTTCATTTACATTTAAAGTAACTATTGATATGTATAAACTTATTGCCATTTTGTTACTTGTTTTACAGTTGTTTTTGTAGTTCTTTGTTCCTTTCTTCTCTTGCTCTCTTCCATTGTGGTTTGATGGCTTCCTTTTATGTTGTGCTTGGATTTCTTTCTCTTTATTTTTTCTGTATCATTTATAGTTTTTTAAATGCATGGTTGCCATTAGGTCCATATATAACATCCTATGCATATAAAAAACTATATAAATGTATATATAAGTTGGTCACTTAAGTTTGAACTCATCTAAAAGCACTAGGCTTTTAGTGGGGCAGTACTAGTGGTCACACTGCTTTTAGTTGGGCAGTATTAGTAGTCACAATGGATGCTTGCCCTCATCCTGTCTGTTGGGGCTGCAGTCACACTGAATGGCAGAGCACTCTCCTGTGTTGTCACCTGAGAAGCTTTCATTGGTATATGGAGCCAGAAGCCAGAACACATGCCTACCTCCAGTTCCTGTTGGGAATGTCATCACACTGATCTGTTTGCAGCCTGCTCTCTCTGCCTTGTCCCCTGAGAGGCTTTCATGAGTGGATGAAGCCAGAAGTCAGACCTCATGCCTGCCCCTAGTCTGTGTACCAGTGCTGCAGTTGCACTGATTGGCAGGGTAGTCTCTGAGCTGCCAGCTATAAGTTTGGGCTACAGGGACTGTGTGCACTGGTGTGTGTAGTTATCTTCCCCTCTCCCAAGGGTAGGAGTCACTTTGGAGTGGTGCTGGTCTCTGCCAGGACTGCTTGCAGAGCGTATTAGGCCAGCAGCTACTCTCTAGGGATACTTGCTAAGTGGGCAAGTTGGTTGGCATGGTTCCACAGGATAATATGGAGGCAGGAGGCACTGCGATAGCAAAATAGGTGGGGAGTGTTTGTGCTGGTTCCTGCAAGCATCCAGCTATCTAGCCTATGGGATGGGGGAAGATAGAAATGCCGCCTATTAGCTCTTTAGTTCTTGGAGAAGTTTCTTAATGATCCTTGCCCCTCTGGGGCACGTTCTGAAATTAGTAAATAAATTTCCATGATACCCCAGGTGCTTTTCAAACTACTGCTTTTATGCTATATTTCAGCTCGGTTATATGTCGTGCTGGCCCTTTAAGGGTGGTGACTCAGTTTCCTTTCGCCCTCTGGCTCTCCTGGGGCTAAGCCCCACTGATTGTAAAAACTGGTTGTGTTAAGCCCTACCTGTTTTCAAAGCCAAATGTTATGGAGACTCGTCTTCCTATTGCAGATTCCCTGGTGTTTGGGTACCCCTTGTGAGGTCTGATCCTTCCACTTCTCCATGCTTGTGGTATCCCTCCCATTTGTGGTTAATCTCCCTGTGGGTTTAGTTCCTGACCGTATCTCTGCTCCTCTTACACTTTTTGATGTTGCTCTCACTCTGTGATTACTGTGAAAAGTCTGTTCTGCCAGTCTTCAGGTTGTTTCTGAGTTAATTGCACTGATGTGTTTATATGTCAGTGTGTATGTCAGTATTGTGTCAGAACAAAGTGAGCTCAGGATTCTCCTATTTTGCCATCTTCCCAGCCTTCTACATATTTTTTCTTTGGATATTTAAAGTTTATGAAAAAAAATTGTAATTTAATATGTTTGTAATTGATTGTTGTGCAACATGTTGATAGAGAAACAACAAAAAGCTTATGTATAGTTTAATTTATATTTAATTGGCCTTTTGTTGTTTCCTAACATATCTGTTGTAAGAAGTCCTGTTCTTATTCTAAATATTTCTAGGCTACATTATAAAGGGTGAAAATTAAAACTTAACTCTGCTTTGTTCTCCTCTCCACTTTAAGTTATTAAAGTAGGATAATTTTCACATTTTTATTTTATACACATAAATAAGTGCCATGGCTTAGACCAGTTACAAAGACTTTTCTGAAAGTAAAGATAGTACTTTAATCCTGTAAAAATTCAGTGTCTCAAAATTCTATCTTTAAACCTAAGTAATTGAAATGTTTACCTATACATAAACACTTATTAAGAGTGTCATATTCATACTATTATTTGAGGCCCTGCAAAGTTGGACTTGAATATTTGGACAACCATTTCTTATTGAATTTTTCATTTTCTTACTCCTGATTTTTGGCCAAAATTTTCATCCATGTAGTTTTTCATATGGCTGCTTCTATTTCATATTTTTAAATTATTAACTATTTCCCAAAATATTATTTCTCTCAGTAGATATTTGTCAGGTACAACCACATATTGTGTGATTTCTAGAAAAATGAGGTGATACCCCTGCTCTCAATGATACATTTTATTTAAAAAATAATAATTATTGTTTTAATTTTCCTTTTGTTAAGATTATATTTATTCTCACTTTTAAGATGAAAAATATTGAGGCACCTGGCTGGCTCAGTCAATGCAGCATGTAACTCTTGATCTCAGGATTGTGGTTTCAAGCCCCACAGTGGGTGTAGAGATTAGTTAAAAATAAAATCTTGGAAAAAAAAGAAAATATTTTAATAATGCAAAATTGTTTAAACCACCAATTCATTGGAATGAGAGACAATTTGTTAGGAATTCTAATGTATTAAATTAAAGATAATAGATTAGGTAGGTAGATAAGATGTGTTTTTGTATATAATTAAGCTACATCTGGAAAAGCAGTTCAGAATCTATTTTTATGGGAAATAAAGGTAGTAGCACAGAAAGTTTTACTTATATAAATATATATAACTTTGATGTATACAAATGGTAAACTCAAATTTTATTTCTAACAGGTTTGGCTGTGGCAATAGCGTTCATATAAAATGCATGAAGATCCTAACTAATTATCAGGATATGATTTCAAATACTTCTATGTTGAAATGTCCTCTCTGTAGGAAAGAGTTTGCACCATTAAAACTTATTTTAGAAGAATTCAAAAACTCTAGCAAACTTGTGACTGCAACTGAAAAAGAGCGACTGGACAAACACCTTGGAATTCCCTGTAATAACTGTAAACAATTTCCAATTGAAGGGAAATGTTATAAGTAAGTGTCATCAGTAAAATTACAAACATGTATTCTAACTTTTTTTTAACTTTTGGAAACTTGGAGCATTAGGGTACTGATCATTTGGACCTCCTTCTTCCTTCTATAGATAGTGATATAGATGTTTGCCTTAAGTGATGGCTGATTATTTAGGATTTCTAGATTGGTGATTTATATCAGCCCAGTACCTCAAAAATTCTGACTGTTTTATTTTCTTTACTTACACAAAGATACTGGCTTTGTACTCCAGTCTAGATTGAAAGTCTGAAGTAGCATCCTGTCCCAGAAGCTCTGGTCTGGACATAAGCCTAAATAAGTTTACAAATTCAGAACCCTCAACTTCTAGACCTCTCAACTTCTCTAACTTTTTTTTTGAACCATCAGTGAGGCTATTGCCAAACACTCCTAGGACTGAGGTAGAGGGGTATTGACTAGATTGACAGAATATTTAATCGAGTTTCCCAAACTTGAAATTGCAATAAGTATAAGTTTTTTTTCTTTAATCCTCTAGATCAACAACAATAAGATAAATAGTAGAGAAAACAATTTTTATTACTTTGTAAGTAATCCCCAAACTTTCCCACAATTGCCACACTAAAACATCAATTAATTGCTATGCTTGGAAAATTTGTGTTTTAATTAAAATTTTAGCTTAACCATATATTAAAAAAATATATTCTTTTTTCAGTCTTCCTAGAAATACATTATGATGAACCCAATTAACATATTTTCAGAACCCTCTTATAAAACCATAAAACTTTTTTTAATCACTCCCATCAAAAAATGATAACTTTTCTGCTTTGAAGTGTTCATTGTTTCCTCTATGTGTCATAGAGAATAAAATCAACTGGATCATTATAAGTAAAAGTCTTTATTGGAAAATAACTGGCCTGAGAAGTCTGCAAAGGAGCATTTTAAATTGAGGAAAACTGGGAGAATTTTTGTAGAAGCGTAGTGGGTGTTCAGCTAGTATCAGAAATGTTGGTTAAATAGAGTTCTAGAAAAAGGAAGGACTTGGCCTTTGGTTTTAGCAGCCATTTGGCCTTTGGTTTTAGCAGCCATTGTTTTCAAGAGGTATGGATCCAAACAGTAAAGAGCTAAGATAACATGTGAAAGAGAGGATTGGGAGGAACAACTGTGGGGAATGAAGGACGTGAAGCAGCCATGGTGTAAAGTTCTCAGTCCTCATTGTTGCTATTCCTCAAATGATTAGTATGTGGCTTTAGTAGACTATTTCAAATCTTTCTTTTATGTATTTTGTTAATGATAGTGCACTCTTTTATTACTCTGAGCTTTCTGACTGCTCTTTCTTTGTGGATGATTCTTCTTACTACTTCTTGCACAGAAGGAAATATTTATCTATACCTTTCTAGGTTCTTTTAGTTGGTCTGTTTATTTAAGTGACATAAGACAGATTAATCACAGAAAAAAATTTTAACTTTGTTCATGTGGGAGCTTCACATTGACATGAAAGTTTCAGATACAAGCAGTTGAGTCTTATAAGCCATCTGAGCTAAGAAGAAGGGGTAAGGGTCTGGGGCTTCAAAAGGAAAGAAGACAATCTATGGGAAGATGAGAAGAGCAAATGTTTGTCATGCCATGCAGAAACAATGGAACACAAAGGAATTTGAACAAACAGGCCCTGCTGAGCTCCACCGTCCAGCTTACCAGACATAGCCCATACTCTTTGTAATTATCTCTGGTGATAGCTTTCTTTCTGGACCAGGCCTCTATCAAAATTCCTTTAGGCAGTTGGGGGGCGGGGATAAAAAGCTCTCCCTGCATCCTTTAGGCCTTGATTGACTTCAGCTCAAAACAATCTGCATGCTAAAGTGGCACTGAGAAGAATTGTTCCAAATACAGGCGTTCTCCACTGTTTTGCTTCCTGCCCACTACTCTACACACTCTTTGAGAATAACTTATGTGAAGAAAGAGAGGGAATATAATTCCTGTTTTCAAGAAGTATTCTAAGTACAATTCTTTATGAAACAATTGGAAAACACTGGATAATCAAGTGATAGAATATCTAACAGGCTATAAATCCTATAGGAATTTAGAGAAAGAAATAAATGAAAGCTAAAGTACTGTGGGAACAAATCATGAAAGGGATGCGTGGTAGACAAAATAATACCCTCCCAAATATGTCTGCCTTCCTATGCTCAGAACCTATATATTAGGTTACATGTCATAGAGAAATTAAGGTTGCAGATGTAATTAAGAGTGCTAAATGCCTGACCTTGAAATAAGATTATTCTTGATTGTCTGGACCCAGTGTAATCATAAAGGTGGTTAAAAGTGGACAGAGAGGCAAAAAGAGTGTCAGAGGGAAATATGATTATGGAAGAAAGGCCCAGAGAGACAAAGCATTGCCTGCTTTGAAGATGGAGTAAAAGGCTACAAGCTAAGCCAAGGAAGGTAGAGAGCCTCTAGAAAATGGAAAAGGCAAGGAAACACATCCCCTCTAGAACCTCCAGAAACAAATGCAATTCTCTTGACCCCTGGATTTTAGTCCTTTGAGATCCATGTCAAACTTCTATCCTACAAAACTATAAAATAATATTGTGTTGTTTAGGCTGTTAAATTTGTTGTAATTTGTTACAGTAGCAGTGGGAAGCTAATATGGGTGAGATAATTTTTGCCTTTGTCCTATTTGCCTAGTTCCCAGGAAATTTTGGCAAGAATTGTTCACCAAAACCATCAAAATAATTGGATTTTTTTCTTGTATGTCTTGTTCTTTTGTATTTTTAGGTGTACCAAATGTATAGAGTATCACTTATGCCAGGAATGTTTTGATAGCTGCTGCCATCTTTCTCACCCATTTATATTTCGTGAGGTACTGTATCCATCTTGAATTTTATATGGTATTTGTATTTGTCCTGTTGTAAATCTAAGTAAAATAAATCTAAGAATAAGAATAGATAACTTTGTGGGGCACCTGGGTGGCTCAGTTGGTTAAGCAACTGCCTTCGGCTCAGGTCATGATCCTGGAGTCCCGGGATCAAGTCCCACATCGGGCTCCTTGCTCCACGGGGGCCTGCTTCTCCCTCTGACCTCTCCCCTCTCGTGCGCTCTCTCTCTCTCTCTGTCTCAAATAAATAAAAATAAATCTTTAAAAAAAAAAAAAAGAATAGATAACTTCGTAATAGAGCTGTTTGTTTTTTAATAAAAACTGAAGACTAAATTTTTATGAGAACTCTTTTTCATAGGAACATACAAGGGAAGTAGTTATCACATTGGTAGTTTATAAAACTAACACAGTAACAAACATCTGATGATATTATACATAAATCTTAAGTACAGGAATTGATACAGCCACTAAACTTGAATATTCATTTAAAAAAAATCTCAGTGTTTCAAGTTGATTTAACTTATTGACAACCACTTATAGTTTTAAAATTTCTTACATCAAAAATAATAAAATGTTATTGCAACCATTTGAACTGTGCACTTAGAAGTGTCTCCTGTTGGTTAATAATAATGCTACCTTCTACTTATTACACAAGATAAAACATCCACGGTTATCATTATTGATTTTACCTTAAAAATGATGTTATTATAGTAGCTGTGCAATAGTATGTTCGACTCACTAATAATTTGTAAATTTTTAATGTTAAAAAAGGTATATTTTTAAATGAGTCCTTGTTATTCACATTATGTTGTTGATAGACAACTGATTTTAATCCACAAAATTAAAATTCCATGATTTGCAAAGTAACACCTATTTTTACCTTACAGAAGAGAAATCAAAGATGGAAATCACTAGAAAAAAGATCAGATGAAATTGTAAAATATGTAGACATTAAAAATGAGATAGAAGAAAAGATGCCACATTTTCAAGAAAATCAAGGGTGAGATTCTCAGTGAACCTTACATTTTTTAATGACTTGGGACATTTAAATAATTTTTAAGTTTGAGTAAGCTTTATTCATTCCATTGTTCAGTAAATATGAATCATATGCTAACATTATTAATCAAGCGAAGAGGAAGTTTCTAGAGTCAGACTGCCTGAATCCAGTCCTTATACAACTGTAGGTTGGCTATGTGACTTTTGGGCTGGTTACTTCATTTTTCTCTGCTACATTTTTTTCACCTTTAAAATGTTAATAATCACAAAATCAACCTCATAGGAATTTTGTAAACATAAAATGAGTTAACACACATAGCAAATATTCAAATAATGTTGTCTATTATTATTAATCCCACCAGAGATTCACTAGCCATTAGTGATATAGTAGTTCCCTCAGTAAATAAATGATCATCTAAATAAATGTAAAATTAAAATTGATAATAAGTTATTAAAAAAATGTAGGGGGATTTGATATTTGCTTTGAAGTGATTGACCTCTAGGGGAAAGAAAGTCTTTTCTTCCTCATTCCCCCACTATTTCACCTCATGGGAAAGAATGCTGAGCAGATTGTTTGGATTTCATAACACTGATTGGGCTGTTTATTAGTGGATAGACCTCCAGATTTTTTGTCATATTCTTCATTAAAGAAAATGAAATATGCTGTGCATTACTGAAATATTAGGTACATTATAAAACATATATAAAAGAGGTCATTTTGAATGGATAAGATAAAATTAATTTTTTCTCCTTTTTGGATAAGATTAATTTTTAAAAAATAATTTCAATGGGGTGCCTGGGTGGCTCAGTGGGTTAAAGCCTCTGCCTTCGGCTCAGGTCATGATCTCAGGGTCCTGGGATCCAGCCCTGCATCGGGCTCTCTGCTCAGGAGGGAGCCTGCTTCCCCCTCTCTTTCTGCCTGCCTCTCTGCCTACTTGTGATCTCTCTCTGTCAAATAAATAAAATCTTTAATAATAATAATAATAATTTCAGTGAATTATCCAAATAAAAACTGTGCTTGTTCTCATTAACACAAACACACACATGTTTCTGTCCAACCCAATGCATGTTTCCCATGTCTCATGGACACTTCACATGCTTTGTAGACCACAGCTCTTAAAGAGCATAAAATACCTTGCCAGGTGTATAATAAGCTTATGCAAAGATTCTCCATCTCCATTTCCTCTGGCTCTGTCTAGTTATCACACCAACCCACTGAAGTGACAAATTGTGTTACTAAAGGTTTTAAAGATATAGGTAGAAGCCAAAAAAATTAGAGTAGAAAAGCATTCTAGGTAGAGAAAGTGGAATAAAAAAAAGGAGATAATTTTAAAATAAAATATGGTTACCACCTTAAATAATAAAAATATGTTTTAGTTGACAGATGATCTTGGTAAAAGCAATTGTTGTAGTATGATGGAAGTATATCTGTGGAGTGATAAGATATGTAAATTTTCTGAAAAATATAGGCATGCCTTGTTTTATTGCACTTGACTTTATTATACTTTACAGATATTACATTTTTTACAGATTGGAGGTTTGTGATAACCCATATCAAATAAGTATATTGGTGCCATTTTTTAACAGCATTTACTCACTTCATGTCTCTATATCATATTTTGGTAATTCTTGCAATATTTCAGACTTTTTCAGATTCTTATTATGTTTGTTATGGTGATCCGTGATCTTTGACATTACTATTATAATGTTGTTTTCATGCCTGCTAATACAACATCCATTCTGCAACCTATGAATTAATGAATAATTTTGACTTTCAAGTCTTATTATTTAAGAAATAAATTTTTAAAATTTTAATTCCAGGAGTTAAACACAGTTTAACTGTTAAATACAGTGTTCTTTTAGTGTCAGGTATACAATATAGTGATTCAATAATTATATATATTACTTAGTGCTCATCATGATGAGTATACTCTTAATCCCCTTTACCTACTTCACTCATTCCTTTACCTACTAATCCCCTTCACTAATCCCCTTTACCTACTTCACCTAGCTCCCCTGGTAACTACCATTTTGTTATCTAGAGTTAAGAGTTTTTTAGTTTATCTCTTTTTTTCTTTGTTCTTTGCTTTTCTTTGTTTTGTTTCTTAAATTCCACATATGAGTGAAATCATAAGATATTTGTTTTTCTCTGACATATTTCACTTAACATTATAACCTCTACATCCCATGTTGTTGCAAATGACGAAGATTTTATTCTTTCTTATGGCTGAGTAATATTCCAGTGTGTGTGTGTGTGTGTGTGTGTGTATGCACGCATGTGCGTGCGTGTGTGTGTGTGTGTGTACTTTTTCTTTGTCCATTCATCTATCATTGAACATTTGAGTTATTTCCATAATTTGGCTATTGTAAATAATGCTGCAGTAAACATAGGCATGCATATATTCTCCCAAATTAATCTTTTCATATTCTTTGGGTCTATACCCAGTAGTGTGATTACTGGATCATAGTGTTTCTATTTTTAATTTTTTGAGGAACCTCCATACTGTCTTCCACAGTGGGGCTGCACCAGTTTGCATCCCCATAAACAGTACAAGACAGTTCTTTTTTCTCCACATCCTTTCCAAAACTTGTTGTTTCTTGTGTTTTTCATTTTAGCCATTCTGACAGGTGTGAGGTGATATCTATCCCACTGTGATTTTGATTTGCACTTTCCTGATGATGAGTGATGTTGAGCATCTTTTCATGTGTCTGTTGGCCATCTGTAAGTCTTCTTTGGAGAAATGTTTGTTCATGTCTTCTTCTGCCCATTTTTAATTTTTTCTATTTTATTTTTTTAATATTTTACTTATTTAGAGAGTGTGGGGAAGGGTGGAAGGAGAGGGATAGAATCCCAGGCAGACTCCTCACTGAGCATGGAGCCTGATGCAGGGTTGGATCTCACAACCCCAAGATCATCACCTGAGCAGAAAGCCAAGAGCTGGAGGCTTAACCAATTGAGCCACCCGCATGCCCCCTGCCCATTTTTTAGTTAGATTATTTGATTTGTGTTAAGTTGTATAAGTTCTTTACATATTTTTTATACTATTTATTAGATATGTCATTTGCAAATATCTTCTTAAGTTATCTTTAGTTTTGTTGGTTGTATACTTTGCTGTGCAGAAGCTTTTGATATTGATGTAATCCTAATCATTTATTTTTTATTTTGTTTCTTTTGCCTCAAAGAGACATATCTAGAGGGGCACCTGAGTGGCTCAGTTGGTTAAGCATTGGACTCTTGATTTTGGCTCAGATCATAATCTCAGGGTCATAACCTCTTTGCTCAACATGGAATCCGCTGCAGATTCTCTCTTCTCCTTCTTCCCCCACCCCCCACTTAATACTCTTTCTCGCTCTAAAATAATTTTAAAAAAGAGAGAGAGAGGAGACATATCTAAAAAGATGTGGTTACAGCCAATGTCTGAGAAATTACTGTCTGTTCTCTCTTCTAGGATTTTTATGGTTTCAGGTCTCAAATTTAGGCCTTTAATCCTCTTTGAGTTGACTTTTGTGTATGGTGTCAGAGTTTGGTCTAGTTTCATTCTTTTGCACGTAGCTGTCCATGTAGTTATCCAGATACCATTTACCAAAGAGACCTTTTTCCAGTGCATATTCTTGCCTTCTTTTTTGAAGATTATTTGGCATATAATTGTGGGTTTGTTTCCAGACTTTATATTCTGTTCCATTGTCTATTTTTTTGCCAGTATCATACTGTTTTGATTATTATATCTTTGTAATACAACTTGAAATCTGGAATTGTGATAGCTCTAGCTTCTTTTTCAAAATTGCTTTGGCTATCCAGGGTCTTTTGTTGTTCCATTCAAATTTTAGGATTGTTCTAATTACTGTGAAAAACGATGTTGGTATTTTTATATCTCTATAAAAATCTAGAAAAAACATTAAGTCTATAGATTGCTTTGGGTAGTATGGACATTTTAACAATATTTGTTCTTCCATGAACATGGAATGTCTTTCCATTTGTTGTGTCATCTTCAATTTCTTTCATCAATGTTTTACAGTTTTCACCTCCTGATTAAGTTTATTCCTAGGTATTTTCTTCTTTTTGGTGCACTTTTAAATAGGATTTTTCTTAAATTTTCTTTATGTTGCTTCATTATTAGTGTATACAAATGCAAGAGATTGCCATATGATTTTGTATCCTGTGAACTTACTGAATTCATTTATTGGTTATAGTAGTTTTTTGGTGGAGACTTTAGGGTTTTCTTTTTTTTTTTTTTTAGGGGGAAGCAGGCTCCCCGCTGAGCAGAGAGCCCAATGCAGGACTTGATCCCAGGACCCTGGGATCATGACCTGAGCTGAAGGCAGAGGCTTTAACCCCCTGAGCCACCCAGGCGCCGCTGTATTATTAATTTCAGTTATTGAATTCTTCGTCTCTATTTGTTCTTTTTCATGCTTTCTATCTCTTTGTTGATGGTTCTCACTGAAGTCATTCACTCTTTTCTCAAGTCCAGTGTTATCTTTATTTAAATCATTTATCAGGCATGTTGCTTATCTCTATTTCATTTAGTTCTTTTGCTATGAGTTTCTGTTCTTTCACTTGGGGCATATTCCTTTATCTTCTCATTTTGTCTAAGTCTGTTTCTAAGTGTCAGGAAAGTCAGCTATATCTCCTATCTTGAAAGTAGTAGCCTTATGAAAAAGAAGTCAAGTGGTTCCCTGTAGTGCAATTCCCTGTAGTGCAATGTCTCCTGTTCGCCACAATGTGGCACTTCAGGGGTATCTCCTATGTGATTGTGTGTGCCCTATGTTGTGAATTTGTTTTCAGTCCAGTCACCTGCAATGGTTGGTCTGTTGTGGGCAGGGTTTGTCCCTGTATTATTAGTGGGCTAGTCTGGGGCTGTCTTGGGCTTGAGTTGAGTGAGACCAGACTTTTGCCATAATTGTATAACACTAAACATAAACACTAAACAAGATATTTTCCCTGTCTTATTTCCTGGGAGGCTTTTGTTGTTGGGCATGGCCTGCCGTCAAACGACAGGTCTGCCCCAGCCCACTGCTGGGGCCCAGTAAAATTGGTGTGTATGGTTATCTCTCTGCAGGGCAGAAGACACTCTGTATCGTTATACCTCTCCATGGAGCAGGAGTCACTTTGGAGTTGTGCCATCCCCTCTCAGGGCTGCTTGTACCCTGCCAGACTTGTGGCACCTCTTTGGATGAACACTTGCCAAAGGCTTGTTGGAAGAGGTGCATCCCCAGAGAACACAGGGTCAGGGTGCTGCTGTTAGCAATGTAGGTGGAGAGCGTTGATACTGTATTGGCTCCAACAATACATCTGTTTAGCTGGGAGGGAAGGGAAGGAAATTTGGTTTTTGGAGCTATTTGTTTCTTGGAGTAGTCTCCCAAAGATTCCTACCTCTCCAGCACATACTCTGAGATTTAGTAAATACATCTTCTTCCTGTATATCCCAGTTTTTCAAATTGCTGTTTCTATGCTAATCTCAATGGGACTATTTGTTTTGCTCTCCCTTTTAGAGTGAGGACTCAGTTTCTTATCCCCTTTGCCTCTACCAGAACCAAACCTGCTGATTTTTAAAGTTCTAGTGCTGATTTTTAAAGTTCTAGTTGATGGAACATTCAACTCTTGATGTTGGCTAAGGTCATGACCTCAGGGTCCTGAGATAAAGGCTTGTGTTGGGCTCTGTGCTCAGTAGGTAGTCTGCTTGAGATTCTCTCTCTCTCACTCTCTCTCCTTCTGTCCCTCCCCCTTCTCTCTCTCTCTCTCTCTCTCTCTCTTTCTGGAAAAAATAAATAAATCTTTAAAAAAAAAAGACTATTTACAAATTTTGAAGGAAGATCTTTTGTGGGTACAATGCAATCAAACAGCCTCACATGTTACAGAAAGGAAGTATTACTTGATGAAGTAAACTTCATTGTGATCTTATTTTAAGAAATTGCCATAACCATCCCAGCCTTCAACAACTGTACCCTGATCAGTCAGCAGTCATTAACACTGAGGCAAGACCAGCAAAATATTACAACTCACTGATAGGTCAAATAATGTTAGCATTTTTTAACAGTAAGACATGTTTAATTAAAGTATGTACATTGCTTTTTCAGACATAATGTTATTGCACACTTAATAGACTATAGTATAATATAAATATAACTTTTATTTGCACTGGGAAACCAAAAAATTCACTTGACTTACTTTCTGGTGACAGTCTGGAACCAAGCCCACAATATCTCTGAGGTATTTCTGTACTTGAACTTTGTCCTGAGTGACTTTTGAATAATAGGAATATGTCTAACCTTTAACCAAGTTTTGTTTTTAAATATTTGTTTTATCTGTTTTGCCTGTCATTAATAGTATCAAATAGCAGTTAATTTATATTAATCTTAGTTTTATTGATTGGTACTTCTGGTACAAAAATGGAATTGGTACTTTTAGAATCAAAACATAGTCTAAAAATACTAAAGTATTGTTATATGGTATATACTAAATATACCCCGGGGAAAAATGAGTTTCTTCTTAGATTTTCATGTATAAATTTATCATAGTAACCTGGGATATTTAATGTGATTTACCATGCCCCTTATTCCCTACAAGATGGCATCATGAATTGGGTTGCATTTTTCTAAACACAAAGAGTAAGTTTTGGCCCAGACTGAAATAATTTGAGTATATGGTTCTCATTAAAATTTTGTTCTTCTTTTTTTTTTTAAAGGTCATAAATTTAAATGTATTTTTACTTTGGGGTTTTTTGTTTGTTTTACTTATTTTTTGTTTTTTATTAACATATAAGGTAATATTTGCCCCAGGGTACATGTCTGTGAATGATCAGGCTTACACATTTCAGAGCACTTACCATAGCATATACCCTCCCCAATGTCCATAACCCAGCCACCCTATTCCTACTCCCCCACCCCCCAGCCACTCTCCGTTTGTTTCATGAGCTTAGGAGTCTCTTATGGTTTGTCTCTTTCCTGATCCCATTTTGTTTCTAAAATTTTGTTCTTATTTCAGAGACATTAAAAAATACAAATAAAAAATTTTAGGTTAGTGTTTTTATTTGAAATGACTAATTAAATTTTGTTATTTATGAAGTTGATGTTGAAATTGGGACCATGTTTTTCAGCAGTAATATAATAGATTTATTTGACTTTATAATGTATGAAATTTCTTACCTTCGGTTCAAGAAAATATTGGATTCATTCACATTATTTGTATGGAGGTTATTTACTTGTGTCATTGATTACTTCCTGATCTATAATCACATATAAATATTCATGTCTTTCTGCTCATTCTCATTCAGCCAAGTTTACACACCAAAACAAGTGGTGAAGTCACTGCCTCTCTTACTGATTACAAAGAATAGTAAGCTACTTGCTCCAGGCTATCAATGTCGACTTTGTTTGAGGGCATTTCATCTGGGTCAACATACAAGATTGCTACCATGTACTCATAAGGTAGAAGTCACATCATTTTAGTTTGACTTTCCTTTTAAGACCAGTTTTTACAAATGAATTGACAATTTAACTCTCTTCTTTCACTTTTTAGTTGTATTATGTGCAGAGATGTTCATATTGAATAGTATATGTAGAAGAGCTGCAGCAAAGACTATTGAGAAGGCAGCTTTGTCCCTTATGGATTAATTTCTATTGATTAGGATTCATTTCTGCTATATGCTATTCAGGAAAGATAAAATAGCTCTTTGAGTTATATTATTTTATCTACTTTCATTACCCATATAAAGAAAAAGCTTATATAATAATGTGTTTTTGTGATTCTTTGGATGAAACAGAATGTTTAATTTGACATAGTTAATTATTATTTCAAATGAATTCACTGGAATTAAAGTCTAATATTGTTTGATCGCTATATAGTTGGTAACCAGGTTTTTTCTGAAATAAAGTTACTTTAACTAAATATTTATAGCTTTAGAGTCACCTTTACTTAAAATGTCTGATAGATTGTTTTCTTCCCAAGAATGTGATTTGTTATTTTATATTTTATACCTTACTATCATTAGATCCATTTCCAACTCTAGTTGGTTATGACTGCTTTTGTCATTTAATAAATTTCATTCATTAGAAAGCAACAGTAAAATTAATGGCCTGATAAGTAGTGGGATTTAACAAGCTTACAGAAATGATATCCACAGAAGCCTTTCCATTTTAATGTTGAAAATGGAGATCAGTCCATAACCCATTCCATTTTCTTCTTTAAAATATTTCCATAAAACATGATAAATTATAATTATCTTCCTTCTTGCTCAATAGTTTTTAATAGTAACAATAATGAAACTGGGAAAAACTTAGATAATATACATTATAAACAAGATAAATGTATCTCTAATTATATCTCTAACCTTTTTTCTAAGTTTCATAGGAAATGTATTGACAGTTGGTTACTCTACAAGTGCAATTCATGCCCTATTGATGGACAAGTTATATATAACCCTTTAATCTGGAAAGATAGAGCAGTAAATGGACACACACATCAGTCCATTTCAAACACAAGCATCACTCATCTGTCAAAACAGGAAGAACTGGAACTTTTTATTCCTGGTACTGGATTAGTCCTTAACCAAAACAGAGTTGGAATTTTACCTAGCATATCTCAACGTAATTCTGAAAAGTTGAATACACCTGTAAGTCCAACAGATACCTATCAGGATACAGCAATAGATGATCTATTCTCTATCAAGTTAGATGATTCAAACTCAAGAAAATTAATCTGTGAATCTAAAATTAGCCAACATTTCCCCAGGTATCTTCAAGATTTACCAACTGGACCCTTTGGAAAACTATCATCTCAAACATTTCTTCCTTCTATTGCTCACAAGAATATATTATCTCCCACTGGAAAAGAAACCCCATGTATCAATGAAAAATACCACACTTGTCAAAGCCAGAAGATGGCCAAAGATTGTAAATATATTAACCACAATCCAAAGAAGACTTTTGGTACTAGAATAAGAGAAGATAAGAAGAGATCAAATACTTTACTTCCAGAAGATTTAAATCTTATTACCAATTGGGGTACAACTAAAATTAGTTTGTCTAAAAGATATAATAACTGTATGGGAAAAATTAGACAAAAATGTAGTAATCTGTCAAGAAGGCCTGAATCTCATCCTTTAAATACAAAAAGCCCTGAGCTATCTTTCATATTGGAAGGAGTTCAGTTATGAGAATGTATTTTTTATTAACATCAGAAAATTTTTGAATATTGAACATAAAAATGTTTTATTTGTAGAACATAAACACTATACTCCTGACTAATGTATATAGAATTCTTTGTCATCATTTTGCCTGCTTGTCTATGAATGACTACTCTTAAAAGAAATGACCCCATTCTTTATAAGACTTAAAGCATTAGGTGTTTTGATGAGTATGTTCAGAATGTTGTTAATTATGAATAACTTTTAGAAATTTTATTTCATACTGATGAAAGTAATTATTTTTACTTAAATTAAGGAAATAGATTTTTCCTTGCTTTAAGCCACTGTTTTTAAACATTCCACTTGATAACATGTAACATGGAAGGATTTTTTCCAGGACCTTGAATATTTTTTGCATTTTCTTGCATTAATATTTACCATAAACCTATAGGAAAATCCAGATGGTAGTTATATTTTTCAGTTTATTTCTTTAAAGTTATTTCTTATACATGTAATGAAAATTAAATATACTTATAATGCTATAAGTTATTCCACATTTAGAATGATTTCACTGATGTTAAGAAACTTATAAGTACTACCAAATTTCTATTATTTTTCCTATTTTTGAAGACTATATAAAATTACTTAATCCCCCCATTAAAATATAAGACATTTTGGGGCAAGGACCTTGATGTCTTATTCACTGCTCTACACTTAAACATATAGTGCTTGACAAACATGGGTGTTCTGTAATATCTGTTGAACTACTGAGTTATGAAGACAAGTGGTCACATAGGAGGGAGGCATAAAAACAAAACAAAACAAAACAAAAAAACATGTGGTATTAGAAAACCAAAGAAAGAAAATGTAGTCAATTTGTAGCAATTTGTCCTGTAAGATCAAGACTGAAGAATGCAATTTTGCTTTAGAATAAGGAAAATATTAGTGACCTGAGCTAGGAGAGTTTAGTGGAGTGGTAGGAGCCAAGTCTAGGTTGGATTGGGTTGAAGAGAAAATGGCAGGTGAGGACATGGAAACAGGAATATATACAACTCGGGACAAGAGATTATGAATGAAAAAAGAGACAAAAGTAACTGGAAGATGTAAGCTCAGGGTTTTTTTGTTTTGTTTTTAAGCCAAGACTTGAACCTATTTAAATGTCATTAAAAATATAGCTGATGTATGTGATAATTGATTTCAGACAGCTACAGCTGGTATGTGTGATAATTGTTAATAACAGAAGGATCTAGAACGTAAGTGTCAGGAAAGCCTATAGTAGGATGCAGGGACTTATCCACTATAACAGAAGCGGGGGGTATGTATTATAGATTTAGATGCAAGAGGTGGTTAAATTGTAGACTAAATCAGCAGAGAGTAAGTAAAGAAGAAAGATGTTTGAGGTCATTGGAAAAGGATTAAAGAAACTGTTTTCTTGAGAGAAATGGAAAGTGAACTGACTGGTGAAGCATAATAGCATTTCAGGCCACTTTAGGTCCTTTTACGTTTGCTAGCTATGAATTTGTATAATGGTACCAATCTGATCCATTTGGATGATGTTTAGCTTCACAACACCATTTATATGCCACTGTAGAGAAGGTGGAGCGCTGAATTCATTATGGTTACAGCTTTCATAGGTAGTTAGAATTAAAGTAAAATAAGCAAGCAAGTTTGGAGCCTCAACAAGGGAGAGATCGAAGAAGAGAGAGACTCAAAATCTGAACAAATTAGAAGAGATATTAGGAAAAGTCTGACTCTAAGGCAAGATAAATGAGTAAATGAATTGGAACACTAAGATTGGTCAAACAGGAGTACTAGGCAGGCATGCTGCAAAAAATAGGAAGTTTGGGTCAGAGTAAGTAATGCCTGAAGAAGAGATTTCAGGAGGCAGGTTTCAGTGAGGTTCCAGGTATGGCCATAGGTTGGTAGATGTGGCAAAGAGAAGCCTGCAATAATGAAAATGTGAAGGAAAATAAGAACCAATGGCAATAACTGGGTAAACCTCATAGACATTAATATCCTTCTTCATAAGAGGAGTTAGAGAAGGAAGTTTGTAAATATATTGCCAGAAATCCTCAGCTGAAAGTGTCTAGAAGGTCTACAGAGGAGGGGGTAGAAAAGGAGAGGAATCAAGAAATGGTAAATCCTGGAGGGAACTGACATTTTTATAAGAAAGTCTGGAGCTATAATCTGCAAATGTCAAGGAGTACAGAGAAATGATCCTGATGCAAGGACAGTATGAGAAAATAAATACTCTTTTCTGATAGGGCTGCAGGGAAGTGAAGTCCTTAGAAGGAATACAGATTAAGGTGAGAAGGAGAAAGGGTGGGAGGGACAGAAACATTTTATGAAAAGATCGAAGGTGTAAGGAGCTCATGGTAATGAGACCAGAAGTCCAGAGAAAAAATGCAGGGGTTTGGGATTGGAAGGGGAGTAAGCTATTAGGGAAGAAAGGAAACACAAAGTATTACAGTGATAAAGGTGAGACTAAAGATGGGAGTCACTTGAGAAGTGACCAACAGATGGAAATTTGAGGCAGAGTGAACAGGTTGTTTCAAAGACTGTGTTTCAGTTGCTGCTTGGTTGTGGCCCAGGTGGACTCACAGGTGGATGTGACCTTCAGCACAGGACGCTCCTTACACTCAATTTCTCAGTGGCAAATGTATGAGGCCAGTCGTGTTGCCGGGTGTCATGGCAAGAAAGGCATGTAGTGAGGCAGCAGGAGTCTAAATCAACAGAAGGCTGTTGGGCAGTGGGGCTGTGCACTGGTGGGAAAAGTAACCCAGAATCCAGGGCCAGGTGGGGGTGGGGGAACATGGTGGGAGACTTGGGTGAAAGGCTGGCGGTTGGCTCAAACCCTTTTCTATGTCTCTTAATCTCCTCTAGCCCTGCAATAGAAACACAGAGTGGAGGAGCTGAATGGATTTTTGGAGATCCTGGGGTTTGTTTGTTTGTCAGAGAGAGAGAGAGAGAGAGAAAGCACACACGTACAAACAGGGGGAGTGGCAGGCAGAGAGAGAAGCAGGCTTCCTGCTGAGCAAGGAGCCCGATGTGGGACTCCATCAGAGGACCCTGGGATCATGACCTGAACCAAAGGTAGGCGTTTGACTGAGCCACTCAGGTGTCCCCCTAGGGTTTTTTTAATGAAGAAAATAAAGTTTAAAGTGTTTTAATATCTCACTAAAGGTGAGAAGCCAAAGCAAAAACAAAAATTCACATTTTCTTGCTCCTAGTCTGACATTAGAACACAGTGGTGTTATTTCTCAGCCCCTTTCTCTGAGTCTCAGCTTTTAATTGAGGGAATATTGTATTATTCCATTTTAAACAAATCTTTTTCTGATTCTGGCTAGAAAATGTTTTCTGGAGCTTGTAGAGGCAGAATATCATTCTTAACAGTGAAGAATAATTATAGAATTAGTATTATACTGGGCAAATACCTTCATGAATATTATCATGATTAATTACTACATATATAATGTGTTTCTTGTACATACGGTAATAAATATTTTATTCAAAGAAGCCATTGTAATGAAATATTCAGAAGTACACATTTGCAGGAACATTTCCAAAAGCAATTAGATTAAAAACTGATGGAACTGTTTTTTAAATAATGTATATTGTGAAACAAGTTCTACTTTTTAATTTGTTCTTTGAAGAGGACAACCAATTTTCTTTAAGTTAAAATGTCATTATGGTCAGATAAGTGAATGATCTCCTTGGAGTAGAGGGAGAATTTTTCAAGTTTGAATAGGAAACATTGATTTATATAAGACAATTTGGCATATCATAAAAGTTTAAATCACTGGAAAGGCTCTAGCGTTTAGAAGTTGGATTCCAGCTTGTGAATAATTCGTACTGTTTTGTGGCCATCTGTTCCATACTGAAACACACTTGTCAGACGTATACTTGTTCAAATACTTGAAACCCTAAAAGAAAGGACTAGAAGATATAACACTAAATTTCAAAGTGTTTTAGATGCAACTTTAGTTTAGTAGTAATATGCTGGTATATTATTCTTACAGTACAAAGGAGTAAGGTAGCGATACTTTAAGTAGTTGCTTTTATTTTAAAAATGTCAACAATGGACCAGAAATATGTTTCAGTGATATTTCAATAATATATGGATAAGACCATTAGTGTATAGTGACAAAAATTTCTCTTTCAAAAAATGCCATCAGGGTCACCTGCCTGCCTCCGTCAGTAGATGTGCAACTCTTGATCTTGGGGTTGTGAATTCAAACCCCACATTGGGTGTAGAGATTACTTTTAAAAAATGATATAAGCTAAAAAAAAAATTATATAAGCTAAAAATTTAGAAGAAATATGTGCAAGCTAGAAATAATAAAATAGATCTCTTACATTTTATGAAATCACTAAAATATGCTAAAGTTAATTTTCACACACCCACATCACTGCTTATTAGTTTTTCATTATTATGGATAATTAATGATTTTGAAATGCTAAAATTCTAGTGTTCACTTCAGCAGCACATATATTAAATGCTAAAATTCTAGATGTTCATTACATAAGGAAAAATAGAATAAAAATCTAATGGTCATGGTTTTCAATTGCAAACTTTTAAAAAGTATGTTATTTTGAAGAAAAATCAAAATTATTAAAATACTTTGATTCTGATTATGTCAGTAAATTTCATAGTATTAATATACAGTTTAAAATAGGGCTCCTGGGTGGCTCAGTTGGTTGAGCAACTGCCTTCAGCTCAGGTCATGATCCTGGAGTCCCGGGATCGAGTCCCGCTTCGGGCTCCCGGCTCCACGGGGAGTCTGCTTTGCTTCTCCCTCTGACCTTCTCCCCTCTCATGCTCTCTTTCACTCTCTCTCTCTCTCTCTCTCTCTCTCTCTCAAATAAAGAAATAAAATCTTTAAAAAAAAATAAAAAGATAAAATAAAATAACATCATGAGGGGTGCCTGGGTAGCATAGTTGGTTGAGCACCAACTTCCGGTTTTGGCTCAGATTGTGATCTCAGGAAAAAAAAAAAAAGATTGTGATCTCAGGGTCATGATCTCAGGGTCATGGGATCAAGCCCCAGGTGGGCCTCCAAGTTCAGCATGGCGTCTGCTTGAGATTCTCTCTCCCTCTCCTTTCACCCCTCCACCTCTGCATGCCAGCTCTCTCTCTCAAATAAATAAGTCTAAATAAAATAAAATAGTGAAACTGTGTTAAGTGTGGCATAGATTTTGAAATTAAAATATAGTACCAGCACTGATTTACATTCTTTTGTTTATAAAAATTTTCTTTCAGAGATATAATTTTAAAAAGTCCAGTTCCTAATTTTAATGTAGACTGTAGAAGGCTAGGGAAAAAAATAAAACAATATGATAATAATGATCCTCAAATATAATATTTTTAACCTTCAATTGATTATTTTGACAATAGGAAGCTTTAAAATATATTACTTTATATTGTTACCAGGGTAAAATTCACCCAAGTTCTTTGTGAATAATTAGTATTTTATATGATGTTAAAAGTATTTTATTTTTATTTTATTTTTTTTTGTTAAAAGTATTTTAAAATTAAATCTGAAATACATCATATCTACATACATTCTCTAGCTTTCCAAATGCATTCATTATTGCAAAGGATGATATAAAAATGACAGTACCTTATTTCCTAGGAACCAGAGAGTCATAGAATTTAATGAGAGAATATTACATAATTTAATGAAAAAAGAAAATTTTCAAAAAAAAAATTTTTCTAGGAAAAAAATGACCAAAATAATATGAAAGGATATGTCCTTAATGTTCTGTTTGAGAATTTAGATATTACAATTCCTAATAGTTCTCTATACAATGTACTAAAGGTGAACTTTTTTCAGTTTTGTTGAGGTATAATTAAATAAAATTGTAATTTAATGTGTACATCATGATTTTATATTGTATACATTGTGAAAGGATTCCTCCTAAAATAATATATGTAAATAAAATATATACATTTATATATGTAAATATAAATATTTAGGTTCTACTCTTTTCACAAATTTAAATTATATAAGACAGTGTCATTAGCTATAGTCACTATAATATGTTATACTTGAAGAACCTCCATACTGTTTTCCATACTGGCTATACCAATTTACAATTCCACCAACAGTGTACAAGTGTTCCCTTTTCTATATATCCTCACCAATGCTTGTTATTTCTTGTCTTTCTATTTACCTTTTCTAGTATAGTTGACACACAATGTTACATTAGTTTCAGGTATACAACTTAGTGATTTGACAAGTTTATACATTATGCTATGTTCACCACAAGTATAGCTACCGTATGTCCCATTACATTGCTATTACAATATCATTGACTGAATTCCTTTTGCTCTGCTTTTTATTCCCATGACTTACTCATTCTATAACTAGAGGCCTATATCACCCTTTTCTCTTCATCCATTTCACCCAACCCCCACCAACCTTCCTTCTGGCTACTATAATTTTGTTCTCTGTATTTACAGTTTTGATTCTGCTTTTTTTGTTTATTCATTTTTTTTAGATTTCCATTTATGAATGGAATCATATGGTATTTGTCCTTCTCAATCTGACTTATTTCACTTACCATAACATCCTCTAGGTCCATCCACGTTGTCTCAAATGGTATGTCTCAAAGGGATCTCATCCCTTTTATGGTTGCATATGTTCCATTGTGTACATATACCACATTTCCTTATCCATTCATCTGTTGGTAGACACTAAATTTGCTTCCATGTCTTGGCTATTGCAAATAATGCTGAATAAACATAAGGGTGCATATATCCTTTCGAGTTAGTGTTTTCATTTTCTTTGGGTAAATACCCAATAGTGGAATTATTGGATCATTATTTTCCCCAGTGGCTATACTAATTTACATTACCACCAAAAGTTCATGAGAGTTCCTTTTCTTCCACATCCTCACCAACACTTGTTTTTTGTCTTCTTGATTTTAGCCATTCTGACAGATGTGAAGTGAGATCTCATTGTGGTTTTGATTTGCATTTCCCTGATGATTAGCGATGTTGAGCATTTTTTCATGTGTGTCAGCCATCTGTATGTCTTTGGAGAAATGTTTATTCGGGTCCTCTGCCCACTTTTTAATCAATTATTTAGTTCTTTTTGGGTTTTGGGTTGTTGGTTGTTTTTTCTTTTTTCTTTTTCTTTTTTCCTGGTGTTGAGTTATATAAAGTATTTTATATATTTTGGATATTGAACCCTCGTTGGTTATATTATTTGCAAATATCTTCTCCCATTCAGTAGGTTGCCTTTTGCTTTTGATGATGAATGACTTCCTTCACTGTGCAAAAGCTTTTAATTTTGGTTTAGTCCCAATATTTTATTTTTGCTTTTGTTTGTGTTGCCAGAGAAGAGATAATCTAGAAAAAATGTTGCTAAGGTCAAAGTCAAAGAAATTATTGCCTATATTTTCTTCTGGGATTTTTATGGTTTCAGGTCTCACATTTAAGTCTTGAATCTATCTTGAATTTATTTTTGGATGTGGTGTAAGAAAGTGGTCCAGTTTTATTCTTTTGCATGTAGATGTCCAGTTTTCCAGAAACCTGTTTGTTGAAAAGACTGTCTTTTCCCCATTGAATATTCTTACCTTCTTTGTTATATTGACCATATAAATTTAGGTTTATTTCTGAACTCTCTATTCTGTTCCACAGATCTGTGTCTACTTTTGTGCCAGTATTTTACTGTTTTGATTACTACAACTTCATATATATCTTCAAAAATGTAACTGTGATACCTCCAGCTTTTTTTTTCTATCTCAAGATTGATTTGGCTATTTGGGGTCTTTTGTGATTTCATACAAATTTTAGGATTATTTGTTCTTGTTCTGTGAAAAATGTTGGTATTTTGATAGAAATTGCATTAACTCTGTAGATTGGGTAGTGTGGACTTTTTTTTTTTTAAGATTTGTTTATTTTTTAATTTTTACTTTAGAGGGAGAGCATGCAGGAGCAGGAGGAAGGGCAGAGGAAGAAGGAAGAGAGAAGCAAACTCCCTGCTAAGCATAGAACTAGACACATGCTCAGTCTCACAACCCCGAGATCATGACCTGAGCTGAAATCAAGTCAGACACTTAAATGACTGAGCCACCCAGGGGCCCCAGTATGGACATTTTAATATTAATTCTTCCAATCCTAGAGTGTGGAATATCTTTCCATTTGTTTGTATCATCTTCACTTTCTTTCACTGGTGTTTTAAAGTTTTCAGAGTACAGGCCTTTCATCTTTGCTAAGTTTTTTCCTAGGTATTTTATTCTTTTTGGCGCAACTGTAAGTGGAATTGTTTGGTTTTTTTTTTTTTTTTCTAACTTCTCTGCTATTTCATTATTAGTGTATAGAAAAACAACTAATTTCTGTGTTCTGATTTTGTATCCTGCAACTTCGCTGAATTTATTTATTCTAGTAGTTTTTTTGGTGGACTCTAGGGTTTTCTATGTATAGTACCATATCATTTGTAAATAGTGACAGTTTAACACCTTTCTTACCAATTTGGACACATTCATATTTCATTTTCTTGTCTGATTTATGTGGCTAGGACTTCTAATACTTTATTGAATAAAAGTAGCAAGAGTGGGCATTCTTGTCTTTTTCCTGATCTTAGAGGGAAAGCTCTGTTTTTCATCAATGACTATGATGTTAGTTGTGGCTTTTTTACATATGTTATCTTGAAATATGTTCCTTCTAAACCCAGTTTATTGAGATTTTTTATCATAAGCTGGTCATGAACTTTATCAAATGCTTTTTCTATACCTATTGAAATGATAATATGATTCTTATCTTTTGTTAATGTGATGTGTCACGATTGATTTGCAAATATTGAACAATTCTGGTATCCCCAGACTAATCCCCTTTAGATCATGGTGAATGACATTTCTAATGTATTGCTGCTCTAGTCTTTATTAAATTTTTTTCTTTCTTCTAACTTAGGGCTTCCCCCCCCCATTTTTCTAGTTTCTTAAGCATTGAGTTAGGTTATTTCTTTGAGATCATTCTTATTTCTTAAGTAGGTATTTATTGCTATCAACCTCCCTGTTAGAACTGCTTTTACTGCATTCCATAGTTTTGGCATATTGTGTGTTTATTTTCATTTGTCTCAAAATAGTGTCCATTCTAACAGGCATAAGGTAATATCTCATTGTGGTTTTAATTTGCATTTCCCTAATGACTACATATGTTCCTGTTGACCTTTTGTATATCTTTTTGAAGAAATGTCCATTCAGGTCCTATGCCCTTTTTTTTTTTTGGTAAAGATTTTTATTTATTTATTTGACAGAGAGAGAGAGAGATCACAAGTAAGCAGAGAGGCAGGCAGAGAGAGGGGGGGAAGCAGACTCCCTGCTGAGCAGAGAGCCCAATGCAGGGCTCCATCCCAGGGCCCTGAGATCACGACCTGAGCCGGAGACAAAGGCTTTAACCCACTGAGCCACCCAGGCACCCATCTATGCCCATTTTTAATTGGATTATTTATTTAGTTAATATTGAGTTAGGTGAGTTTTTAATGTTTTTGATGTTAATCACTTTTCAGATATATGATTTACAAATATTTTTTCCCATTCCATAGGCTATGTTTTCACTTTATTGATTTTTTTGCTGTGTGGAAATGTTTTAGTTTGACATGGTCTCACTCATTTATTTCTGATTTTGTTGCTTGTGCTTCAGGTGCCATATCCAACAAAATCATTTCTAAGACCCATACCAAGGAGTTTCGTTTTTGTTTTCTTCTAGGAATTTTATGGCTTCAGGTCTTACTTTTAACTCTTTAATCCATTTCAAGTTAATTTTTTGAGTAGTATAAGATACAAGTCCAGTTTCATTTTTTTAGATTTCAATCTTCTTGAGTTTGCTATGGAAATATCTTCTTACATCCTTTTGCTCTCAGTCTTTACGGCCAAAGCGAGTCTATTTTAGGCAACATGGATCTTATTTGTAATCTGTTCTGCCATTCTATATCTTTTGACTGGAAAATTAAATCTATTGACGTATAAAGTAGTTATTGATATTTGCTGTTTGTTTGTTGCTGTTTTGTTTCTTGTTTTTTACTTGTTTTGTATATCCATTGTTATTGTTTTTGTCCTGCTGTCTCTTAGACTTGATATCTTTTGCTATTGGCATGTTTTAGCTTCTTTATCATGTTCTTTTGAGTAATTACCACAGGTTTTTTTCTTTGTGGTTTCTGTGAGGACTATATAAATTAAAATAGCTTAAAATTGTTAATGCCCTATCTTAAACCGATAAGAAATTCATTACAATTCCTAAACCTTACACTTTTACTTCTCCTCCAGATCACATATTAGGTTGTTGATGTTACAGTTTGCATATTTTTTATATTGTATAACAATAGATTATTGTAGTTATGGTTATTTTTACCTTATTTGTTCTTTCACTTTTAAACTAGGGTTTTAAGTAAACTACACACAACCATCACTATATTATGGAATTAATTTTGACTCTATATTTACCATTACCGTAAGTTTTGCATTATTATTATTTTCTTAAGCTTTGGTGATGTGACTTAGCATATTTTGCTCCCACTCAAAGAAGTTCCTTTAGTATTTCTTACAAGGCAGCTTTTGTTTGTTCAAGAAAGTCTTTATCTTAGGGCACCTGGCTGGCTCAGTTGGAGGAGTGTGCAGCTCTTAATCTCAGGGTGGTGAGTTCAAGCCCCATGTTGGGTATAGAGATTGCTAAAATAAATAAATAAACAAATAAATAAATAAACAAAATTCTAATTATTCATTCATTTATTTATTTATTTTTATTGCATTTCACAGGATGATAAGAGCAGGTGTTTGGTAATTAGATGTTTGCCCTGCCATACAGATGGATCACTCAGACAAAATTTATCTGTTAATAGCCCCTATTCTTGGAAAGAACACCAACTTAGCTGCTTCTGTGTGGTTGAGGGAAGGACAGAAGTTTCTCTTGAGCCCACAGGGCTCAACTGCCTTCGGCTCAAAATAATCCACATACCAAAAGGGCACACTGAGGGCAGGGGGGCCCTGTCCTGAACCCCTTCATTACAGGTGGAGACCAGGTGGAGGTGTCAAACAAAGGACATTTAATTTATTTTCAGCAAATAAGGTGATCACAGGGAATAACTTCCAAAGCCATGACTCCTCATGTGGGAGGTGAGCGGGTTTCTTTTATTTAGGGTTAGGATGACTATTTAGAAAAAGGAGTTTGTCGTCATATATAGAGGTGGGCATAAGGTTTGCCACCATTATATAGAGGAGGGCATAAGGTTGCAAAGGCGTACTTAGAAAACATGTCTATACATGTATTCTATGTTATGTTAATGAAACTTGTGCTCCTCCTTGGGTAGAGATTTTAACATTATAATGAGGTAGAAATAACTGTCAGACACTCCATGGTCCATCTGTATAGATGTGAGCCATCAGTTAAGCTCAAATTGGTTTGAAACACCAGCAGGAGCTCTTCCTATTGATTGCCTCTAAAAGGTAAGGTTAATATTTCTGTGAAGACAAAGGGGGCCAATTGGGGTCTTGTTGGTAAGAGTTATAACCCCATTAACCCTCTGGGGCACGTTTTCACCCTTGTGGAAAAGGTACCTGTGTGTCTTTTTTTTTTTTTTTTTTTAAGATTTTATTTATTTGACAGAAACAAAGTGAGAGAGGGAACACAAGCAGAGGGATTGGTAGCGGGAGAAGCAGGCCTCCTGCAGAGCCGAGAGCCCGATGCGGGGCTCCATCCCAGGCCCCCGGGATCTGACCCGGGCCGTAGGCAGATGCTTAACGACTGAGCCACCCAGGCGCCCCCCTGTGTGTCTTTATTGTGGACACCCTCAAACTTCATCAGTGATCCTCTTATTCTCCACCCAAATTTCTGGAAGGAATACCAGTAAAGTACTCTCTTCACTACCATAGAAGGTGAGGTGAGGGGATAGCTCCCTTCTTAAATACCCCCTCTCCAGAAAGGGTGCTTCTCTGCTTCCCAGTCTTCCTGTTATGTTAATAAGATAGAGGTAGGGGTACGAAATTAGCACCAACTCTGCAAAAGGGCTGGGCTCAATAACCCCTTTGAAGAGATGGTTAGCCTGATAACTGAGCATTCTTTGTACTTAAGATGCATGTTTTTGTTCTTCTATGGACTTAAGTCTTCAGGCTAATAGGAAAGCTCCTATATTTTGGTACATTCTCTTAAAAGTTTAGAATATATTCAAAATATGAGTAAAGAGATCAAGAAAAAAATTTCCAGAAGCATTTTTTTCTGAAGAAAATTGTATAATTAAATACTTCAAAATATAACTTATACTTCAAATTAACAAAAATTTAGGAAAAAATACTGGGGTGGGGATGTCAAAAATAACCCATGTTCCTTTGATTTATGAGTCGCTGGATAACAGGTCCATTAAAACCCTCTTTTTTAATGCCTTTCAACAGTTATTGTTAAATCATTCTAGAGAGCTGAACAATTATTACAGTTCTATGAGACTTAATATGTAAGTATGAGAGGCAAACTATGCATGAGAGCAGCTGAGCTGTATTACCCCATCCTGTTAAATCCCATAAGTAATGTTTATATAGTTTGTAATTTGTAGGGGCTGCTTTTAGGCAAACAGGTTTGAGCAATGGAGTGCAGAAGGGGCAACAGTGACCACCTGGCTTAATACAGGCAGACCCATCAGGAAATCCACCTCAAAATATCCATAGACCCTAACAGTGGGCTATTTACAACTAGGCACAGTTCCCAAACTAAAGATTTCATATGTAGCCATATTTCCTCATCTTCTCCCTTTAAAAAGACCCCCACCCACTGCCTTTTTGCAGACAGCCTCTCCTCTGCTATCCTGCCCACCACTCCTTTGCAGGTGTATTCAATAAACTTTTATTGCCTCTGTTCTGCCTCAGGTGAATTCTTTCACCGCGTAAGCCACCAGCTTCCATCTGATGGTCACTCCACATTTGAGGCCCCATCTGATCAAGAGACACCCCATTTGGGCACATTTGGTGGCCTGTACTGGAGACTTTGTGGCCCCCACATTTGGGGGAACCCCAAAAGAGGAGCCTATGCTGTCGGCAATTCTTCCAGAATTTACGGAATTTCTTGGGACTTTCCTCTGGCGGACTGACTTTAGTACTGCTTGGGGAACTGACAACTTCCGGCGGAGGTTACTCCTCAGTGAGGCTCTACGCCTGAAGGGGGAACCAGAGGGACCGGCTTTGCCGGAGAGGGCATTTCCTCTTCTGCCTTTCCGGGGACCCATCCCTCCCTCCTAATCCTTTCTCTTTTCTGCCCTTCGGCAGTCTGACCCTAGTACTCCTCAGACAACTAAAGGCCTCCAGCCTGGGCTGAGGGTCCCACCGTGAACAGGTCGGCCTGTGAGGGCAAAGGACCCCTTTCCTCTGCTTTCTCATCCCATCCCCCCAGGTCTGCTCCCAAAGCGCGTCACAATTGGCAGCTCGCCCGGGGAAATTCACACACGTTAGGGACTCAGTTGGGACCCTTTCCTGACCCTGGCTGACTCTCAGCCGCCTAGCTTCTTTCAACCCGCATCCCTTTTCCTTTGTTCCTGCGGATCCAGCGGCCATCTTGATCTGCGGGCAAAAGGGTTCTGCGTCTGAGTGGGGAGTCCAACCCCTCATGTCTGGCCAAACCGTTGTCCGGCTCACCTTGCTGGGAGACACCCCAACAGGAAGCGCCAGGCCGTTTGCGGGACCTCTCTTGGTGGAACACCCCCAAAGGAGTCTGTTGGTTCTGTTTGCCGTGACTTCTCTCCATGATAGGATGCCACCACTAGAGTCCATCGCCTGATGTAGGTCCAGTCCTCTTCCAGGTCAGCCAGATGCCCTGACCATATTGCAGCCAGGAGTCAGAGCTTGATTCCCTTTGGCGGAAGCCCCTTTGGGAATCAGCAGCGTGCCTTTCCCACCCCCTCTCATCCTTCAGACTCACCCTTGGGCAGTGTTCTTGAAAGCTGGAACAAATTTGACTGCCCGGGCCTGGTGTTTCATGGCCTCAGTATAAAATCCCAGATCCAGGTGTACCACCTCCCACAGAACTCTCTCTTCTAATGCTTTTTTCCAGTTTGACCTCCTTTGCTAGAACTCCTCCAAATGGCTAGAAGTCCCCTTCTGTCTTGCTGAGTTTCATGGCCCTAAATCAGGGCCCTGACCTAAATGCCTCTTGCAGAACCTGTTTGGCTGATTATTAGCTATCTCCAGACATTGGAGTGTCTCTAACTATTCCTCCTCCTAATAGATATGGGGGCTTCTCCCTCATTCATTTCCTGGATTAATGACTATGACCTTTGGAGCCAATTATGGTTAGTCTACCTCTGCATGGAGACTTTAAGAAGGAATATTCCCAAGCAGCTGCTGAAACTCCCTTTGTTTTGGGGAATTTCTCAAATTCCCCAATTTGCACGGACAGTATATTTCCACTTTGGTGGAAAAAACCACGGCTCTGCCTCTGTGTCCGAGCTGAGGAGGTTTAGACCTGGGAATACTCTTTCTTTACCTTCTGGCAGCACTTTGCCTCCTGCCTCCTCCCCCTCTCCTCCTGTTTCTGCACCACCTTGGGTCCAGCCTGTATAACTGACTGGTTCCCATACCATTTTTGGTACCTCAGGAACCATAGCTCCTTCTACTCTCACTGCCCAGGAGCAAAGAGCATCCCCTCAGACTTGACAGTGCCCACTTCAGATTTCCCCACTGGTGCCCCAGGTAAAAATTAACCATCGTAACAAATTGATTGACTTTTAAGTGGACCCAGGTGGAACATAATTTGGATTTTAAACTAATTGAAAGTTATTCTACCAATGATTATTGAAGGTCAAATAAACTCATGTTATCTCTGTTGCAATTTGTTAAAAAAGATGACTAAAAATGATGGCTAATTGTTTCTGTCTCAAAGTTTCATGTTAAGACAGCTTTTAAAGTCTTTAGTAACCTGAGATGTTAAAGTTTGATTGGATGATAAATGGGATTGAATTTGTGGGACATCTTGGTCCTTTCCAAATAGGATAAAGTGCTAAAGCATTGATTACTGAAGGTTGGTTTGTGCTTTGACTTCTTATTGCAAATAAACTAAGGATATTTTGGTCTGCTGGAAAACATGTTTTGTGCTTAATTGATTAATAAATTTACCATGTAAAGAATTCTGGTGTGACAATTCACAATTGGTTACTATTTAGTTTTCACTGGAGACTAAGGTGTCTAAGAGTTAAAATTCTACATCAATTAGATGGAAATAGGGAAGCAACTCTGTGTAAGAAAGATATAAGAAATGGGAATATATTCTTGAAGGAAAAGAAAAGTACGTTTGCGAAGGGAAATCTTTGGTAAAGGAATTTTATGTGTGCTCATAATGGACTAGGTTGAAATGAACAGAATTTAAAAGTATACTGGTATGAGATTGAAATTCTCCTTTCTCTCTGTTAAAAAGACAGTTTTCTTGAATTGATGGTCTTCTCTAGAAAAGAAAACATAGACAAAGTTGTTTTCTCTTTGCCCAGAAAAACCAGTTTCTGTTTTGTCTTTATCAAGTCTTTAGTGATCCATAATCCTGTTTAGGCATGTGCTTTAAAATTTTCTAAGGTTTTAACAAACTTCTTCAAGATTTAAATTGTAAATGAAGTGTGACTCATTAGACTTGTTTCTTTGGTATGTTATGTTCTGGTATAAGGTCATTACTCGATATACTGATTACTGAAGTGTTATATGTCACAGAAATAACCAAATTTCTTTATCAATTGCATCATAATGAACTCTCAGATAGTTACAATGTCCATTTCTAGTTTACGTTATTTATAATTGTTCTTATTCTCTTGTAAAGTGAGTTCTGTCTTAAAAGACATTCATAAAAAAGACTTTTAGGACAAATACAGGAATTCAATAACTTTAAGATCATGAAATGGGTAAGGCTTTCTAGAACTATCTGAAAGGCTGCGTTCAAACCAAACAAGAATTAGTAACATGCGACTAGATAAATTGGGAAAAATGATTATACTTTTTGTGACTCTTGTTTGAAACATTGTTGGTTCTCAAATATTTGCTCTTCCAGATTAAGGAAACTCTCACCTAAGATATCTATGATTTAAAGAAATGTGATAAAGTATTTATTTGCGAAAAAATTAAAGCATTTAACTTTTCTCCCTTTCTGAACCCTGTGACATTCAAAGTCTCAGTATTCTTTCTTCCATGGCAATCATAGTCATTTACATAAGTTCAATAAGAACCTGTTCTTATAACAGGACTATGTTGGAAACATTGGTTTCTATATGGCCAATCACTATTCTTGCTGAGTTTATGTAAGCCATTAGGCTAAGTTTGTTGAAATTGGACTTCTTTTACAAACAAATTAGTCTGAATTTGGCTATCTCTGGACATATGGTGACTTTATTTATTTTTTTTAAAGATTTTATTTATTTATTTGACAGAGAGAGAGAGATCACAGGTAGGCAAAGAGGCAGACAGAGAGAGAGGGGGAAGCAGGCTCCCTGCTGAGCAGAGAGCCCGATGCAGGGCTCGATCCCAGGACCCTGAGATCATGACCTGAGCCAAAGGCAGAGGCTTTAACCCACTGAGCCACCCAGGTGCCCCATATGGTGAGTTTAGAGAGAAAAACTATGTTTCAATAACTCACCTTTGCAGATGTTAAATTCTAGTTCTAATTGTCTTTGAATGTTGTTTGCCTAAACTAGACAACTTGAGGTAAACCAGAGAAATTGCCACAACAGACTCTCTTCGTGCTTGTTGTTCTGTGTGGATAATAGCAGGACCCCATGGGCATAAGTTTATTTGAACAGCTGGAAAATAGGATCGATTCCCCAACAATTGTATAACTCAACTAGCACCTTAACCAATTCTCTGTGACTGGAATGACAAAATCATTCCCTTAAATCCAGGGTGTATCCCACTCCATGGAGTTAACTATGGACTTATAGAAATAATAGATGACCCCACTTTCCCTATAATTGGATCAGGTGATATACTTGGGGATGTCCTTATCTCCTGAGACAAGTCTTCTCCCATTTGTCAGTGTCTCCTCATAATTAGGATATTGTTACAAGTAAACATCAAACAAAGATTGTGTCTTGATGGTTTTACTCTTTAGCCATATTTGTCCTACGGGCCACCTCTACTGATATAAAGTTGCAAATGGAGGCTTTAGCCAAGCATATAGCAGCTACCATTAACTAAGCTCCACATGCAGTCGTGCACAAATTGAAATTGTGATCTCTCCCTCTGTGTCAAATGAATAAATAAAATCCTTTAAAAAGTAAAAAAAAAAAAAAAAAAAAAAGATGGCCCTCCAAAACTGAATGGCCCTTGATATCCTGACTTCAGCTCAAGGAGGTACCTATGCTTTACTGAAACAGTGTTAGGTAGATACTCCATATTACCTCAAAAATGTGACAGGGTTACAAGAAGACCTGAATGCTCAAATTGGCACTTTAACTGATCCCTGTACTTTAATGATTGGTCAAACTCCTGGACTGGAGGAAGATTTTTTTTGGTCAGCTATCAAAGGATAACTCTAGAGCAAACTCTTTCTCCCATTAATAACCACCCAAATTGGGGCGCCTGGGTGGCTCACTTGTTAAGCGTCTGCCTTCGGCTCAGGTCATGATCCCAGCGTCCTGGGATCAAGCCCCGCATCGGGCTCCCTGCTCGGTGGGAAGCTTGCTTCTCCCGCTACCATTCCCTCTGCTTGTGTTCCCTCTCTGGCTGTGTTTCTCTCTGTCAAATAAATAAAATCTTTAAAAACAAAAAAACACCCAAATTATCAATCCAAAACCTGACCCCTCTTTCTTAGGTAACATATATCCAAAATTTACATCCAGGGATTGGGTATACTTTAAGACTCTTTGCAGGACAAAAAGCTACTTGAACCTGTCCAGACCAGGCCCTATCAACTTTCTTGACCAGTCCAACATCAGTAAAACTTAATGGCTTCTCCCCGTGGACCTGTCTTACGAAATCAAGACTACTCTGGCCCCACATGAGGAGCCCTCTGCCAAGTACAGCTGTGAGTACAGCTGCAAGCTGGTTGGAGATCTATGCCTGTTATTCAAAGGAGACTACTGTAATACATATCCAGCAGCCTAGAGGCCCATGAATCTGGCCCATTGCCAATCCCTACTCTCACATTTAATCATTCTATGATATTATCTTAGAAAAACTCCCTTAATACTTTCCTCCCCAAACTCTCATAATTTCTCCTTCTTAATTTCAAGATTTAATTCTTAACCTTTTCCTTTAGGCTGACCTCTCCTAAAGGATTTTACTTGGTCAGAAATCACCACTTACCTGGAGCCGCCCCTTCTTGATGTCCTACTCTCACAATATCTTTATCACCCCTTTTTGGGCTAAGCTATGTCTTCTCATCATAACATTCTTTTGGTTTTTCTTCTTTTGGGATTGTGCAATGCAAGGTTGGTTTTCCTGGAAAGAAACCTGTTCATGGCTCTTCTGACTCCTTCCTTTCTTAGGACCTCTGGCCTCAACACTCATACTCTTAATTATTGGTCCCCCTCTCTGTACTCTCTTTGTTAAGTTTGTCTTTTCTAGAATCAAACAATTCCATGTATGAATGAGGGTTTAATAGGGATTCCAGCCCATACCATCAGAGGATACCCTTCCCCAAATCCCATGGACACAACCACCAAGGAATTTCACTCAAAACACCTATAGGCATATTAATATAATACCATGCTCTGATCTATAACTGCATGGAACCCCTAATGGACTGACAAGTTTAGGTAGGAACATCTCTGTGCCCCTCATTCATCAGGAAGAAGGTACTGAAGATGAGACCTCTTGCCCAAATGTGAAAGGTTTGTCATTATTGCTCTGTCAGTGGGGAATGAAGAGGCCACTTTTAGGCAAAGAGCTTTGAGTAGTGGATTTCAAAAATGACCATAGTGACCACCTGGCTGAATACAGGCAGGCCCATCAGGCAACCCACCTCGTAATATCCATGGACCCTAACTAACCAAGGGGCTACTTACAACTAGGCACAGTTCCCAAAAAAGGGAGGATTCCATACATAGCCATATTTCCTCATCTTCTCCCTTTAAAAAAGAGCCCCCACCTACTGCCTTTTTGCAGACAGCCTCTCCTCTGCTGTCCTGCCCACTGCTCCCTTGCGGGTGTATTCAATAAACTTTAATAGCCTCTGTTCTGCCTCAGGTGAATTCTTTCACTGCTCACGCCACCAGCTTCCGCCTGATGGTCACTCCACATTTGGGGGTCCCCATCTGCTCAAGAGACACCTCATTTGGGCACCACATAATTGACTTACAATATTATGTTTCAGGTGTATAACAGTGATTCCATATTTGTATACATTATGAAATGATCACCTCCATAGGTCCAGTTTGTCACTATCCAAAGTTGTTAAAATATTATTGACTGTATTCCTTATGTTTTACATTATATCCCTGAGACTTATTTATTTTGTAACTGGAAGTTTGTATCTATGATCCCCTTCATCTATTTTGCCCATCCCCTAAACCCTTCCCCTCTGGAAACCATAAATTTTTCTCTGTATCTATGATCTGTTTGTTTTATTTTGTAGATTCCAAGTATGAGTCAAATAATACGGTATTTGTCTTTATCTGGCTTATTTCACTTAGCGTAATACTCATTAGATTCATTCATGCTATCACAAATGGCAAGATTTCTTTTTTATGACTGAGTAATAATATTACATGGTGTGTGTATATACATATTTATCCATTCATCTATCCATGGACACATTGTTTTCATGTCATGGCTTTGGAAAAGTGCTACAAAGAACATGGGGTGCATATATCTTTTTGAATTAGTGTTTTCATTTTTGTTTACTAACCATCCAAAAGTAGAATTCCTGGATCATCCAGTATTTCTATTTTTAAATTTTGAGAATGAGGATCCTCCATACTGTTTTCCACAGTGGCTGTACCAATTTGCATTCCTACCATCAGTGCATGAGAGGGTTCCCTTTTCCCCACATCCTCATCAGCACGTGTTATTTCTTGTCTTTTTGATAATAGCCATTTTGACTAGTATGAGGTAATATAGTGGTTTTGATTTGCATTTCTCTGATGGTTATTGATGTTGAGCATTTCTTCATGTGCCTGTTGACCATCCATATGTCTTTGGAAAAATGTTTAGGTCTTCTCCCCATGTTTTGTGTTGCTTTTGTTGTTATTGAAGTGCATGAGTTATTTACATATTTTGGATATCAATCCTCTATTGGATATATCATTTGAAAATATTTTCTCTCATTTAGTAGGTTGCCTTTTGGGTTTGCTGATTTTTTTTTTCACTGTGTAAATGCTTTTTGGTTTTGGTGTAGTCCTGTTTGTTTATTTTTGCTACTGTTGCCCTTGCCTGGGAAGATCTATCCAAAAAAATATTGCTAAGATCAATGTCATATAGCTCATCCTCTATTTTTTCTTCGAGGAGTTTTATGTCTTACATTTAGGTCTTTAATCCACTTTTAGGTTTATGGGGGGGGGTGTAAGAAAGTGGTCCAGTTTCATTCTCTTGCAAGTAGTTGTCCAGTTTTCCCAGCACCATTTGTTGAATAGACTGTCTTTTCCCCAATGCATATTCTTGCATTAATTGTTGTAGATTAATTGACCATATAAGTGGGGGTTTATTTCTAGGCTCTCTATTCTGTTCCACTGACTATGTATCATATTTCTGTGCCAATACAATTATTAGTACAGCCAATTTGATTAGTACAGCTTTGTAGTATATCTTGAAATCTGTGATGGTGATACTTCGGATTTGTTGTTTTTTTCTCAAGATTGTTTTGGCTATCTTTAGGGTCTTTCATGGTTCCATATAAACTTTAGGATTTTTGTTCTGTAAAAAATGTTGGCATTTTTTATAAGGATTTCATTAAACCTATAGGTTGCTTTGGGTAGGATAGACATTTAAAAAATACTAATTTTTCCAATCTCTGAGCACAAAATATCATTCCATTCATTTGTGTTATCTTCAGATTCTTTCATCAGTGCCTTATAGTTTTCAGAGTACAGGTCTTTCACTTCCTCGGTTAAATTTATGCCAAAGTATTTTTTTTCTTTATGAGGCAATTGTAAATGGGATTGTTTTCTTAATTTCTCTGATAGTTTATTAGTGTATAGAAACATAACATATTTCAATGTATTAATTTTATATCCTCAAGTTTGTGACCTCTTTATTCTAACAGTTTTATGATGGAATCTTTAGTTTTCTATATATCGTATCATTTTTATCTGCAAACAGTGAAAGCTTTACTACTACTTTTTACAATTTGGATGACTTGTTTTGTTTTTCATTGGGGGTTTTTGGGTTGTTTGATTTGGTTTTATTTTTGTTTGTTTTTGCCTAATTGCTCTGCCTAGGATTTCCAATACTATGTTGAATAAAAGAAGTGAGAGTGAACATCCTTGTTGTCTTCTTGATCTTAGAGGAAATGCTTTCGAATTTTCACTATTGAATGATTATTAGCTGTGGTTTTTGTCCTATGCAGCCTTCAGTATGTTGAGGTATCTTCTTTCTAAATCCCCTTTGTTGGGAGTTTTTATCATAAGTGAATGTTGAATTTTGTCAAATGTTTTTTCTGCATCTACTGAAATGATCATATGACTTTTATTCTTCATTGTGTTATGTGGTATATTGTGTTGATTGTTTTGGATGGTGTTAAACCATCCTTGCATCCCTGAAATAAATCCCACTTGGCCATGGTGTATGTTTTTAATGTTTTGTTAAGGATTTTGTATTTAAGTTTATCAGGAATATTGGCCTGTCATTTTCTTTTTTCGTAGTGTCTTTGGTTTTAATAACAGGGTAATGTTGGCCTTGTAAAATGAGTTTGGTAGCATTCTTTTCTCTTCAATTTTTAGAATAATTTGAGGAGTATAGGTATTATATTCTTTAAATGTTTGGTAGAATTCACCTGTGAAGTCACCTGGACCTGGGCATTTGTTTGGGGGAAGTTTTGATTACTGTTTCAATTCTGTTACTAGTAGTCGGTCTGTTCAGATTTTCTATTTTTTCATGATTCACTCTTTGAAGATTGTGTATTTCTAGGAATTTATCCATTTCTTCTAGATTGTCTAATTTTTTAGCATATAATTATTTATAGAATTACTTGTATTTCCATAGTATCAGTTGTAATTTCTCCTCTTTCATTTGGGTCCCTTCTCATTTTTTCTTGCTGAGTCTGGCTAAAAGTTTGTCAATTTTATTTTTTCAAAGAACTAGCTCTTGGTTTCATTGATTTTTTTTTTTTTTTGTCTCTCTTTCATTTATTTCTGCTCTTTATTATTTTCTTCCCTCTACACACGTTGGGTTTTGTTTGTTCTTCTTTTTCTAGTTCCTTTAGGTCTAAGGTTATATTTTTCCTGTTTCTTAAGGTAGATACCTATCACTATAAATTTCCCTCTCATATTGCTTTCATGCATCTTAAGGATTTTGGACCATTTTCATTTTTATTCATTTCTTATGTGTTGTTTTAACTTCCTCATCGAGTTCTTCATTGACCTATTCATTGTTTAATAGCATATTGTTTATCCTCCATGTGTTTGTGTTTTTGCTAGTCTTTTTTCTTATGAGTGATTTCTAATTTCATAGTGTTCAGTTGGAAAAGATGTGTAATATGATTTTCAGTTTTCTTAAATTTATTGAGAATTGGTTTTGTGACCTAATGTGATCTGTTTCATGTGTACTTGGAAGGAATGTATATTCCATTTTTTAATGGAACGTTCTGTATATTTGTTAAGTCCACCTAGTCCAATGAAATGTTCAAAGACTGTTTTCTTACTGATTTTCTGCTTGGCTGATACACATTGATGTAAGTCAGGTGTTAAAGTGCCCTATTATTGTATAGTTGTCAATTATTTCTCCCTTTATGTGTGTTAATATTTACTTTTATGTGTCTAGGTGCTCCATTTTGGGTGCATAGATATTTACACTTATATCTTCTTATTGAATTGATTTATCATTATGTAATGTCCTTTTCTTTCTCTTATTATAGTGTTTGCTTTAAAGTCTTATTTGGTCTGATAAAAGTATTGTTACCTAGTTTTTGTTGTTGTTTGCTTCCATTTCCAAAGAATATCTTTTTCCGTCCTTTCACTTTCAGTCTGTGAGTTTGAAGTGAGTTTCTTGTAGGCAGCATTTAGATGGCTCTTGTTTATTTATTCACCACGTTAATGTCTTTTGATTGGAGTACTTAGATCATTTACTGATTATTGATAGGTATGTACTTACTGCATTTTTATAAATCATTTTCTAGTTGTGTTTGTAGTTCTTCTCTGTGCCCTTCTTCTCTTGCTCCCTTTCCTTGTAATCTATGAATTTCTGTAGTGTTATGGTTGGCTTTCTTTCTCTTTACTTTTTGTGTATTGTAGGTTTTGGTTTGTGGTTACCATGAGGTTCATATATAATGGTCTATATTAAATCTATATTACGACTACTTATGTTCGAGCACACCCCCTCTTTTTTTTTTTTTTTTAAGATTTATTTACTTATTTTAGAAAGCAAGAGAACACACAAAAGCAAGGGGAAGAGCAGAGAATCTCAAGCAGACTCCTCACTGAACAGGAGCCCAACATGGGACTCGCTCAAAACCCTGAGATCATGACCTGAGCCAAAACCAAGAGTTGGCCATTTAACTGACTGGGCCACCCAAGTGTCCCCATTTCAGCTCTTTCTTAAACTTTTTTATTCCCTTATCCATCTTTTATGTGTATGTTGTCATATTTTACATCATTTTATTCATAATTTCTTCTACTTATTTTTTTTTTTTTTTCTTTTCCACTTAAGGAAGTCCTTTTAACCTGTCTTATAAGACATGTTTAGTGATGATGACCTCATTTAACTTTGTCTGGGAAATTATTTCTCCTCCTGTTTTGAATGACAGTCTTGCTAGGTAGAGTATTCTTGGTGGCAGATTTTTTTTCTTTTAGCACTTTGAATCATGTTACTTTCTTCTGGCCTGTAAAGTTTCTGCAGAACAATCAGGTGATAGCCTTATGGGTTTCCCTAATACATAAAATTTTGCTTCTTTTTTTGCTGCTTTTAAAATTTTTATCTTTAATCTTTGAGTTTTTAATAATGTGTCATGGTGTGGACCTCCTTGGGTTCATCTTGTTTGGAACTCTTTGCTTACTGAACCTGGATTTCTGTTTCCCCAGGTTAGAGAAGTTTTCAGTTATTATTTTTTCAAATAATTTTCTGAGACCATATAACGTGAATGTTTGTTTGCTTAATGTTGTCCAAGAGATCCCTTAACCCATCCTCATTTTTTAAATCTCGTACTTTTTTTTTGTTGTTGTTATTCATCTTGAGTGCTATTATCCTGTCTTTCAGATAGCGTTCAGATAGCTGGTCCATTTTTCTGCATCTGCTAATCTGTTATTGATTCCCTCTAGTGTTTTGTTTTCATTTCAGTTGTGTTCTTCATCTCTGATTGCTTTTTTTTTATATTTTCTCTCTTTGTTGAAGTTCTCACTGAATTCTTCCAATTGGCTCTCCAGTACAGTGAGCTGGATGATTATGATCATCACTTTAAACTATTTACTAGGCATGTTTCTTTTCTCCTTTTCATTTAGTTACTTTTCTTTTTTTTAATGGAAATTTTCTTTTTTTTTTCCCCAAATACTTTTATTTTTTCAGTGTTACAAGATTAATTGTTCATGCACCACACCCAGTGCTCCATGCAGTATGTGTCCTTCTCAGTACCCACCACCAGGCCTTTTATCTTATTCTTTCATTTGTAGCATATTCCTGTCTTATTTTGCTTGACTTTCTGTGTTGTTTCTATGAATTAGGTAAAACAGCTACTTCTTTTACACCCAAAGGAATAGTTTTTCTGGATAGTCATCTCCTGTGCCTATTATGTGACCTGGTGACTCTGGCTGGCTAGCTGGAACTGTGGCTGGTGTGGACTGGGGGTCCCAGAGAGCTTCATGCTGGAGCTTCCCTAGTGGGATGGCTGGAACTGAAGTGGACATGTCTCAGGTGGTCCTCAGGCTCTTCACATAGAGAATGCCCTGTCAGGATAGCTAAAGCTGAATTGGGTGCAAGCCACAGGGGTCTGGGGTGCTCCACACAGGGTCTCCTGGCAGAGGGGCTGGAGCCAAGCTGAGGTGCAGGCCATGAGGGGTGTCAGAGTGCTCTGTTCAGGGGTTGCTCTGGCAAGGTAGCTGGAGCCTCGGTGAGGCATCAGCCAGGGGTCTTTGGGTGCCCTGTGTCAGGGGCATTCTGGCAAGACAGCTGTAGCTGAAGTGGGTAGGGCAAGGCAGAATATCCCAGGGTGCTCTGTGCCAGGGATGCCTTGGCCCAGCACCTAGAGCCAAAGTGGAGTGCAGGAAGGGGATCTCAAAGTGGTCCGTGCAGGGTGGGCCCTGGTGGGATCGTTGGAACAGAGGAGGGTCCTGGCTGTGGTTTATGGGGTGATCCATGCAAGAAGCACCCTGGCAGGGTAGCTGGGTCTGAAGCAGGCATGAGCTATGAGGTCTCAGAGCACTCTGCACTGGGAGTGCCCTAGGAGCCAAAGTGGGGTGGGCCTGGAGCATTCCAGGGTACTTTGCCTGCGTGTCACCTTGGTGAAATGGGTGGAGCTGTAGTGAGCACTGACCAGGGGTGTCCTGGTGCGTACCATGGGATGCTGGGGCTGGTGTGGGCTCGGGACCTGGAGCTCACTGAAGCCGTAGACCAGCCAGAGCACCAGGTCCCTGCTCCCGTCCATGCTGTCAAGAAGGAGAAGGAATGTAAACTGCAGTGTTTGCTTGTCCCTCCAGACTGGAAAGAGTTCCAGCAGCTCCCTTGCCATATGGGAGAGTTCTAGGGTTAGTTCCTTTATATTATATGTGTTCATTTAAATCATGAGGTTTTGTTTTTTTTTTCCTATAGCCCAGGGCATCCAGAGTTGGAGTAGGCTGGGGCTCAGGGCTCACTGAGGCAGCTGGCCAGCTATGATTCTCATCTGTACTATCAAGATGGAGGGGGAATGTAAACCTTGTCTCACCAGCCCCTTGGACTTGGAGAGTTCTAACAGCAACCCCACTGTTGGCAGGGTTTTAGAGCTGGTTCCTTTATATTCCAGTTGCCCTTTAAAACCACAGCTTTTTTTTTTCTGTGCCCTGGAGCAAACAAATCTGCTCCTGGTCCTGAAGTACTCTTTCTCCTCACTGCAGTTCACAGCAAGAAGTTGGTTCTCTTCCTTCCTGTGTCTTTGTCTTTCTTGCCATTCTCTATTTCTCTGTGGTCTCTTTGTCTTTTGTTGTGCAGAAGCTGTGCAGTTAGCCCTAGTTCTTCAGGAGGAATTGCTCTATATATAAGTGTGGATTTGGTGTGTCCGTGGAGGAGGGTAAATTAAGGGTCTTGTTATATCACCATCTAAGAGTGGAACCACATCTTATCTCTTTTTATTTTATGTACCTCATGTATTCTTAACTATTATGTTTTTTAAACTAATTTTACTACTTTTGTCTTTTACCCTTCATACTCGCTTTGTAAGTGGTTGACGTACTACCTTTATTCACCTCTTCCGGTGAGACTTTTACTCTCATATATTTTCTTATTATTAATTAGCACCTTTTCTTCTTAGCTTAGAGAAGTCCCTTAACATTTCTTACAAAGCTGGTTTAGAGGTGAAGACTTCCTTTGATTTCTGCTTGTCTAGAAACTCTTAATCTCTCCTTCAATTCTGAATGATAGTCTTGCTCTGGGTAGAGGCTTCTTGTTTGGCAGTTTTTCACTGTCAGCACTTTGAATACGTCATGCCACTCCTTTCTGACCTGTAAATATTCTGTCGAGACCTACACTGATATGCTTAGGAAAATTCTCTTAGCCATATGTTGCTTATCTCTTACTGCTTTTAAGATTTTCTTTATTCTTAACTTTTACCATTTTAACTATGATGTGTTTCATTGTGTTTCTCTTTGGGTCCATCGTGTTTGGAATTCTCTGGTCTTCCTGGACCTGGATGTCTGTCTCCTTCCCAAGTTTTCAGGCATTTTTTTTTTTTTAAGATTTTATTTATTTATTTGTCAGAGAGAGCACAAGCAGGCAAAGAGGCAGGCAGAAGCAGAGGGAGAAGCAGGCTCCCCGCTTCTCTGAGCGAGGAGCCCGATATGGGACTCGATCCCAGGACCCTGGGATCATGACCTGAGCCAAAGGCAGCTGCTTAACCAACTGAGCCACCCAGACGTCCCTCAGGCATTATTTCTTCAATTTTTCTGGCCCTTTTTCTCTCCCCCTTCTGGGATATGTCTCTTAATGTGTCCTCTCTTCCTTTAATTCTTTTTTTCATTTTGCTGTTCTGTCTTGATGTTTTCCATTGCTTTGCCTTCCAGCTTGTTGATTTGTGCTTCTATTTCATTTGTTCTACTGTTGTGCTCCTCTAGTGTATTTTTCAGTCTAGTTATGACTGCTGTTTGGTACTTTCTTATATTTTCTCTTTGTTGAAGTTCTTGCTGTGTTCGTCCAATTCTTCTCCCAAGATCAGTGAGCATTTTCATGACCATTACTTTGAATTATTCATTGCATAGGTTTTTTATTTCCAATTCATTTAAGTTTTTTTTTGTAATTTGTCATGTTCTTTGGTTTAGAACATATTCCTCCGTCTCCTCATTTTGCCCATTTCTCTATGTATTAAGCAAAATGGCTACCTCCCTTAGCCTTTATTTACTTATTTATTTTTAATTAACATATAATGTATTATTTGCTTTAGGGGTACAGGCCTGTGATTCATCATGCTTATACAACACCCAGTGTTCACCACAACACATACCCTCTCCAGTGTCCATCACCCAGCCATCCCATCCACCCCTCCCCTCCAGCAGCCCTCAGTTTGTTTCCTAAGGTTAAGAGGCTCTTGGGTACTTGGGTGGCTCAGTTAGTTAAGCGACTGCCTTCGGCTCAGGTCATGATCCTGGAGTTCTGGAATCGAGTCCCACATCGAGCTCCCTGCTCAGCAGGGAGTCTGTTTCTCCCTCTGACCCTCCTCCCCTCATGCTTTCTCTCATTTTCTCTCTCTCTCTAAAATAAATAAAATCTTTAAAAAAAGTGTCTTATGGTTTGTCTCTCTCTCTGGTTTCATCTTGTTTCATTTTTTCCTTTCTTTCCCTATGATCCTCTGCCTTGTTTCTTAAATTCTGCATATCAGTGAGATCATATGATAATTGTTTTTCTCTGATTGACTTACTTTGCCTAGCATAGAACCCTATAGTTCCATCCACGTCTTGTTGCAAATGGCAAGATTTCATTATTTTAATGACTGCGTGATATTCCATTGTGTGTATACCACTTCTTCTTTATCCATTCATCTGTTGATGGACATCTGGGCTCTTCCCATAGTTTGGCTACTGTGAACATTGCTGCTATAAACATTGGGGTGTAGGTGCCCCTTCAGATCACTACCTTTGTATCTTTGGGGTAGATACCTAGTGGTGCAATTGCTGGTCATAGGGTAGCTCCATTTTCAACTTTTTGAGGAACTTCATACTGTTTTCCAGAGTGGCTGCACCAGCTTGCATTCCCACCAACAGTTTAGGAAGAGGTTCCCCTTTCTCCACATCCTCGCCAACATCTGTCATTTCCTGACTTGTTAATTTTAGCCATTCTGACTGGTGTGAGGTGGTATCTTGTTGTGGTTTTGATTTGTATTTCCTGATGCCAAGTGATGTGGAGCACTTTTTCATGTGTCTATTGGCCATTTGGATGTCTTCTTTGGAGAAATATCTGTTCATGTCTTCTGCCTATTTCTTGACTGGATTATTTGTTCTTTGGGTGTTCAGTTTGAGAAGTTCTTTATAGATTTTGGATACTAGCCCTATATCTGATAAGACATTTGCAACTGTCTTCTCCCATTCTGTGGGTTGTCTTTTGGTTTTGTCAACTGTTTCCTTTGCTGTGAAAAAGCTTTTTATCTTGATCAAGTCCTAATATTTCCATTTTGTCTTTGTTTTTCTTGCCTTTAGAGATGAGTCTAGCAAGAAGTTGCTGTGGCTGAGGTCACAGAAGTTGCTGCCTCTGTTCTCCTCCAAGATTTTGATGGATTTCAGTCTCACAGTTAGGTGTTTCATTCATTTTGAGTCTATTTTTGTGTATGGTGTAAGGAAATGGTCTAGTTTCATTCTTCTGCATGTGGCTGTCCAATTTTCCCAATACCATTTGTTGAAGAGACTTTTTTTTTCCCCATTGGATGTTCTTTCCTGCTTTGTCGAAGATTAATTGTTGACTGTAGAGTTGAGGATCCATTTCTGGGTTCTCTATTCTGTTCCATTGCTTTATGGTATGCCAGTACCATATCATCTTGATGATTACACCTTTTTATAGAGCTTGAAGTCTGGGACTGTGATGCCACCAGCTTTGGGGGTTCTTTCAATATTCCTTTGGCTATTCAGGGTCTTTTCTGGTTCCATACAATTTTTAGCCTTTAATGAGTGGTCTTGTCTAGAAGCTGTTCCATGTGGGCCAGAAGTACAATCTCCCTTGGTCACCAGAGCCAAACACTCTATGGGCATCCCTTGTATGGGCTATATTGCCCACTAGCTATGATAGGGTTGCAACTGCCATTCGGGAACACAGGGCCCAGGGAACTTACCCATCCCACTTCTGTGCAGGGTGGCTGGGGTTCAGAATGCTCACCCAACCCAGTTGTGTCTTGGCTGCTGAACAGGGGGTGCAGGGCTCAGGGTGCTCCCCTGGCTGATTGTAGCTTGGTATCTTTGAAGGTTGTGCAGGGCTCAGGGCTCTCACTCAGGTTGTTTGCCTCTCCACTGCTGAGCAAGGAGAATGGGGCTCAGGACACTCACTTGGCCTTGTTGTGGTTTGGGTGTTACGGTGGGGCTCAGGATGCTCACCCAGCTCAGTTACATCACAGGGTAGGTAGATCATGCTCTCTGGTGCTAGCAGGTTAGAGGGAAGGCACCAAAAATGTTGTCCTTTGATACTGTCACCAGCATGTTAGAATGAAATTGTAAAAATGTCTGCCAGGACTTCCATCCCTGGATAAAGTCCCTGAAGATTCCTATCTTGCCATAGCTGCTTTAAAGTTAATAAGTGGGTCTCCCTTGCTTATGGCTTAGACACTTTGCAATCTGTTGCTTTTGTGCTGGATCTCAAGGCAAATGAGTTTGTGCACAAGCCCTATAAGAGTGAGATTTCTGTACCCTATAGGTTTATGATTCTTCTGATTTTTATTGCCCAGATTTTCAATACCAGACACTTTGGGGGCTCATCTTTACAGTGCCAGCTCAAAGGGTTGGGTTGCCAAGTGTGGGGAACAGTCCTTTCACTCCTCAAAAGAGAATCCCATATTTGGGGGATCTTTCCCAGTTGTGGGGTCACCACATTGACAGTGGGGTCCAGAGAAAGGTCATGTCTTTGCTTCTTTAATTCTTTTCAGTGCATCTCTTGCCTTTTGTTGTGAATATATTGAATTGTTGTAAATACATTGTTCATCTAATTCTCTAGTTCCTCCCTTTCAGAGTAAAATTATTCTATATCTAGCTTAAGTTTGTTGTGTTCCTGGGAGGAGGTAAATTCAGGGTCTTCCTACACCACCATCTTGGATCCCCTTCCTCTGTAATTTTATAGGTCCTCTTTTTTCCCAATACCTAGTGATCCTGATGAAAAAAGCACAACAATAATGGCTGTAACAGAACTCAGTTATCAAAACATAGCCTTCAAGTGCCAGTCAGTTTGCAGTGATGAGCATGAGTTCTTTAAATGGAGATATTCTTGGCTTAACAAGGTTGAGCCATAAAAGCAACCCCTTATAATTTAATCAAATGTGTCAAAAATCAGTATTTGCTAGCCTATGTTTTTTCCTCTGTACCACTTTATTTAAGTTTTTCATCAGCCATGTAAGGGAGATGCGTGAGAAATTTAGATGCCCCACCAATCTTTATAATTCAGAATATCTAAAAGAAAAAGACTCATCTCCCCCAGCCACCCAGTAACCTGATAATCAGTAATAAACACTAAATGGAAAAAAAAAGTAACAGTAAAATATCTATAAAAGTACATGTGAATAATTAAACATTTCTCTATCTAATGAACACATATCTTTCAGAAGTCATCTAAGTTAGAAATCAGGGTTCTGAGATAGTATTTATTACAGAAAGCTGGATATTAGGGGTAAATTTGAGCTGAATAAATAACACTTTTTAAAAATACTTCCTATGTAAAATATCTATTTTTCTAGACTGAAATATGGAAGTAAAAATTATTTTGCATTATTTATTCCATGTTGCTTAATAGCCACGATTATGCTTTTCAATATTGTATTTAGGAAAGGTTTTTAACTAAGCTGTTCACGTGTAATAAGCCCTGAGACTCCTGGGAATGTAATTATCTGGTTTGTTTTGAATCAGACTGTCTGCAGTTAGTCTAGTGTTTTAATAAGGTCTGTAAGGATTAGAATCTGTCAACATACGAATTATGAAACTTCTAGTCAACCTGAAGTACAGACAGAAAACAAAAAAGGCTAAATCATGTGGGAAATTGAGTATCCCTAAAGGACTGTGGTATATTATTTACAACCATAGTAAGTCTAGGTTTGAAAACTAGGAAATGTAAGATTCAATCAGGAAGGGTTTGTCATTGAAGAGAAAAAAAAGCATATACTTCTCAACATGTAAATTTTCCTAACGGAAGCAGGTGGGTCTTTACCGTAGCTAACAAAGTAGGAAGTGTTACTGCAGTTTTGATCAACCCAGGTAATTTTAAATTGTGCTTATCTAAATTTATCTAATTAAGAAAGAAAATAGTTATCACAATTTTCTCCCTAAGAAATTTGCTCTCTATATACATATATATATATATTTTTTTTTAAGATTTTTATTTATTTATATTTGACACAGATCACAAGTAGGCAGAAAGGCAGGCAGAGAGAGGGGGAAGGAGGCTCCCCGCTGAGCAGAGAGCCGGATGTGGGGCTCGATCCCAGGACCCTGAGATCAGGACCTGAACCGAAGGCAGAGGCTTTAACCCACTGAGCCACCCAGGTGCCCCAGAAATTTGCTATATTAATTTTAATGATGATGTTTTTCCATCATTTGCAATTGATTTTATTACCTTTTTGGTATTTAACATTATAAATTGATTATATTCATTGTGATTTTTTTCTAGTCAAACTCTGAAAATGTTTATATTCTCCCATTTGGGCAGAGCCCTCTGACCACCCCCCCACCAAAAAAGAGACTCAAAATAAAAAAGATAAAGTCAAGGGAAGAATTTATTTTGATGGAGCAAATAAATCCAAATCTAAGACAATAGAACAGAGTTCTCAGAAGAAATCCCACAATTGCTTCAGAGAGAGCTTATTGATAGAATTAACCTATCTCTCAATAAACCATAGTAGAGAAATATACCTATAAAAAGGCCAAAAAGTGAGGTTTTTAAAAAGATTTTATTTATTTATTTATTTATTTGACAGATCACAAGTAGGCAGAGAGAGGGTGAAAGCAGGCTCCTCACCGAGCAGAGAGCCCTATGCGGGGCTTGATCCCAGGACCCTGAGATCATGACCTGAGCCGAAGGCAGAGGCTTTAACCCACTGAGCCGCCCAGACGCCCCCAAAAAGTGATTTTAAAAAGTCTAGGTAAAACAACACTGTGGTATAGTTTTAACTGGTACTCTATCAACAGCATGTAGTTTAGGGGAAGGTCCTTAATTAGCTGTCACAAGTATCAAGTACTGATAGGTGAATCACTTCTGATAAATTCACTAAAATATCTCCTTATTCCATCCAATTATACCTTTTGTATAGTTTTTACATGTTAGTCTTCTGATGTTAATTTCCCTTCTGACATGAGAATGTGATGACTGGCTCATGAACATCATGTTTGGCAGCTATGTATCTGATTGTGATTTATGAAACCTGTTTTCTGTTACAATCAGTTCCATGTGAGCTCGGATCCTGCCTGATGACTCCAGAAACTGCATTATTTCTGTCAAGACTCTTAGGCTATCCCAGTGGGAGACTGGGACAAAGGTAGCCATAGCCTGGCTTACACTGTACAGGGATCCAGATGAGAATGTCTGTCTCAGACAACACTGCTGAGATCATAATCTGCACTGTATTTGTAAGTGGATTCAGAGCCCAATTGCCATTAGAAATAACCACAGGTATTTCTACTATCATATTAATTTATGTAAGTTATATAAAATGTCTGAAAACATGGCAGCCAAGATAATGATTTTAAGAGTGTCTAGAGGTGCCTGACTGGCACAGTCAGTAGAGCATACAACACTTGATCTCAGAATTTTAAGTTCAAGGCCCACGTTGGGTGTAGAGATAAAAATAAAAAAATAGGGGCATCTCATGGCTCAGTCAGTTAAATGTCTGACTCTTGATCTCAACGCAGGTCTTGAACTCTGAGTTGTGAGTTCAAGCCCTGTGTTGGGTTCCATACTGGGCATGGAGCCTATTTAAAAAATAATAAAATTTTAAGTAAATAAATAAGAGATATTCTAAAACCCCAAAATATAAACTCCCTGAATTTGAGTATTGTTCAGTTAGGTAAGCAGAAGGGCTCTTGAAGGAGATGTAACACCCTAAGTGTGAATAGCCTTTGTGTGATTATATTGTCTTACATTTAAAGTCCAAATATTTTTAAGTGGAGCAGGTGGGGATATTGTATCATTTTCTCACTTAGGTATTTCCCATACTGCCATTTTATTTTACATTCTATGACATTATCTTTTTTTTTTTTTAAAGATTTTATTTATTTATTTGAGAGACAGAGACAGAGAGAGCACAAGCAGGGGAAGCAGCAGGCAGAGGGAGAGGGAGAAGCAGGCTCCCTGCTGAGCAAGGAGCCCGATGTGGGACTTGATCCCAGGAATCTGGGATCATGACCTGAGCCGAAGGCAGCTGCTTAACCAGCTGAGCCACCCAGGTGTCCCTCAATGACATTATCTTAACAAATCTTCTCATTGAATGGAAAAATAATTTGTCTATACTCCGCTTTCACGGTAAAAACGTGAACTTTGGAGAACATGAAATACAAAGAGAAATCAAGTTCATTATATAAACAAAGAGTAATCAAATATATTTTGCCACAGGGAGTGTAATAGTGGAAAATGTAATGAATATTTACTAGATGAAATGACAGTTTAGGGAGGAATGTTTTGTAGTTTACCTAAAATTAAAGAATACATTAAGGGGACGCCTGGGTGGTGGAGTTTGATTGAGCATCCAGCTCTTGGTTTCTGCTTGTGTTATGATCTCAGAGTTGTGGGATTGAGACCTCCAAGTTGAACATGGAGACTGCCTGGGATTTTCTCTACTTCTCCTTAGCCCCCCACCCCCCATCTCTAAAATAAATTTTAAAAAATGCTTCAAGTACTTTTTAGATTTATTGTCTTTAATGAGCTATGTTTAACATTTTACAAATCTTTAGATTACAGTTTTCAGCAGTAAATATAGTAATAATGGCAATAAATACAGTGACATGTGAGATTCCTCTGTTGAAATACAAAAAATAGAAATACTCAGAAACAAGAGGGCAATATGTCAACTTAAGCTTTGATGGAAATTAATGTGGTCAAATTCTTTACAATGCCAATACATGGGTAAATGAGTAACTCATTCGCTATAAATGAATACAAACTTTGAACTTCACCTTTCTGAGAAGTTTTAAGGGACATTTGACCCACAGATTCCTAAAATTCTGTATGTATTGATATCAGAGGATTCAAACACAGAAAGTGATCTGAAAATGATTGCCAAAGCAAAGAAGTGCTTTTATTCCTCAACATTTGTGACCTTCATGTTATACTGCGTATTATAAAAGGGCGTAAACCCTATACAACTGCATAAATGCCATAAAAATTGATTTTATAAAGTCTCAAGATCATATGTATTCAAAAATACATATAGCTGTGCCTTAGTAAACGAATCCATCAGTTAATTGAGGGATAATTTTGCTTTTAAGATATATCCAAAGTATATATACAAAGGATCCACAAATGTTAACAATTTGTGATCAAAATTCTCAAGAGTTACATTTGCAAAAAACTGTTGGTTTTCAATTTAAAAATTTAAGAAAGTTGTGAATATTGTAGGGTAAGTATTTACTCGGGTTAAGAAAAAGTAGATGGCTTCGGCTTTTTAACAGGAAATTTGTGAACTACTCACAAATGAGAAGTTACACACTTTTGATCATTAGAAAAGGTAAACTGCCTATACTTCCCCATTGAGAACAGAATGTGCAGTGTATAAAAAAAATTTTATTCTGAAACCAAAAAAAGTATTTCTATAAAAGCCCCTGGGGATACATGTCATTTTCTTTACAGAAGAATGAATAAGTGGCCTACCTGAATGATATACCCTTATATCAACATGTGTATTCCATTACCAAGCTAAAAGATGAAACATTTTTATTTAAAGGTGGGGAAAATATCAACTTAAAATATTGAAGTGCAACATTTTACTACATATTTTCTAACTTCATTCCAACATAACTTATCATTGTAAACTGGATTCAAAAAAACACAAGAGAAATGTTACTTGCATGCAAAAATTCATTGTTCCAACATGAAACACTAGTTCTATATTTTTTTGATTAACAAAAACTGCACATCTGTTTAATTTGGCTAACAGAAAGAAAATGCACATGAAAGATGTTAGCGTATCCTTCCAATAAGCAAGTCTTTATCAAAGGCACTTCAGCAGAGTACTAACTCTGTAACCTTTCCAAGTCATTTTCATTTATGCCACTTTAATGCATCTTTCTGTAGACCAATAAGAAACCTCCTACTCAAAAAACTAAACCTAGGTATTACCCCAAATATTTCTCTCTCCTATGGATTGGGTAAAACATGGCAAACTTTTGCCTAGGTTTTTAAGTTCTTTGGGTTAATACAGAAAGAGTATTATCCAACAGATTTGGTGTTACGGAAAAACTGAAGTAATTATAGGAAAAAACTGGCTGAAGTCAACTATTTTGGGAAAAATATGGCTGTCTTGCATTGACTATCCATCTATAATTTGACTACAGCTAATATATTAGGCTAATTTTGCTTCTTTCAAATTGTTTATGTGCCTTGCGTCTCTGTGTTGCTCCTATGTTGGATAGAGGAGGATGAGAAAGTAATTTAGTTTTACTTTTCCCTCCAAGGGAAAGGGGAAGCTGCTTCAGACATTTGCCTTCATGGAAATTTGAAGAAAAATGGGATGAGTTGATTTTAATTAACAAAGAGCTATACTTTTAGGACATATGAATGATGAGAGTTGAAGACAATTATAATTAAAAATAGCTGTTGAATGTGCTCATAATGAATTCTTTGCTATGATGAAAAGAACATGGATATATTACTTCCAAAACTAGAAAAAAATCTTGCAAATGCTATAAGTGACTGACTTAAAAAAAACCTTTTGCTTCTCCATTAAATTGAAACATTTTCTAAAACATCTTTTACAAATATCAAGAGAAAAGCATCTGGATATATACCTAATATTTGAAGGTATTTTTGAGTCTTAGAGAAATAGAATTTCTTTTCCTGCTTATGAACATTTAAAAAAAATGAAATGTTTATTTCCTTTAGTTTCACATATTTTGTCCATAAACAAAGTTTCTTATGAACACCTAAATATTAATTTTAAAATCAAGTTTAAAATGAATGAATTGGGGGGGATAGAAAAAATATCTTAAAGCTGATTTTAGCCTACATGTATCAGTGAGTCTTAAGTAAAGTATGGGCTTTTTTTTTTTTTCAGATTACTAAAGTTTTCCTTGACAGCTAAGTTCATTTCACTGTAGAAGCAGGGAAAAAAGAAAATTTAAAAATGAAAGTATTAGAGCATTCATATTTCAGATTTCTAAATAACAAGTTAACATCTCATCATTTAGTCTGTGAAGTTATATCCAAAAACAGCCAAAGAGCTGCTTTTTCCCTTGCTAACAACCAAGTAGCTTCTTGCCTGTCTTACATGAGTAAGATTTATTTTGGGGTTGATACAGTACACATACCTTTTATTGCAAAAAGGGAAATATTGTTTGGCCTTCTAGAATCTAAATTCTAGAGTAACATCAATTGAGAACATTTATCATTATCTTCACCTGTAGGCAGAGGAGAACATAATAGTAATTAATATTTCACAAGACTATGATGCCCAAAAAAATCGTTTCATTTCTAAATGTTTCACAGGGGCAGGCATCAAAGCAGAGGCAATATTTTTGAAAGCAACTTTCAAAAATTTTGAGTGAAAATATTGAAAAATTTTCAGTGAAAATAACATCACTGTTATTCTTAAGAGAGGGCTAAATTGGCTGATTGAGCAATATTTTCAGATAACTAACATCTTGAGACTATTTTACATTTTGAGCTCTTGGATACTTCAAATTCATCACCCAAAAATAAATGATAAGAATAGGCCAAAAAAAGCATTTCTTGGTATCTTTCTCCTTCATTAGTGAATTGCCATTTTACTATTTACTCTGCTTGAGACATGTCCAGGGACCATGATTGCTCAGTCTCAACTTCCTAAAAAGTTCATATAGCAATTTACAAGAAGCAAGAATAAACAACACGAGACAGCAGACACACAACCTCCCTCCGCGTTAATTTATGGGAATCAGTGGGCGTTCCTCTCGCTTCTTCCAGATACTAGTCTTGCTATCTTTTTTGGCTAGTGGTGGTCTGCCCCTTTTTTTGGTGGGGGATATATTGGCTTCAAAATCTTCAACAGTGTTTTTTCTTCCTGGGGACTCTTCCCCAGGGTGTTCCATGATGGCTCCACTCCCTCCATCGAGGATGTGCCTTAAAGCTGGGTCCTCAGGGGAGCAGACAGTGGTTCCACTCTCACTACTGCTCAGGTCTAAATCTTCTAAGTAAAGGATCTTAGGCTGATGCATGCTTTTGATGAAAGTTTTCTCCCTCTCGAGTTTTCTACTTGAGTGGTGCTCATTCATGTCCACCCCAGAGTCCAAACTCGTGTCGTTACTCTGGGCTCTCTTGCCCTTTTTCAGATCTATAAAGGAATGTCTCACTTGTGCGACTGGTTTTCCATCAAGAGACACGAACCATGCTCTGGGATGGGGGGAAGGCTTCCCTTTGGACAGCTCCAGAAGCGTCTGTTCTGAAATCCCTTGAAGCTCTGAGGAAAAGGGAGTCATTACAACAGCTTCATTTAGGGTTCCGGGCACAGACACAGATTCTAGTAAGCTGTTTGAGTATCGGCTCCAGTCTGAAGTTTGGGATGGCAAGCTCTGTTGACCTTCAAGGGGGATATTCTCTTCCCTGGTATCCGGGGGCTGTGCATGAGAATGCACTGGCATTTTAGGCAATGTCTGTGTGAAGTTCTCTCTACTTACTGGTTCCATCAATTGACCGTACACTAACTGTCCCTTTCTTGGCAAAGTAGCTGACTTAGCAGTATGTAACTGCTCTGGAGTGGAGAAAAGGTCAGATGTTTGAAGGATGGCAATGGGCTGACTGTAGATATGCATAAGCTGTTCAGGAATGTGGGAATGTCCATACACCTCTTCATTACCTGTGAGGTATCTCTTTTCCTCTTGTGCATCACCTAGAGATGAAGATAGGTTGTTGTTAATATGTTTAGGTTGTTTGGACGCTACATTGGGCTCCAAAGACTGTGTTGGGTTTCTTGAGTAATTGTTTTGATTGGCTGATAGAAATGGAACGTCTTCATTGTAGATCTTAAAATTGTCCCGAGTTTTTACCATGGAAACTCTTTCTTCTGCTTCTGTCTTTGAGGGCTCCTTTTTCTGAGGGCTATATGAGGAGTTTTTGGCATTAAATAACTGTGACTTGTCCTCAGCTTTTAATGCAACTTTGACTGAACTGATGTGATTTATGTGTGTTGTTGAAGTTGTCTGGTCTCTCTTGAGGACTTCGAGTTTAGTGATATTTCTTTCTCTCTTCTGTGGAGTACCACACTTATCCCTAGAGTAGAGGAGACGGCAAAAAGTGTTTGCAACTCATGATTTAGAAGAGTCATTAAAAAAAATGGTATGGTATTATATATGCAATGCTACTATTAGAGTATATCCTCTTTTATTTTAAACTACATATTGTAAAGATGAAGCTACTTATTTTTATAAAGAAACTTTGTAATACCCAGAACACACTGACATGATACTATGATAGTTTTTTGTATTTATACATATTTTTCTTACCTGCAATAACAAAGAAGTACAGCAAAAAATCCAATGACAATGACTATTGTTCCTCCTAATATGGCTGTGAGAAACACTGTGTGATAGGCGGTTATGTCCCTTGAGTCTCCATTTATACCTGAACCTAAATGATTCAATATAAACAAACAGAAAATATTATTTTAGATCACATTTTCAACCATGTCCTATTCTGGGTAAAGCAGATTAAGTATGTGTACACAGTTGTATTTGGTCACTCCCGTCTCAATGGCAGGCTTCCCAGTGGGTGGAGCGTGTGTTCCTTACACTTTGGGCTTAATCAGTTGACTTGTTCTCCTCAGTGAAATGTGAACACCTTAAGTGAGGCTGCATGATATGGTCCTGCCCTCTTGCTAGTATCCTCTAATATATGAACAGTGTATCCCAGAGTGCTGCTATTCTTTCAACCTGTGTTCTGGAATGAGAACAAATGTTGAACTGACCAAGCAAAGTGCAAGAGCCGTGACAGTGGCTTCCAGGCCAGCCAGTGAGGAAATTTGCTTCAGGAGGCAGTAAAACTGACCCAAGTTGTATGGTAGCAAAATATTTGGTGGACTAAACTAGGAGAGAATATTT
>CM053605.1:39753387-39773960 GCA_028646535.1 Procyon lotor
GTGGCTTCCAGGCCAGCCAGTGAGGAAATTTGCTTCAGGAGGCAGTAAAACTGACCCAAGTTGTATGGTAGCAAAATATTTGGTGGACTAAACTAGGAGAGAATATTTCTGTGCCCAGAGGTTTTGGGATAGAATGTTGGTAGTAACACTTATTAGCTATATTCAATTTAAAAGGAAATTTAAAGATAAATTCAAAAAAAGAATTTGCCAAAGTAAGTAGGTATGAAAGGCTTTCTTTTTTTTTTTTTTTTAGAAAGAATCCAACAATTAGGGGACTTGAAGGATTCAAAGTTGCCACTCTTTCAGCTTGGCCTCTAGATTAAGAAGATGCCACACAGAGGCAAAATGACCCACTATCTTCCTGTATGAGAACACAGAGAAACACTGCTGTTAAAATCAGCTTAACCGCAGTAAAGGTGGATTAATGCACTGTGATGGTCAGTTGTAGGCTGTGAAGACTGCATGAAAATAAACGCGACTAATGTTGAGGTAACCCATTTTAATATCACTAAGACTGCACTTTGTTCACAAATGTATGTAACTAGTCTACTGATCATTATCGACTAGAATCTAATGTGTATTCAGGATGATAATGTGAGAAGAGTGGTGAGACAGCTGGTTTTCTGACAAACTCTACCATGAGAAATGTCCAGAATGAGGCTTTTAGCTTCACCAAGGACATGAGAAAAGATTGAGGATCACCAGTCTTTAGATCCTTTAACTTTAGCATCATCTACTTTGATAAAAATGAAGTAATAAGGGTAGGAGTAAAGGTTTTGGAGAATCAGTATTTTGGTTATGCCTACAAACTTTAGGATTCTAATTGAGGCGCACTAGCTCCAAGCTATTTCTTTTTTAAGAGAAACTAATTTTCTTTAAATATCTACCTTTCTCCCAGCTTACCCATTCTGGGGAGGAACAGAAAACCCCCACCCCCTCCATTCAGGAGATTCCATGTATAAAGCCTGATATGGTGAGGATGAAGTATAAAAATACTATTTATGAAAGGGAAGACAGTAGCTATTGCTACCTTAGTGTTCAGACACCCCCATCCCTATCACTACATAACCCTTTTGCTCCTTAAAAAAAAGTCTGTGGGAATTCATTTGAGTGTAGAGGACTCTAGACATGTACTCAAACCTCAACATCACCATTTATTTCTCTGTAACATTCTCATTTATTTCTTGGGCAAGTTTCATTAGTTTATGTCTTAGTTTGTATCTGTTAGATCTCACCTATGAGGGTTGTTACGAGGATTAAAAGTAAACACTTATTAAAACACTTGGTGCTGAGCAAATGAGAAGCCATCAGAACGTGTTTTGACACCACTGTTGTTGAATGAAACTTCAAGGTTAAAAAAAGAACAGGCACCCCAGTACTGGCCACCAATCCCTAAATTTATGCTAAGTAATAATTTAAAGTGCTCATCATATCTGATAGACGATCAAGTATAGCACTACACAATATGAAATTTCCTCAAACAGAAAAGAAATAAGAGTAACAATTCTGTCTGCAGATTCTTATCCAGGATCCAGAGCTGCAGTGGAGTAAAGTTTGATAATAACTGGGTGAAATTCAATTTCAAGGATATATGAATATATCTTTCCACAACAGAATAATGCTAACACCTTTTCACTGCACAGGATTCCAATGGAACACACTTCTGGAAATATGAGGTAGATACTGTTGGGTTTCCCTCAAATTTTATAGGTATGACAATGGCAAAAAGTATGCATCTGTCTGTGTGTGCATGAGCGCACCTGCCTAAAAAGAGGCAGAAAATTATATTTTCACTTAAATACATTTGAAAATGCATATTTAAAAAGTCTTAAGTACTTCTTTATTAAACTCTACTATAGCAATCTATGAAAAATAGCTTGATTTTAATTTCTTGCACTTACTCTAGAAATTCTAGAATTTTGTCTAAGATTTTTTTAAGAGAGATTTAGTTTGTTATTAACGAAATTTTAAGTAAAGTAGCTCCAGCATACAAGACACTAGTCCATCAGAGCACCAACTCTGATTTTACAAAATGTGATTTTCCTCATAATCTAAAATTGGGTGGGGAGGGGGGACATTAGGGATCATCATATCCAACTCCTGCAATTTAGAAATAAAACTAATATTAAGAAGGGTAAGTACCTACTTCAGGCTCAGTCAGATATTTACTGACAAAGCCAGAGCTACAATCAAGCTATCTATATTTCTAGTATAGTGTTCCTTTGACTATGATAAGCTTGCAGGTGGGTTTTTCAAAAGCATCACTAGAAGCTGTCTAATTCAAACTAAATGGGAATCCCAAACTTCTGTTTTAGTACTCTGATTCACACAAAATATTTTCCGACATATAAGTTAAAACAAAACTTCCACCACTCTAGAAAATTATTTGACTTTTATAATTCATAGTTATATAAATTGGTTTCAGGTACCTTTATTCTGTAAAGCACATTTCTCTATAAAACTCAAGTGTTAGGTTATTTTTATTAGAAATGAAATAACTTGGATTTAGTTGAGTTGAAATATTAAATATTAATTGTTCTTTTTCATCAAAATTTCATCATAGTTGCAAATCTAGAATGAAATAAGACCAGACAGCTGGCAAGACTGCAGGATATTTTGCATCATGAAGAGCAAAAAGTAACCACCCTCTGGGTTCTGAATAAATAACCTCATAAACACTAAAGTTCAAACAAAAATATGGAGACCATCCCCCTTGATCATAATAGTTAATGGCTCATATTTCTTTTAGTGGTACATTAAATTTTGGTTGCATTGGGGGAAAAAAGGGCTTGTTACCTTGCATGGTTTAAAAGTCAAAGGTTGTCGATATAAAATGAAAAAAGAAATTAAACTATTAAAAAAGACACATGCAGAAAGAACAGAGCCTTCACATTATTACTAGACAGACATAAAAAAGTTAGGTTATCGAATGCTGCAGAGAAATGTGTGTAAAATGTCAGCCACACCCTGGATCGGGGTGTGCAGTGGGACTGTTCCCAACTAGCACAAAATAGCCAGGTTGCAGCTGCCTCTCAGCTGGGAGCCAAGACCTTCAATAAACCAAAAGAATTCTCTGACACATGATTAAAGATATAGGAATGACATACGCATTCAACCTTCACAGTCCCCCCAAAACTTCACTAAAATGACACTGAAAGTTTTGCTTTGTTTTGTTTTTATAAATCAACCAACCCACAGGTTAAAGGAGAAAAGGAAAACAAAAGCAAGAAGATGCTGATTGCTGGAAAGTTGACTTAGCAAAGCTGGCAACAGGGAAAGCCAAGAAGGAACTCAGTTGATACCAGTGAGCACCCAAAAAGCCCATAAAGTGGGAGCAGGCCCATGGTGTAACCAGTCTACATGATCATAGGTTAGAAGACTTGAATAAGATTTAATAGATAAAACATGGAATGTTTGAGTATTTTGAGAGATTTATACAACCCAAGATGCTTTTGTGATTTCCTTACTACAAATCATATAGTACGATAGTATGTTAAATCTAAGAAAAATAAAATACTCATCTGTCCTAGAATATGAATAGATCATTACTGGAGGACAAGTCCTAGTTTTTGTCCACCTTCAGTTCCTCTGTCAAGCCAACCTCCATTTGGGATATCACATGTATTGTCTTGGAAATAGTAAGGGGACACTATTTTTCAACAGCCCTTACCCCAGGAGTGTGCTCATGACCCAAGTCTGGGCCAACCAAATTCTTCATCCCTAGAATGAAGGAACAGTGTTAGGAAAAGATTGCAAAGGACTGGAGTCCACCATGTATGCACCAGTAATCTTGCAAAGACTGTCAAATAGGCCTGCTAACTGGGTTCCCTAGGATTTCTGCCTTTTAGAATCTAGTTCCTTAGCCTTTCCTGGGATCCTGTGAACTCCCTATATCCTAATATATCTTATGTATTATCCAAGATCTGTTCCTATTGCTCATAACCCAAGGCTCTAACTGATGTGGGTGGAATTTATTCTTGAAAAGTAAACATTTGATTTGAACAAACCTTATACTTCACAGATTCATCAGACATCATAGCTATAAAGGACCATGGAGTTCATTGAGCTTAATTAATCTTTTCTTATGCGCGTGAAAAAATATCAAAGTTGAGATCAAGGGACTAGAAGCTTTTCCCAGCATTATACAGTCGGTAAGTGGCAATGTTTAGTCTGATTTGTTTTAAAATCAAGACCTAGCAATATCAATTCCAGTTTCACTCTCTGGATTTTTTTTCGAATTACTTTTGTTTTATTTGTACAATACCTCTAGTTCCTGGAAGTGGAGCTGCTATCCAGTAGCCCAAATGTGGTGCATCATATGTCCAAATTAAGTGATTATTATATGCCTTGACTATTCCCCGGCCATGATTTACCCAAGCACCTAAAAAGGCAAGTAAAAAATACCAGTTAGTTTATATGTCTTTAATGCTGATAAGAATTTGCTGATAGTCATGTATAGAATACTTTGAAGGACTCTTTCAAAGATTATGAGGACTCTGGCACTATATTATAATGGGATAATATATTTTATATCATAATGTAGTTCATATTGGGGGTACCTGGGGAGCTCAGTCAGTTAAGCATCCTACTCTTGGTTTTGGCTCAGAACATGATCTCAGGTTCGTGAGCTCAAGCCCCACATCAGGCTCTGCACTCAGTGTGGAGTCTACTTGGGACTCTTTCTACATCTCCCCCCATTCGCATGTGTTCTCTCTCTTCCTAAATAAATAAAAAGGTAAAATCTTTTTTTTTTTTTTTTTTAAAGATTTGATCTATTTATTCATGAGAGACAAAGAGGCAGAGGGAGAAGTAGGCTCCCCCCTGAGCAGGGAGCCCGATGCAGGACTCGATGCCAGAACCCTGGGATCATGACCCAAGTCAAAGGCAGATGTTTAACCATCTGAGCCACCCAGGAGCCCAAGAAGTAAAACCTTTAAAATATATTTATAGTGCATATTATAGTAATATATACAATAGAATGATTTGAATGCTTGATAAGACTAAAGGAAACACATAAAGTCGTTATAAGAAAGTATACATATTTAGGGAAGTCATGACTCCAAATAATGTTTAAATTGTGCATTTTGAGATAGGTCTTAAGGATGTGAATAGTGAAATCCAAATTTATCGGTAGGTGGTTATTTGCCACCTGTTCTGGGATTCTGATTAAATACTTATGTATATTTTATGGCCTCATGTTTTTATTAAATACTGTTTTGGTCTATTGTTGGCATGGCTCTCTTAGAACCAAATTTTTAAGAATAATTTTTTTAAATGCTATCTGATCTGGGGCACCTGGGTCACTGGGTCAGATAAGCATCCTACTCTTGGTCTCAGCTCAGATCTTGATCTCAGGGTCGTGAGTTGAAGCCCTCCCTGTATTGGGCCAGTGTGGAGCCTACTTAAAAAAGAGTAAAATAAGTAAAATGCTATCTGATCTATAAAATGCCATCCATAAAACAATTCAGTGAAACTCTTTTTATAAAGACCTTTTATAAAGTTCAGCATAACAGAGGTTTTATAAATTCAGTGTATATTTGTATTTGGTTGTTAATCTACTGTAATGATAGACCTACAACATGTAAAACAGTATTGTGGGGTTTTTTTTAGATTTTATTTATTTATTTGCCAGAGAGAGTGTATGCACAAGTAGGCAGAGCGGCAGGCAGAGGGAGAGGGAGAAGCAGGTTCTTCACTGAGCAGGGAGCCTGATATGGGGCTCGATCCCAGGACCTTGGGATCATGACCTGAGCCAAAGACAGCCGCTTAACCGACTGAGCCACCTGGGCACCCCTAAAACAGTGTCTTTAATAAGGAAGACCAACTTGATGAAATGGACCAACCTACTATTTTTTAAATAGTTACATTAAAATTAGGCATTACATACCTGATACATGAAATCAAAAATTTTGTTACTGGAAGGCACAGTAGAGACAAAGACCTTTGTCAGGATGAACAATCAGAACTCAACATAGATATTCTTTGAAAAAAAATTTTTTAAAGATTTTATTTACTAGACAGAGGGGGAAGCAGGCTCCCTGCTGAGCGGAGAGCCTGATGCGGGGCCAATCCCAGGATCCTGAGATCATGACCTGAGCCACCTGGGTGCCCCTCTTTGAAATGTTTTTAAACAACTCTTTCATTCAACAAATTAGGAAATCCAGGCCCAAATAAGTGATTTGTTCCAAATTCCACAGCTGGTAAATGGACTAGACTCCAGGGCTTAGAGCTTTTAATCCAGTGATTACAATATACTGTATTTGGTCTTAGTCTCCAGTCCTGGCACAGGGCTTCTAAAATCTTAGGAGTTTCCTATGTGATAAAAGGTGGAAAGAGTGCTTCTTGTTGTTCATAACAAGCCACTTTCAACCCCACCCGATTTTATGTTAATGAGGTGATATTCTGGAAAGCCCCTTAGGGTGCTGGTTGCCAGAAAACCCACCATGTGATTAGAGGGTTGGAACTTTAGCTCCACCTCACACACTGCTCCGAGAGGGGAGATGGGCTGAAGATTAAGTTCAGTCACCACTGGTCAATGAGAATGAATCATGCCTATGTAATGAAGCCTCCATAAAAATCCCTGAACTACAGGGTTCAGAAGGCAGAGTTGGTAAACACATCAAGGTGGTGGGAGGGTGATGCACCTAGAGGAGAGGATACCCTTTTATAATAAACTGATAATCTAGTAAAACTTTTCCTGTGAGGTTCCCTGGTTAAAGTCTAATGAAAAGATTTTTTTTCCCCAGTAGCAATTGCACAAGCTCTTGGATTAACTGCAATTATAGAATGGAGTTTTGTGAGCAATATCGAAGTTGAGGAGATGGTCATGGGAACCTCCACTATAATTGTAGCTAGTTGGTCAGAAGCACAGATGACAAACTGGACTTGCACTTGGCCTCTGAGGTGGGGGCCAGGGGGCAGGACTGAGTCCTAACCTGTGGGATCTGATGCTAATTCCAGGTAGATAGTGTCTAAATTGAATAGAATTTTAGGACACCCAGCTGGTACAGAACTGCTTAGTGTGAGAAAAACAACCTCACCCCCCCATCCCCCCACATTTGGGGACCAGAAGTGAAGTACTGAGTGTAGAACTGCATTGAGAGGAGTTTTCTTTCCCTTACAATTATCTTTTTTTACTTATGTAGTTTCCATTCTCTTAAAAACATGTATATATTATTGGGTTCTTTTAGTAACATTTATTTGGATTTTTTTTTTTTTTTTGCCTAACTACCCTTTTAATTACAGTGAAATCTTATTCCAAATCTCCTTTGAAAGTTGATGGTTCCCTATTATCAATCCACATGATTAGTTTGGGGCTCAAACACAGAACCTTAAGCCTAAAAAAATCCATTTGTCTTTAATAAATCTGTACATTCTGTTTGCAGACCACAAAGGTTGGTTCTGAAATGGACACGAAAAGTCCATTCTATAATTGCAGTTAATCAAGAGCTTGTGCAGTTGCTACTAGGAAAAAAATCTTTCATTAGACTTTAGGTATAAAGTCTGAGCACCTACACCCTTCTTGCCACTTTAAAGGTAAATCTTACACAGAAAGGTATTAACACAGAGGAAATAAATGAGAGAAATCAAGTCCTGTGAAACTGTCTAGGCTCTGTATCCTGACTTACCCAAAACAATTATGGATCATATCCGTTTTGTTTTTTGTTTCATGTTTATATAGAAACACAACAAAACCAAGGGAAGCAGAGGAGGAAAACGTACGTCTATTTAGGAGGCTAAACTTAGGGACCAAAATTGGTATCTGAGTTTACTGTTTTGGGGATTTTTTTTTAAAAATAATCACTATATCTTAATACTACAATGTTATTTATTTTCATGAAATTAACATACATTTCTCAATTGCCTTAACCAGCCTTTTAAATGCAAGTTCATATTGCCTATCAAAACAAAAGTTTATAAGAGTAGATATAATTTTTTAAAAATGTATTTCTACTTTTCTATTCAAGATCTTGGGGGATATAAAAAAGGCATTGGAGGGGCTCCTGGCTGGCTCAGTCAGTAGACCGCACAAACCCCCCCCCCTTTTTTTTTGAGAGAGAGAAACCATGAGGTCGGGGGAGGGAGAAGCAGACTCCCTGCTGAGCAGCGAGCCCTGTGTGGGATTCGATGCTTGGCCAACAGAGCTACCCAGGCATAAGACTCTTGATCTTGGGATTGCGAGTTTAAGCCCCATGTTGGGCGTAGAGCTTTTAAAAAAAAAAAAAAAAAAAAGGTACAGGAATGTGAGTAAATAATGCTATTTTTTTAATATACTGACATCATTTTCCCTACATTTGTATCATACTAAAGTGGGGCCAATTTTAGTCATTTAAAGTACTTAAAATAGTAACATTACTGATTTAGTGCTCCACTAAAGATAAAACATTCAAATATAAACGATATATTTTAATATTTTAAATAAGACAAATTTTAATTATTCTGTAGTAAACATAAAAATTAGCCAATTATATACCTCAGTAAAGCTGAAAAAACTTTAATTATAATATAGACACAACATTCAAAGGGAAGATCAAACATTCAAAAGGGAAATATTCAAAATATTTTCACCTAGCTCACATACCTATGTTCATATCAAATGTCCAGGCAGGTATGTGATCCCCTGCACTTAGATCATTTGTATGTAGAAGGGGGAGAGAAACTTGAATAGAGCCATCCACCTTTAACTCTTTTCCTCCAGAATATATTTTCACACATATTGCAGCAAGAGGAGTCAATTCAAGACTTTCAAAACCTAAAAAAAGTTTATTAAAATCATATGTAAAATACAAGTTGCAAAAAAAAAAAAAAAAAATACAAGTTGTAGTTACATATTAATAAAAATAATAGGGGCTTAAAATATTTGGAAAATTCCTTTATTCACCTAGAGTTATCCATTTTAATATCAAAAATACTGGATCCTCAAAGAATTTTAAAATATATCATACAGGTTATATTTATATAACTTGACAAATCAATACGAGCCTAGAGACCTAATTCTTTTTCAGAGTCATGTGATTTTAAGGTCACTGGAATCTAATTCAGTGTTTTAAAAACCTACGAAACAACAAAAATACATCTCACTAGTATCCTACCCAAATAAAGGTTCTATCATATCACAGCATCAATGCAGATATGGGTCAGTCCCAAAAGCATCTGTTTCAAGTACTAGGACGAAAAGACTCAGTTATACTCCTTAAAGTTACCTTGTGTAAAAAACATTGATTCAAAATGCAAATTTTGATAGGTTTGACAAACATGGAAGAAAATCAGCAGTATTGTTAGCTGATAAAGGTAATAAGCTTTAATATACATTAGACTAATAGCATAATTGAAAGAATATAAACAGACCAAATATTATTAAAATATTACTTAGATTTCAAAGCTTGAAAAAGTAGGGAAAGGGAGATTAATAGAATTGGTTATAGTGTTTTGCCTAAGGTTTTAAAGTATGATTATACATAATTTATAACATGCCTTCTTAAGCATCAAGAGCTACCTATATTTCTCTATCATTGATAGGAAAAGAGTAGAAAATGCATTTCTTTTTTTAAATATTAGCAATGCCAAATAATAGACACCAGAATATTTATAATGAATAAAGTAATATGGTTAAAGATGTTAAAATTTGATAATTTTAGATTTCCCAAGTACATTTACTAATACATTAGAAAGAGTTAACTAAAGTATATTTATTACATATTATTTGCTCTTCGTGGATAAACATGAATCTTCAGCTGAAAAGCTAGAGTTTTATTCATTCATTTAACAAATTTATAACAGAGCCCCTACTGGCACCACATACTCATCTTCGTTCCAGAGATGCAGTGGGTATGTGATCTCTTACACTGGCTTGCAATATTTTTTTTCCACAATCCTCATTACTATCAAAAAGGCTTTTTTCCATTTCTTTGCCCATTGTCAGTCCCACCCCCCCCACACACACATTCAAATTTAAGTATGTAGTATAAGATACCTTGCCAGGGCTTTGAAGAAATTCTGGAAAGGCAATGTAATTGCAGGGTCATAAAAGCTGCCTCTCTGAGGAGGGGACATTTGAGCTGTGGCCAAATGATAAGGAGCTTTCACCAGAAAGTGAAAAGCCCCCAAATCAGAAGTGATCTTGATATGTGTGAGAATGAAAGAAGGCCTTTGAGTCCGTGGAAAGGAATTGTCATTATCCCTTCTACTAAACCTGGTGTATAACTTCAGTTATCAGACAGAGCAACTATTATATGAAGTTTTTCATTAAGCTAAGAGAATTAGCTTTTGTAAACTTCCTGAAACACTAATCATAAGATGAGCAGCATAATGCCCTATGTATTTTATACACTAGTAAAAATCCAGTGTAAGCCCAAATAAATTATCATGTAATCTGTTAGTAATTATAATTTCTTATATCAAACTATTTGCTAGAGCCCGCTGGCTTTCTGAGGTGACTGCTTTTAACTCCATCCCCACCCCTCAGTTCTATGCAGTCAGTGGCTTCACGTGCTAAACGCAGCTGAAGCCGATAATATCAACCCCACCACCACTACTTGGGATAAGGCCAACTCAAGGAAAAGAGAATGGGACAAGGACTAAAGGACAGTGAGAAGTAGGCAACTTTACCAAACACCTTCATACTTCTAGAACTCTAGAACTAAGTAAGCAGTCCAATACAGTAGCTACCAGCAACATGTGGCGACCTAAAGGAAATTAGTGCTTTAGTTCCTCCGTGCACTAGACATACTTAAGGAGCTCAACAGGCACATGCGGCTAGTAGCTACCACACTGGATAGAGAAGAAGAATCTTCCCATTTGACAGCACTGCTCTAGAACTTTTAAACTGTTAGCATTCTCAGGATAACTGAAACATTAAATGAATAATCTCAAAAGCAGGTGGTAGAGGACCACCGGAAGGGAGAGTATATTATGTCCCCTTCTCACTGAACCTGATGAGTCTCATCCATAAAAACTCTCCAGTCCAACATGAGCTTCATCTGTGATATGGTATACCGTTATCATTCTTGTAAATGTTTTTATTTTGGGCATCCCATAACTTGTTTCTGAAAAATTTTGGCAGGTGACTTAGATTGGCTTCTTCAGGAAGCCGAGCCTGAGATAACAATTTGGAAGGAAGTACCCATCCCTGAGGGGGAGCGGAGGAGTACAGAGAAGAGGGAAGGGAGCCAAAAGAGGATATATTAAGGAACAGATATGTACTCTTTTTGTACTCTGGTCTGTTGGTCAAGAGCTTGCCCTTGTGAGGACCAACCCACACTGCTGGACTAGGGAATGGCCATAGGCAGAGCCACAGGTGTGTGCAGTAGGAAACACAGGCCTGTATTAGAACAGTGAGGGTCGTCTTGCTGGAGCATCATCATTGTAGCAGGTAAGGAAAAAAAACCAAAAACATCTAGATATTCATTACTCTAATTTCTGGTCATTCCCTAAATGAAATGGACCAAAATTTGACACAACTGAAGTCATCAGAATTACAGATTTTCTGAGGCGAATTTTAGAAACACTGGCGAGTCGGTTATATGTTGCAACAGGAGGCAGAACTGGTGGCACAAATGTGGATGTACGGAGAAGAGAGATTTTTATGGGGTTTTTTTCATGGGTGTATTAAATAAAAAGTAAAATTCCATCATCCTCTTACCTTTTAGGTCATGACAGCCGTACGTACATATACACTGTTGAATCTGGGATAGTGCTGACCCTTGAGCAACATGGACTTGAAGTGAGAAGGCCCACTTATGTGGACTGTTTTTGATAAATACAGTACTATAAATGTATTTTCTCATGATTTTCTTAACATTTTCCTTTCTCTAGCTTATTGTAAGAATATAATATATAACATATACAAAATATGTTTTAATGGACTTAAGGGTAAGGCTTCTGGTCAACATTAGGCTCCTAGTGGTTAAGTTTTTGGAGAAAAAGTTATACAAGTCTTTTTTTTTTTAAGATTTTATTTATTTGACAGTGAGAAACAGAGCGAGAGAGGGAACACAAGCAGAGGGAATGGTAGCGGGAGAAGCAAGAAGATCGAGCTGATGTGGAGCTCGATCCCAGGACTCTGGGACCATGACCTGGGCCGAAGGCAGACACTTAACGACTGAGCCACCCAGGCGCCCCAAAGTTATACAAGTCTTATGTGGGGGAGAGGACAATCCCTAGATTGTTCAAGGGTCAATGGTATATATATATTTTTAATTATTTATGATTTTACTCAGGAAATAAGTATATTTGATAAGAAAAACTTCCCATTGCTTAGGCTAATCTATAAACTTTGTCTAACAATTATTGATAATTGATAAGATTGAATAGGTCAAATTATAAAAATATGTGTAAGATTCTTTAAAGCAAATTTTCATTTTTAAATATGTTGTCTAATTCTGCAAGTTAAAAAATATATTACTATTTCCTATACCTTGTTTACCTCCTTTAGATAGAAATACCTTGCAAAATAAATTTTCCATTAACTTGAAATAATGTATGCAGAAGATTCTGGTATAACCTTTCTTTCATTGAAACATTTTAATAACTACTTTTATGTACTATTTCTTATAAATATGATTATGCAAAAATTCGATAATACCTGATTTGAGAGTGATTCCAGTTGTATACAGGAAATTGTCCACTTTCAAAAATTGTTGTAGAACTGTAAGATAGCCTGTTACATTGCTAATGTGATGGTTGTTGGGTAGTTTAATTAAGGCTTTTGAAAACTGAACACTTGGTTGAGATTTGGCATCTGAAAAAGGGAAACCTCATTAACAAATAGACAAAACAAATGCATATTAAGCAGGGCATCATCGCTTAGGACACTTGAACATCTCATAATTATTATTTTAAATTCAAAACTGAAATAAGAAATCTTTCTTTAGATCACACAAGGCACTTTTACCCTATAAACTGCTTGGTTCTTCTGTCCAGAATTTCTTCACCCTTTGAGTTTCACTCCAGGGAACCACATACCATTTTAATCCATGCAGTTCACTTGGGGTTTCATTTCTGTAACAGGAGTAGAGTTGATGGCTCATGCCAATGTGGGCTGAAGCCAATTAAAATGTTAGGCATTCAATTTATGTCAGCTCATGTTAATTACTTTGAATTGACTATCCTTTAAAAAACTTAGGGAGTGAGAACTCAGAATATTGATACTTCTGTAATTAATGCATTTCCTTAACAATCCAAGAGTCAATTCTTAAATCATTAAAACTTATCAAAAACAACTATTGCTTTGACTTTAAGGCCACTGATAAAGACAAAAGCAATCAGTTAAATTATTAGAATTTTAAAAGTATCAGTTTCTAAATAGTTACATGATAATACATGATAAATAAAATGTAATATAATTCCCAAAATCAGTGTATAGTTTACCTATGAAGCTAGAAAAATAATACCTGGGGAATATGGGATATAAATAAAAACACATTTATTATATTGTTTGGTTTAATCACTGAAATAATCTCATACCTTCTGTCTGATCACTTAACAGATACTATCTACACCTTACTCTTAAAATACGTGTCTTGAATTTCACATTAATGGAGGCTAATTGAGACATGAAAACTGAATGCAATACCTAACCCTAAAACAGAGTGGGGGAAAAAATGTGTTATTGGACAGAACGGGAATTTGGAGGGTAAGTTACCCTAACTTTGCTGAACTGTGCCATGGCCATTTAATGTCCCTATTCTTAGGAATTGCATGCTTAAGTATTTAGAGGTAAAAGGCCATGATACATGTGACTTACCTTCAAATGTTTCAGGGAAAAAAAAAAAAAGGCATACCCAGAGCACAAATACACAAAGTGTATGTGTGTTGGAACGGAATAGTGTTTGTCAATAGATAAATCTGAGTAGAGGGTAAACAGGAGTTATTTGTCTCTTATTCTTCCAACTTTTCTGTATTTTGAAGTTATTTCCAAATACAAAGTTAGAAAAAAACTTTAAAAAATATATATATATGCCTTAATTATGTTGAAGCCCCAAACTCCCTACAATTGAAAACATGTACTGTACACTAAGTAAAATGTCTGGCTGAGCTTCTCTAAGGTTTTGTACACTCCTGGAGTTTCTAATTTCTCCTGCTCCCTTTACCACAAATACACGCAAACCTAATGCATTTTCATTGTACAAACCATACACCTTTCTGATCGAATCCTGGAAGAAAAAATATAAATGTTTTATTAAAGCTGAGAAGTGAGGATGGGTGTCCCCAAAGAAGGATTTAACATCTGCAGAAACATCCATCCCTTCCTCATTAGCCCTATCAGTGGCTCAACTCTTAGGGAAATGAGGCAGTAAAAGGAAGCCATCTGAGACCTCAAGAGCTCCGTGTTCTTATGGAGAAGCACCAAGACATAGCCAGTATTTGCCAGACAAATGAGAGAGTTCACTATTCCTTGGTAAAATGCAAAGGAGTGGCACACGGACACGTTTGCACTAATCCATTTCACATATTCTGGAGGAAATTACATTTTGTAATGGGGTTTGAAGAGGACAGGAAGGACCAGGAAGGTGTCAAAACAAATCCCTGAAGGATTGTTTGTAATAAGGTCCCAGCAACATAAAATGTAGCCTCTCCGCAGTCAGTAGTTCCTACTACTTTGTCATCCGTCTCCGTACAGTGTGCCACGTGCACTCATGTGGCCCTGCGCCAGCAAACTCAGCAGCTCACAATTCTGTTAAATGCATTTGATTTCAAGAGTAAGAGATTCTGCTACCCTCCTCAGTAAATAACTCCAAAATTAATCATGCCCAAACTTTTTCGAAAAATATTTTTTAATGCTTTAGAAATAAGATAGCTTCTGAAAATGAACTTTCACAATTTTACATGACTCCTACTGGATTCTACTTTGAAGATTTTCTGCCTCTACCAGTCACTCCTAAACATTAATTCCCCTACGGAAAAAAAAAAAAAAAAAAGGCAGCAAATTATAGTCATCTATAGAGGATCTACAGAGATTTTATACACTATGCAGTAAAAGAGTGACAGAATGCCGGGGTTTCCCCCTAAGGACTAGTAAGGAAGATGGGGGAACGAGGTAAGGCTGAACCTGTCTTTCTCATGGTTGGTAAAGTGAAACTGGAGGCCACAGCCTGAACCAGAACTAAAATAAGGCTTCCTGCGGGATATGCCGTGGGGTAGATCCCATCTGCTTGAGGAAACACCTTACCGGACTCGGGCTTTTCCCTGCTCAAGTTTAATGCCAGAGGCAGGGATGAAGGTGCCTACAACTCAGAGAATCCTAAAGTTCTCCCAGGTTCCCTAACCTGGGAAAAAAGCCTAGTGAGAGATGTGATTTGGAAAGAACTGGAGAATCTCTGTGCAACATTTCCCAAAGTCAGGTGTTCCTGCGTGGGCAGGGGTGCTAAGGTAGTAGAGGACGAGTCCCACTCCGCAAACCCCATCCCGTAGTTTGACAGTGAAATAAGCATCAGTTCAGATCAACTTAGAGCTGCACTAATCATCCCTGAACAACGTAGGGGGTTTTTTTCAAGTGATAACCAACATTGATTCACTAGTGAAGTACAGTTACCTAATTAAACTAAAAGGTATTAAGTTTTTACTTACTAGTTGAGAAGTGTTGTACTTACCAGCTAATTTTCCAGTAATTAAAACAGTGTCTTCAAATAGCCATATATTTGCTTGGCTTTGCGGGAACAGTGAAAGTGTGACTGATGAATATACTGTGAAATATAGCACAATTAAAATATTTTATTAAATGTGGGGGAAAACTAGGTAAATATAGTCTGTTCCTGCAGTCCCTAAAAAGTGGGGAAACTGTGGAAACAAAAATAAACGTAAAGTATGATAGAGGGAGAAAATAGAGGACACAATAAAGTGAGGGGAAAAAAAGTCAGGCATTGGTGCGCCTGGGCGGCTCAGTCGGTAAGCATCTGCCTTCAGCTCAGGTCATGATCCCAGGGTCCTGGGATCAAGCCCCGCATGGGGCTCCCTGCTCGGCAGGAAGCCTGCTTCTCCCGCTACCATTCCTTCTGCTTGTGTTCCCTCTCTTGCTGTGTTTCTCTGTCAAATAAATAAAATCTTTAAAAAAAAAAAAAAAGTCAGGCATCACTATTTTACTAATCCTATTTCCAGTAGTTTGTACCAAAGTGACTAATGATGTTCTCTAACCCCAGATATATATGGTCAGGTTAAATGCTTGAAAAATCACGTTTTCTCTATATAATGGTTACTTGTTCTTTCTAATGATTTAAAAAAAAATCTTGGCTCCACAATTCGAGGTTCTCTGAGATAGAGACTACATCCACTGCTTGTTTCTTTAAACTTCCTGCATAAGGGCACAATGCTCTTCATCACACAGTACAATTTACCAGACTCTGAGGCCAGACTCGGAGTCGGCAGAGCAGGAAAACGTTGAACACATAATGGAACAAATGATCCACGGGCAACCAGTAGCAGTAATGCAGGGGGAGGCCAGATCTGCCTGCAAGAGTAGGTGCTCTCAGTAACTGATGGGACATGTGCAGAGGACCTGAAAGATTACGTTATTTCAGTCTGGAGAAGCAGGAAAAAGACCATTTAAGCAAGAACAGATCAAACAGACTTACTAAAAGTGAGTTCTCATTTGATAGTTCTCTTCTATCCAATATAAGTATTTGAAATTAATAGAAATAACATAATATCCCTAAATCACTTAGGATAAAACAGATTTACGTGGGAATACTTTTTATGTTTTAAGATATTTCAAAGAGCTGTAAAGAAAATAGAAGAAAGAGGATAAAACACCAAAAGATATGAACAGATATAAAATGAAATATACCTCTTTCCTATAATAGGAAAGGACTACCAGAGAAAAGTGTCAGGGTAGTAGCTTGGACCTTGAGATGATTATAATTAGGGCACTTTCCCATATTTGGCTACTCTCTCAGTCACAGGTAGCTTAAATTGGGGGCAGCCCTGACAACTTAAGGTCATAAAACCTGAGGAGAATCTTCTGAACTTTACATGTAGACTTCCTTTCACTGACAAAATATTTCTCATTATAAAAGGGACGAATAGCCACTCTGGCGAAGTTGAGAAATAAAGAAGAAACTGAGGGTCATCACAGTTGCACCACAGAGGCAATAACTATTAATATTTCAGTATACTATTCCTGGATTTTTTAATGTGATTTTTTTAAAAAACAGTATAATATTATATACAGAATATTTTTACCTTGCTTTTTCATTTAATGTAACATCATAAGCATTTCTGTTCCTCAATAGGAACTTCCTTTCTTGAAGTATCAAGACATACTGAACCACTATACTAATAAATACTTAGATTTTTGCAATAGGGAAAATGAAAACAAAGATTTGAATCAACATCCTTATGTATGAATATCTGTCAGCTTAGTTGTCTATCTGTTTTTAGGACAGATTCCTAGCACTGGAATACTGGGCAATGGTTATGAAGATTTTGAAGACTTTTGACACACACATTTCAAAATTGTTTTGCTGGGCACCTAGGTGGTTTAGTGGGTTAAGCCTCTGCTTTCAGCTCCGGTCATGATCTCAGGGCCCTGGGATCCAGCCCCGCATTGGGCTGTGTCAAATAAATAAATAAAATCTTTAAAATAATCTTAAAAAAAAAAATGTTTTCATACCTCACTTTGTCAACACAAAGAATCTGAGAATATACTTTTTCAAAACTTTAAGATGAAAAATCTAAGTAATGTGTATGTCTTTGGTGTATAAATCTGAGACTTAGGAAGATAAAAAACATTTTGTCATATTTTGTGACAAATCATTAATTTTTCTCATTTTGAAAATTGCTAGGTCAGAATTTTGTCCACTTACCTTATGTGGCCCGGGCGTTGGTGTTTTCTAACTTACATGAATTATTAGCATATTAAGAATATTCCTCTTGGGGCACCTGTGTGGCTCAGTAGGTTAAAAGTCCGACCCTTGGTTTTCACTCAGGTCATAATCACAGGGTCTTGAGATTGAACCCCGCATTGGGCTCTGTGCTCAGTACAGAATCTGCTTGAGATTCTCTGCCTCTCCCCCTCAAAGAAATCTTTAAAAAAGATAATACTTATTGTCTCATATTTTTCCTATTTCGTGATATACATGACATAATTTATTAGCTTCAGGTGTACAACATAATGATTCAATATTTGTATATATTGCAAAATGATGACCACAATAAGTCTAGTTAACACCCACCGCCATACATAGTTACATTTTTCCCTGTGATAAGAACTTTTAAGATCTACTTTCTTAGCAACTTTCAAATATGCAATACGGTATTATTAACTATAGTCACCATGCTATATGGTACCTTTTTAAAAAATAGTAAAATCTACTTTATGACCTCTTTCATTACTTTTAAGTTTAGGCAGACCATCCTATTTAAAAAAAATCAGAGAGTTTAAAACTTTCTCATATTTAATAGGATTTGATTTTCCACATTTGAACTCTATGAGCAGTATATTTGGAACATGAATCCAAATTCACTTACTACAGATAGTTAACCAAAACATCCTAACACTACTTATTGAATATTCAGCATTTTCTTCACTGATTTATAATGGTACGTTATCATAGCTTACATTTTCTTATGCATGCTAGTACCTGACTTGTACCACAGTATCACAATTTTAATTGTGTAGCTATATAGTATTTTAGTTATTTGAAATGGCAAATTGCCTCCAATAAATATTCTTTTTAAATGATTTCCAGGTATTTTTACGCTTTCTCTGAGGATTATTCTGCCAGTTTTTTTTAATGTATTAAGTCTATAAATCAGGAAGAACTGAAATCTTTACAATATTCAGGCTTTCTAAAGAAATACAATGTTTTGCCATTTATCCGGGGTTTTAGTTTTCTTTTTTTTTTTAAGGTCTGCCAGTAACATTTGGTAGTTTTATTTTCCCCAACACATGATTATTTCATTTTTTTTTTAGGTTTCCCTGCATATTTTGTCCTTGTCATTCTGAGAGGGATTTCATTATTTTCCATAAACGGGGACTACTTCTGGTACATAAAAATATGTATTGATTTGTACCAATGCTTATTCCACAGTCAGTTATTGTCAAATTCCATTAATTCCATTAATTTTGAACATTTTAAGATTCATCCTTTGTCATTTTTCCAGGGATATGATAACTGGAAATAGATGTTTTGATTCTTTCTAATGGCTATTCTCCTTTTTTTGGTCTGTTGATAGATTTTTGCTCTGATAAGAACTTCTGTAATGTAAAATAATGTGGACATCGGTGGTCACTTTCTTATTTTAGTAGGATCACCTCTTATTTTTTATAGTTAGTATGATTTTAAGATATTTACCATTTTAAGGAGATCTTTGTGGTCCTAGTTTTTAATGGAGCTTGTTCTTAGTTAGGCACAGATGGTGAACTTATAAAATGCATTTCAGACAATTGTCAATGTTATTATCTGGTAGTTCTAATGTCTTCTAATATGATATGTAAAATTAATAGAGTGACACACTTGACATCCTTATAACCCTGCAAAGAAGAAAAATGGTCTTCTTTGGTCCTAACAGAAAACTATATTTAAATAATGGTGCAGTTCTTTACTATTCTGTTTAGGATTTTTGTATTTAGAGTTATAAGTAAGATTGGTCTATAAAGGAGTATTTTTGTGAGAGAGAGCATATATGAGAGCACTTAATTTTGCATTACCTTTGTTAGATCTCAGAATCAAGGCTACACTGGTCTTATAAATTGATTTGGTGTACCCTTTCTTAATAGCTTTTGAATTAAGCTACTTTTACTCAGAACATTTTATCCATAGCTATTAGTCTACTTCATCTAAAATCAACATAGTAATTTATAGTATCACAAAATTGTTTATAGACTTAAGATTATGGCCATCAAATTTCATATACAACATTTTTATGATTTTTAAGATCTTACATATTTTTCTTTTACTTGCCTGTTTAAGATTAGGCAGATGCATTTGTAATTTTATTTCAAGGAACTAGCATTTTGTCAATTAGTTCTTCTTTATATTTTCTAACACTCATCTACTTTCATCTTTATTTCCTTTTTTCCATCTTACTTTTGGTTTCTTTCATTATTCTTCTAACTTTCATTTAGTGAATAATTGTGCTTGATTTGTCTTTTAAAAAAACTAAAGCATGTAAGACCATGAAGTCACCTCAGACATATCCTTTTCAGATTTTTGAGTCATGATTTTATTATATTTCATTCACATGAATCTTAGTTTATCTAATTCATTTTTTTTTTTAAAGATTTTATTTATTTCGTTGACAGAGAGAGAAAGATCACAAGCAGGCGGGGAAGCAGGCTCCCTGCCAACCGGAGAGCCCAACAGGCCTCGATCCCAGGACCCTGAGATCATGTCCTGACCCAAACCCACTGAGCTACCCAGGTGCCCTCTAATTAATTTTTCATTTTCTTTCTCATTCTAAACTTGAACAATGGTTCAAGAATTCAGATGTTTCCGGAGGACCAAGACAAGATGGCGGAGGTGTAGGAGGCACGGAGAGCACTGGGATCCAGAAAGAGGCTGAAAACCACTCTAAAAGCCGGCAAACACAACAGCAGAGAGAAGAGAATAAGAACAGCAATTCTAGGAGCAGAAAAT
>CM053605.1:39774460-39801839 GCA_028646535.1 Procyon lotor
GGGTGGCTGGGCTGTGGACATTGGGGAGGGTATGTGCTGTTAAGTACTGTGAAATGTGTAAGCCTGAAGATTCACAGACATGTACCCTGGGGCAAATAATACTTATATGTTAATAAAAATTAATTAAAAAAAAAAAAAAAATTCAGATGTTTCCAACATTAAACACAGTATCTAAATTCTAATAAGAGCCATCACAATTAAAAAAAAAAAAAAAAGACTGATTACACCTAATGTATCACACTTGCAATCAGCCAGACTTATATTCTGCTATCTTTTATGGCCTATACTTCCCAATAACCAATTAGGCACACTAAGTCCTATCAATTCTCTTTTTTTCCTCAGATTTATTGAGATATAATTGACATGATAGTGTAAGTTTAAAATACGTGTGATGATTTGATGTGTGTATATTGTGAAATGATTACACAGTAATTACCAATTCTTTCCTCAGTATGCCTCTGGTACTCACCTTCTTTTCACCCCCTCCCTTGCATCAGGCTGTTGTTACATCACCAGGAGCACAACCATAACTTGGTAGCGAGGCTCCTTGAATCCATTTTAGCCCTGCTTTTGGCCTAAATGTCGTACACTGTTAAGTAAGTTCAGTTTCCAAACAACTTAGTCATTGTACTCAAGAATCTGTAGTAACTGCCTTATTATTCAGCACATAAATCTATACCTTTTGTCTCCTCTTTTGAGAGCACTGTTTCATCATCTGGCTTATGCTGCTTCTGGCTAACTAACACACTGGGCAGGCCAAGCCCCTTTCCACCCCCTGCAGATGAGCTTTGTACCTGAGCCGAGGTACTTGCTCAGGATTCCTTCCAGCTGCTGTAGGAAAAATAACTAACTAACTAACTAACTAACTAACTAACTAACATGTTTTCTCCAAACTGGCACTCCTAATCTCTCTGTATTGACTTCACATAGGTTTTCTCATTTTCAAAGTTTACCAGAACAAAAGAGTCCCAAAGAAAAAAAACAAAAAACCATTTACATTTAGTAAAGGCAAAACACTGTGCAAGTGCTTACTTGGCATTTTTCCAGTCTTCCAAGGCAGAGATGTCAACACGTAGCCATCTTTGTAAGCAATAATGGTTAAGCTGAGCCCTAATTTGTAGGGTACTTTTATCAACACTGCTCCATTGTTTTTAGTTACTGTGGAATTTGTCTTCGTGTAGTTTACAAACACTTCTACAACTGCTTGACTCAGGTACTGACGACTGATGATGTCATTCACCTGCACCTTCAGCATAAATACAGACACTGGAGGAGAAAAAAGCCAGAAATGGCAGGTTAGATCCTAGAATGTACATGTCATTTTACCTTAAAATGTCATTCAAGACATCTGATGAAATCTGGAAATACATATGGAGGGACTGATAGAAAGAGTTAGTATAAAAACATTCCAGCAAGTTCATTGTTCTAAAACTGAATAAATTTGAATTTATCATTAATAAGACAGTATTCCAATTTTTTCTGCCAATTAAAAAAAGGAAAAGGAAGCAGTGAATAAGGATAAGAGAGCGATTCTATCTTCAAAAAAACACATTTTTACTTGGGCTCACTAATTCTATCAATTAACTATTTCCAAAATTTAGTCAAAGTTCCTAGAATAAAATGCAATCTCACTAAAACTAGTAAATGGCTGGCCCCTTTATTTTGTTCTGTTGTCTAGAAAGCAAGGGATGTGTTTCAAATTACAAAATATCAAAACATCCTTAAAATATCAAAAAGTATTTCTGTTAAATATATAACAAAGCATAGTAAGATAATAAATTGAAGAAAATCAAAATTAACTTGTTTCCTAACTTAAACCTCCAGGTTTATAGATCTTGAAAGTATGTTCATGAATTTCCTAACGTTAATGTCTTGGTAAAAAAAACTTGTATCACCATGGAAATGCCTTTGTAAAGCCTGTATCACAACACCTTTGCCAAAGATGGCTTCTCTTCCACTATTAATGGGCTTTGGAGTCACTCAAAGGTCAATCTCCGCCACTCCCTAAATATGTGACTTGGGGGAAGTTACTTCTCAAAGTCCATTTGCTCATCTGTAAAATCAAGAGAATAGTAACTACATTGAGGTAATAAAATGAGATAATGTAAATAATGTGCTCGAGCACAGTGGTTGGTTGGCTGTCACTTAATATTAATACAAAAAAATTATTACAATGTAATTGGAGACCATTTCACAAAGTCATCAGTAAAAATACCTCAAGAGGGAGCACCTGGGTAAGTCAGTTAAGTGTTTGACTTTTGGTTTCCACTTAGATCATGATCTCAGCGTCCTGAGATGGAGCCCGACATCAGGCTCTCTGCTCACCAAGGAGTCTGCTTAGAATAGAAATTCTCTCTCTCTAGAGGAAATTTACTGAGCCGCTGGCACAAAGCATCCAACTAATGGGGGCCAGAAAGATTCTGTCAGGACCTCAAAATGTGGCTGAAGTTACACAGAAGCTAATGGTTGCTATGGGTGCCTACCCACTGTGCTTTCCCAAGTCTCCCTTGGCTGGTCCTACAGCCCCTCCCGCTGATCTGTGAGCTGAACCATAATCCTTCCCCAAAGGCCCTTTATTCCTTATAGCCAGAGTCAGATGTGGTGGTTTGCTTCCAAAGCAAGCACCTTGAATGATACAGGGTACAACTGCAAACATAGGATGTGTTATTTAATGGGCTACTCTGTCTTTTATAAGAGAATGTGAAAGGAAGGAAGGATAATGTTATGTACCAAAAAAAGGATAAAGCATATGAGAAGGAGGCTGCATGTAACTAAAAGGGCGCAAGATTCTCTCATAAAATTTGATAATAGTTCTTATTCCCATCAAATTTACCTACAATGGCTCCTTCAACAGCTTATTTAGGAATGGGAATTTTGATTAATTCATTTGCTCCAAAGATTAATTTCAGAAATTCCCAGAGCCTTTGATTAATAGACAAATTCCAATGTGTAGTAAGCTCTTAAGCTAAATTCATTAAAAAACTGCATATTCCATCTGTTTCATCCTGTAAAAATACAGTTGCCAAAATAAGACACACAAAAGCCTCCTGACATTCTGAAGCTGGGTTTGATTAATAAATGTTTTCTAAAACATATTCTAATCCAGAATGGATGATTTTATTTTTCCACATGTAATTGTTATGTTAAAGACTAAATTTGATAAGGAAATGAATATCAAATTCAGGGGGAAAAAATAACTTGCAAAGGTCAAACCTTGGCATGTGCACCTTAGATCTCCTAGCCTCAGGACGGAATGTAACCCTGACCAGCAGAGTCCTCTCTGGCTCAAACTGGAAAAAAACTAATGCTATTTGTCTCCCTTCCAAGTACTAACCAGGCCCAACCCTGCTTAGCTTCCGAGATCAGAGGAGATCGGGCGCATCCAGGGTGGTATGGCCGTAGACAACTAATGCTATTTGTGACACACACACATACCCCAAGCCCAGAGCTAGATACTTTACACATGTGGTCCAGTTTCATCCTAATACAAATCTGCAAGACTTTCCCCCTGTTTTAGGACAAGGAAACTAAGGCTAAAATTGTACAAATTAAGGGTAGAGGCAGGATTCACAGGCGGGTTCATCTGACTCCAAGTCCCATGCGTTCTACGCCCCACATCTCTCACTGACAAGTCTTAGATGCAGTTTTGCATATTCCATAGCTTCCTTATTTCCATCCAGCCAGTAAAGAGAAGGAAGTGCTTTATTTGCTGACCCTCTGAGCTCCCCCCAACCCTCCACCTGGTTTGTCTGGCCCCAGCATAAACAACAGCAAAACCAGCACTGAAAAAAACAAAAACCAAAAGTCTCAGCCTGGAGTCCTGCTCACTGCAATTAAAGGGGCACGAACAATTCTTGTTCTTCTAAATAAAAGGAAAAGTGTTAAAGAATTGCATGCTCGTGACTTAAATAGGACACTTCTGACTTCTGTGATGTCAACAGCTCATCAGGCAAACAGGCCTGGCAACCAGAAGTTCTACATGTGTGTATATATATATATAATCTCCATAACAATACCCCTTACTAGTTCTCTCCTCCAACAAAAATACTTTGGCATTTAGATAGGGCAGATTCTGTGATTATATAATTTTCAACCACAGGTGCTTTTGTCTCCATAATCTATCTACCCTTCTCCACTGCATTTTTCAGTTTTCAATGCACTTGGTATTTTCTGTCTCTTAATTATAATCATTATGTCTTGCCCACATAATCTTCTTTTCAATATGTCACCATTAGTTTAAAAATGGTTCAGTATCAAATGATTTCAAACTGAACCCTTAGAAAACACATAATCTAGATGTTGAGAGAAAGAAAAACAAAATACACATCAATGAGCATGGTCCTGAGGGTGCTGGGGAAAATTTTATATAATTAAAAGCATTGTTCAGTAGTGAGAATCACTAAAATTCAAAAGACTAATCTACACAGAAATGCTCCTGAAAATGCATGTTAGAACCAACACTGTATTATGGTTTTACTATAGGCTAGACACAGGTAACTCAAAGTCTAGGAAGGGTTTTAGAAAAGTAAAGCTAGCCATTTGTTTGGCTGTCATCTAGAGCTTAAAGTGGGTGGGCTGACAAATTATAACCCCACCTCTTTTCAAGAGAACTTGACATCACCTTATTATGTTGTTACCATTATGTAGGCTACCACTGTGCCCCCAGAGAAGCCACCTTTTTTTTCAGATTTCTCCAGTACAAAAACTAGCCTACTTCTTTTTCCATTCTATTTTAAGCATCTACAATCATTTGTCATAGAACAATTTTTTTCTCTAGGAATATAATGTTAAAAACATGCTAAGTTTATAAAGCTTTTATAAAAGATCAGAGATCAAATTGTTAAGTATATGACACTAACAAATTTTAAACCTTTACTGATGTTTATGCATTCTAATGAGAACTAGACTAAAAATCAAAAGCATAAAAATATTAGTGGAATGAAATGGTTGGGAACAATTAGAAATATTCTTATTTCTAAAGGGGCGCCTGGGTGGCTCAGCCAGCTAAGTGTCTGCCTTCAGCTCAGGTCATGATCTTAGAGTCCTAGGAACGAGCCCCATGGCTCTGTTTCTCCCTCTCCCTCTCCCCTACCCTGCTTGCACATTCTCTCTCAAATAAATAAATAAAATCTTTTTTTTTTTTTTTTTTTTAAGAAATGTTCACCTACATTACTTCACCCATCAAATGTTTATTGACTGCCCGCTTTGGGCCAGATCTGCTCCAGCAGGCATTAGGAATACAAACATTAAGAAGATACAATCTTGCCTTGAGGATTAATTTTGGAATCTATGTATATAACAATTCCTATAATAAGTATCCATATGGAAGAGATACCTGCACTCCCTGGTTCACTGCAGCATTATTCACAGTAGCAAGATATGGGAACAACCTAAATGCACAACAGTGGATGAATGGATAAAGAAAACATACATACAATGGACTATTGCTCAATCCTAAAAGGAAGGAAATCCTGCCATTTGCTACAACATGGATAGACCTGGAGGACATGATGCTAAGTGAAATAAGCCTGACACGGAAAGATACATAATGTTATGATCTCACTTATATGAGGCATCCAGAATAATCAAATTCATAGAAATCGAGAGTAGAATGGTGGTTGCAGGGCTGAGGGGAGAGGGGAGGTAATGGTCAAAGTGTACTAAGTTTCAGTTACATGAGATAAATAAGTTCTGAAGACCTACTCTACAGCATAGTGCCTATTGCTACGAATACTGTATTACATATTAAAAATTTGCTAAAGGATAAATCTTTATGTGTTCTTACCACAAAAAAGATGATGATGATGATGATGATAAGGGTGGAAAGAAACTTTGCAAGGTGATGAACCATGATGGTAGTGAGGGTTTCATGGGTACACTCCAAACACATGGAGTGTATACATTAAATTTATAGCTTTTTACATGTCAATCATACCTTGATAAAGTAGTTTTTAAAATATCAACAAAATGTGAATTTAATATTTACTTTAGAATCAATTCCCACTACCATTTTTTGAACAGGGAGAATGTCAACATTTTTAGTTCAGATGGCCAAAGCGCCTGCCCATTCATTCTCTCCTGTTTTCCATAATCTCACTTTTTGGTCCAGTAGAAGAGAGACTTTGTTGTGAGAACCCAATAGATGACAAACTTCTGGCCATGACCCAAATCAGGCTTTATTCATTCTTCCCCATTTTCATACAAGATATCTAGTCACAGAAATGGTAATTTAGAGCTAACTATACAAATATCTTGTATTATAAACATACAAAAATCTTGTAAACAGAAAACATCTGGTCCCAAATTTAAATGTCTGTGTATTTAAAACCTTTAGTAGAGACATAACAATCATGTTTTCACTAAAGAGAATATAAATTAATTCCCCAACTCTTTAGCCTGGCATTCAAAATCTAAGATCTGGCCACCACCTTCCTTTCTAGACATAGCTATTTGGGGATTGATGAACCACAGCCCATGACCAACTGTGACCCACCACTTATTGCTGTAAATGAAGTTTTATCATCATATTGCCACAGCACTCATTTACATATGGCCTATGGCTGCTTTTGCTATAAAACCACAGAGTTGACAGTTGCATCAGAGGCCATATGGCCTGCAAAGAGAAACAGTTACTCTGGCACTTTTCCAGAAAAAGTTTGCTGACTCCTGCTCTATATTGTCACATAAATGAGTCAAAGGTCACTATCAGAGATTGGCCCACTTTCCTGCTACATTATTCACTTCTTTCATCTGAAAATCCATTCTATTTTTTTCATCTAGTTTTTTCATTTCACCCGTCAAAATCTTAACTCCATTCTTTAAAGTTTAGCTCAAATAAATTTGCCCTCACCTCTGAGAAGGTCAGAAGGGAACTTCTCTTGTGTACCTATGGTCTAATGACACATGATACATTCTGGTCTATGTTGTGCTTTCTGTTGGTCATCTCTGTGATAACAAGTTTCTTCACAGCCGATACTGTTTCAAACTCAGCCTTGTGTTTTGCCAGAATTTACTAAGGGGTTCAGAATATGTATTCTAGATGAGTGGGAACAAGGGTCAGGAAGAAAAGTGGGAAAAAGAGTAGGAGAACAAGGAGAAATGAAGGGAGGGAGGTAGAGAAGGAAGACAGAAGATCAGAAGTAACCAAAGAATGATTAACTGTAGGATTTCCACAGAGGCCACCTGAAGTTATAGCCAGCTTTCCAGGGCCCAGGATCAGGTAAAATTTTTAGTTTAATTCCACAGTTATCAGTGAGAAATATATTATTGCAACAATCACAACAACAAATAAATATTAAGATTCCTTTTCCTTTCAGAAATTAATACTTTCCCTTCTTTTTCTTAAGAATATTTAACTTGGAAATTTTAACTAGAGGATAATGTGTAAGTAGCAAAACTTGCTAAATAAATATAATGCAACTGTTTACAGAAAAGATTAAGAGTTTTACTTTTACTATTACAAAACAATACCAACACAGTTTTACAAGCCCTTCTCCTAGGGTACCAGCACAATTTCCCTATTTTAATTGGAAGGAGGGTCGAAAGGTTAGGAAAAAAAGCAAGGACAACAAAGAAGCTTGTTAGGAGAAAGGACCACATTATTCACATTCAATAAAGCAGAGTGGAAAGGGGGTAACAGTTTAATCTTTACAGCATTTCAAATGTGAACACATAGCCTTCTTCTTTTAAAGGAACAAAAGACTGCTGAATTAAAAACAAAAAAAAACAAGCAAACTTCACTAAAATAGAAAAGCCTCCCTTTCACTGCTTAAGTACCAGATTGGGTCCAAAATTCTTACTGGTTCTAGAATCTAACAACAACAAAAAACCTGTTCCTGTTTGAAGCAGAAACAAATTTATTTGCAGTAAATTACTATTACACAGAAAATGTCAAATCAAAGAAGAAACCAAAGAAATAGAATAAGGACATTATCTCCAAAGATGAAACATGTTACAAAGCAAGTAAAATACACGTTTCCTCCATTACGACTAGAGGCTAAATGAGTATGAGTCTCCAAAACTAATAACATTGATAATATAAAAGGAGTCCTTATAACTTAAGAATCAGCACATAGCAGGAGTGCCTGCATGACTCAGGTCTTGATATCGGCTCAGGGCTTGATCTCAGGGTTGTGAGTTCAAGCCCATGTTGGGTTCCATGCTGCGGGGCCTACTCAAAAAGCAAAAATAAGCATATTGCAAACGACTCAATAGGGAACAAGTGAGAGGTCTGGGCCATTAGCACTTGGACTCAGTTCCTTCTTGCCTACCCAAAAGGCCTTTTCCTCAATGGAAATAAATCGGTCTGACTCTAGCTCTTAAAACATATTGTCCAAGCTCACTCCAGAGTCATTTCACATCCTGACTTTTATCTTTTCTTCCCAATTTTTCAACCTGCCTCATAATCACTGACAATTTCTCCTTCACTCACTCAGAAATTCACTCAATCTTCATTTATAAACTATGCTATACATGGAGGCATTAAATGTGGAGCAAGAGAAGATCCTACAGCCCAGAGAGGAAAAATGAAGGATCAGTTTTTCACTTGTTTGAAAAAGCACTGGTCCTGGCTGCCACAGAAGTCCTGGGCACCTAACTCAGAAAAGGGCGGAGGAAGGGGCTTGATAGGCTCCAACGGCTTGCCTCCCATTGCTCCAGGCATATACAATAACATTCATCAGTAACAGAGAAAGCATTCCAACGCCAACATTCCCAGGGTCTGGCCAAGGAGCAATCACGGGTCCAGGCTCCACTGGACACATGGAAGGACTGAGCAACCAAATCTGCTCTGTTAACACTCTTCCCAAACCCCACGTTGCCATAATCCCTTCTTAACATAGTATATCATTTACTCATTAGGTTCCTTTTCTGTTTCCCCTACTAGAAAGTTAGCTCTATGATGTCATGGACTTTGTTGTCTTATTTACTCCTGTACCCCCAAATAATAATCCTGAATTTTGAATGAATGACTGAAATAGTGGATGAATGCCTTACTCTGATACCAGTAAGTAAGACCACCAGCTTAGAAGGACATAATTGCAGGGGAAGATGCAAATGTGTGAAATGAGGTAGATGAGCCCTGAAGCCGAGGGCGGGACAAGGAGATGTGTAAGCAACTGTTTCTGCACACAGACTACCTGTAAGTTACATACTTCAAGCTAAGTACAGAGTCTCTCTTTTCCACTTCTTCCCTCAGTTACTTCTTTCAATAGATACATTTATTCTTGTAACACTGAGAAAGGACTTCAAGAAACAAGATTAGAGCAACCTGTGTTGCTTTTCTTTAGGAAAGCAGTTATATGGATACCTGGGTAGCTCAGTTGGTTAAACATCTGACTCTTGATTTCAGCTCAGTCTATGACCTCTGGGTCCTGAGATCAAGCCCCACATTCGGCTCCACATTCTGGGGGAGACTACTTGAGGATTCTCTCTCTCTCTCTACCTCTCCCCCGACTCACACACTATCTCTCTCTCTGTCTCTCTCTCAAATAAATCTTTGAAGAAAAAGAAAAGCAATTATATGAAGATTAGGCTCCACCAATTATTACTCAATTTTAATTTGTTGAATAATATCCCAGTATAGCACCAAGAAACAAAAATTGAAGTTGGAAATAAAAATGGAAACAATATAGGTGAAAACAAAAAGACTGCTGTAAGGGGAAAAGCCCCATTTGGGAAAATAACTAAAGAACATTTTTACTATAAAGTTTTTATGAAATCTATTTCACAAAGACTTATGTTTCTTAATAAATTGCTATTAAAAGGAATAGCCATTAGGAATCCTTGACTAGTTCATGTTTTTCCCTGGGTGTTTCAAATACATTGATGATGCTATATGGGAGAAACTAGAAGAACTTTCACTCTTCCCTCTCATGGATGTAACAACGGCAGTCGAGTCAGATACAGGTACAATAGGTACAATACAGGTACAGGTACAATACCCTGTTGGGGATGAGTTAAGTATGTTACTTCATTTGGATACAGAGTACTATAGCCTCCTTTGCAATGTAATGACTCCGTGTTCTTAAGTATTCCCAATTAGTATAACTTATGAAGTCTAAAGAGGACTATGTCATCCAGGCCAAAAAGAGAATCAAGTTAGTGCTATTTATATTCTATCCCAAAAAGGATTTAGCATACCAAACCAAAAATACCCCCCAAAAATTATCCCCCAGAAATATTTCCCACCAAGTGTCTAGAAAGGATGTTAAATCTTCAAAACAGCAAGTAACTGTAGAGTGTGATTCCTATTTTGAGCTGCACAATTCTAAGCCAGGGGACCTGGAGTAGGAGAGAATTCCCTGCTAAAGTCCACATTAGCACATTTCTCCAGACTGGGCTTTCCAGTAGGTCGGTCACCTGTCTGGACCAACCGGGAGGCCAGCAGCCTCCACCTCCTGCCAGGAGAACTCTCCAGCATCACCCAGAGACCAGCATCTCTACAGCCCATGTAAAAGCACAGCCTACTCTTTATCCTGCAGCAGAAAAGTTTTCTTTACCATTGTTTATAAAATGAATTCAAATTTAAAAGACAACTCAGAATCAAAGAATACGGTACTGTATTTATTAGTACAGCACCTTGAATCTAGTTAAGCACCTTTTCTTAAGTACCTATTTTTACCATGTCTTAATGCTGCAAAGAAATAGTGTAACTAATCTCTTCTCTTGGAATGTCTGCTTAGGCTTAGCAGTTGAACACCTAAAGCCAATGACATAATCAACGAATATTTAGTAATCAAATCTTCTGTAATACCTAAAACAGAAAAACATCAAAAGCCTGAGATTTGGGGCCCCAGTTCCCACACTGTGCTCAAAGCCACCAGAGGGGACATAAATTCACAGGGGTAAATTTTCATGCAGGCACAATGATAATATCTGCTGGACATCCCAAAAGCTGGGGTGAGTCCATAATTCAAGGTACTAGCCTCAAATCAGTGGCATTACGTCATTGTGAAAGTGAGTGTTCAGTGATTGCTCTGACAAAAAGCAAATATTGCATGAAAATGAATATCGAAGAGGAAATGAAGGTAGCGGTGTTGAATCTCATTCTGAGGGCTGAGGCGTTGTGCCCTAACAAATAACAGCCCATTAAGTAATTAGCAAGTATGCATTATTTTTTTCAAATGACTACTAAGTTGTTAAGTTGTTAGGCCTCACACACACACAAAAATTACTGAGACACTACAGGGTCTGTGAGCCAAGGAAGTTTAGAGCCTCTGTATCTGTTTGCTACACAATTTTATTAAGTACCTACTATATGTAAGATCTGTGCTAGTCACTATGAGAGATACAAAGACATGAGTTGCCTTCAAATACGTGCATGAAAGAGTCAAATGGAAAGAGAGACGGTACCAAGAAGAGAGCATGTAAAGTGCTTGAGCTCAGGGAAGTATAGGACTAAACTCCTCTGGTTAACAATGTTAAGAACTGAGTCGTATGTGAATTCTGAAAGTACATCTTTCTACAGTGTGCCTGTTCACTTTACTGTCTCAGTATAAACATTCCAGGAAACAACTGTTTTTCGAAAACCCATGTGTTGTAAACACTTTTGTCTACTTAACTCCCTTCTGAACGCATGACTAATTGTTTGAATGAACAAATAAGTGAAATTATTAAATGAACCTCTTAAAAAACCTCAAGATGATCAGTTTGCATAATGTGTTACTGTTGTTACCTTTACCAGTACACTCAACTCCCTCGGCCTAGGACAGTGTTCTCAGCCCTGTGTAAACATTAAAATCACCTGGGGGATCTTTTGCTATATTCCCAGCCCCCACTCCAGTCCAATTAAGTCACAATCACTGCAGAGGGGTCCAGGGACTCACATTTTTAAAAGGTCCCAGATGGTTCTAATGCACAGCCAAGGCGGAGAACCACTGACCTGGGGTAAAAAATAAGCATATCCCAAAGGGAGAGGGATAAGACCTAAAGCCATCCTCTTCAGTTCAATTGCCCTGTTTCTTTTAATATAAAAGGATTTAAATTACTTCTCTTGGATTGCAGAGGGCATGCCCATTTAGTCCTAGGCTTGCTGGCGGGCTCTCTGCTGCACAGCCCTAAAGGCACGAGCTACCCCAGGGAATCAGGGAACCAGAGACAAAGGATACTGATGTGAAAGACACCTGACCTTGGTGGCTACATCTCTTAGTAATTATTGTTAGTCTTATCTCTGAGTCCTCATATTTAAAAGGGTTTGGCTTCACTCAATATTTTTCATTAGTTTTTTTTTTAATGTTGTATTTAGAGAATACAGAAAAAAATAGAGGAGAATAAAAGTTATTTCCTAATTCAATTTCTTGGAAGTCACTTGGATTTCATTCAGTACTTGAAAAGCATACTGAAAAAAAAGAACAGATTTACAAAATTAAGACTATATTGTGTATAGTGTATAAATATGTCTGTGGTTACGTAAGTGTGAAGTTGAAATTTACCAAATTAATTGACTCACCAAATATTGACTATATCAGCTGGGTCATGGGGGTGCGGAGGAGGGAGCAGGGTAACGATTCACTTGCTACGCTGTGTGATGTGACTTACTACACAGTGAGCTTGCACTATAGGTAGGAAAGAATAAAGAAAAGAAGCCAATAAAGAATGTTATGAGCTGTGTTCTTCAGTTAAGATTCTATTGTGAACATGTATCCATGGTATTAAATCTTATTTTCAAATTACCACATTTTACTATTGAACATTCTATGGATTACTATTCATGTAACTTTCTCCTATTTGTGTATGCTTAGTCATTTCTATGTTTCACATTTGCAAACAATGCTTTAATTAAAAATCCATGTACATAAATGTTCCTCTGAATTCTCAACTATTTTCTTGGGAGAAGAAATAATGGGTCAAAAAGTATAAACTGTCTAAAGCTTCTTGATTTGTATTACTAAAATGCTTTCCAGAGAGTGCTACCAATTTATCCTGTAAACAGGAGAGCATTCATATTTTATTTTATTGTAGTCAATATATCAACATGACTGCTCCCATCTCCCCAAGGAGCTAATGTTTAAAACAATATTCAGTAAAGTTTCAAAATCATCCTATTTTCCTTTAAGTTTATCTTTTATTCCCAACATTATTAGTTGCTTTGTTTTATTTTTTTTTCATACCTCTTGATGGGGTGAGAGCATCTCCTATGAAGACAAGTAAATACACAAGACAACAGCCTAACAAAGAGCAATAAGAGCCCAACATATATATTCTTGGTTGTTTTGGGGCTGCACTCGTGAATTCACAGTAAAATCAAGTGGAAAGGATTTAATAAAACATCCATTTTCTCTTTTACAGAGGCTTTCTTCCCTTGTTCTTTCTACATGCAAAGTATGTTTAAATCAATAAAGAGAAAATGGAATTTATTTAGAATCTGCCAGACACATGCTTCAGCATGTCTTTTAGAAAGGGTATGAAACCTACAGTCAGCATTTCATTAAAGCAGATGAGATCCACCCTGCTGGGAGAGTGGTTAGATTTAAACAGAAGGAGTCCCAGCATTTTCTCCAATGCTTCTCTGCTACCTTACTACAAATGTAGCCTTTTCCCTGTCAGTAAACATCTGAAAGGAATACTGACCAGTAAATAGAAATTCAGGTGCTACAAGAGCCGAAAGCATTAACACAGCATCAATTCCTTGACACGTACAAGACACAGCTAGTATCAGCAGATAACTAATATGTTGCCAGACTGGGATATTGCAAGCAAATCGAATCATTCATTATTTTGGGGGTGGAAAAAGTAACATGAAATCGAAAGATCTTAAAAGACAAAACAGATAAGACAATGCATAGGAAATGTGCATTTTGTACGAAAGAAAGGTCCGTAGGTAGCACTGCAATATTTTTAAAACTTCAGGTATCAATTAAATTCACATGAGTAAATATTCACTGAATACTGATCAGACATCAGGTAAAGTGCCAGGCCCAGAGGGAGCATGTGCAGAAACTGTGCTAAATTTTTATGTATGTTACTATATTTAATATGACCCGGTTTCAAGTCTGAAGTAGTTGACAATCCAGCAGGAAAGGCATACAAAAATAATACGAACAAAGTATGAGTATACAGAAAAGGAAAATATGAATTCTCAATGAGGGATGTTTTCAAGAATTAGGCTGAACTTGAAGGAAGGAATAAATCATAAAGTATGCAGTTGAAATACAGACATGTAAGTTAGAAGGAACAGATGAGAAAGGGCACCAGAGTTGCAAATAAATAAATAAATAAATTCGATGTTAAGGGAATAACAGTTGTATGTAGCAAGAGAAAAGGAGTCTGAAAACAATGGGATGGGAGATGACTGGATCTCATTCCATTGTTGATTCAATGAAAGGTTGAGCAGTGTGACAAGACTTTTCTTGTGAGGCGTGGACCATCTCACTAGGAGCTATTTGTAAAATGGACCTGGACAGTAAGAAATTGAAGGTAGCTATTGAAATAGTTTAGGATCAAGTCAAAAGTCAAAATTAGAGCAGAGGCAATGTAAAGAAGGATCAGAAGCAAAATCATCATGTGGCAACTGATACAATACTGAAATTGAGGCCAACTTAAAATGATAGGAAATTTTTGAGCCCCAGTGATTAAGAGAACAGAAATAATATTCTTTTATTTAACAATGACTAAGTACCTGATACTTGTTGATCAAGGTGATAAGCACTGATGTTTGGCCAAACAGAACAAGATCTTGATGGGAGGGGGGGTGGGGGGGGGCAGGAAGTCTAGTGGGAGGATGCAGATAAGTCGATAGGCCATTTCAGGTCCAATACGTCAAATGCTATGGAAACACAGAGCAGGGACACCAAGCCACACCTGGAGGGTCCAGAATGGTTCCTGACAGAAGTGAAAGTTAAGCTTAAAAGAAGCTCTGCAGACAGGAGAAAATTCTAGGGAACTAAGCCAAAATGCCGGGTCCTAAGCCAGCAGAGGGCAGGAACCACAGACAAGAGTGCACAGAATGGAAGGGAAAAGGTGGCATTTGAACAGAAGCACCCATTAATACTAGACTAATCTACTGTCCTTCTGGAAAGAAATGTAAATTAAATGAACTTTCAGATTTGCCCATCCTGGTCATTAGGATAAAACTCCACTAAAGAGATTTCCCTCTTTATACCAGAGCCAGCGATTTTTAAATCTTTTTGACAATCTGATGGATCTATGATCTCTCTTCACCTCCACACCCTCCCCACCACACACACAGATGCATGTACCCATAAACATGCAAAAATGTTGCATGAAATTTCTGGGAGCTCAAAGATTCCCATAAACTAAGTTTCTAAATATTGCTAAGGACATTAGCATGTTCCCAGCTTCACATTTTTTAAAAACAAGAATGACTATAGTAGCAGCACCTGGGAGGCTCAGTCAGTTCAGCTTCTGGCTCTGGTTTTTGGCTCAAGGTCATGATCTCGGGGTTTGAGGTCAAGCTCTGAGTTGGGCTCCAGACACAACAGGGAGTCTACTTGAGTTTCTCCCTCTCCCACTGCCCCTCCCTCCACCATGCATGCTTCTCTCTAAATAAATCTTAAAAAAAAAAAAAAAAAAGACTGTTGTAACTATACTGCTAATTTCAAAACTGTTTTATCTTTATGGATGTATGTCGGTCATTTTCCCCCAGAGAGATAGGATAGTCTATTTTAAAAGCCAAGCAGCCAGAGTTTCAATCCCAGCTCCATCTATATTTATGTGATTGTGACAAGCTACCCAGCCAATCTGTGCCTCAATTTCATCTATGAAATGAGCACAATAACAGCACCTAAGAGATGTACCTCACTGGGTTTACTGGGGGATTAAATGAAATAGCATATAGTGCTTAAAGTAGCACTTGACCATGAACATTATACCAGTGCTTAGTAGTATTTTTCCATACTTGTAAATATTTTTTTAGCTTCTGAAACTAAGTCTCTTCTGATAATTTTTGAAGAAATGCTCTGACTTCACCAAAACCTCCCCCCCCATAAAGTTAGCACATACTTCATACACGTTTTACTTCGTATAATTTAGCCTTTCTGGAAATTTTTCTCTTTAAGAAGTTATGAGAAGCCTGTTTATTTCAATGAAACTAAACAATCTCAATAAGATACTTTTACATGAAAGACAAATTACATATATGTAATGGAACAGAATAACTAATACTTACTAAAAGGTCTTGGAGCACATTTTGATAAATGATCCATGTTTGTGAGTTACCAATTAGGAAAAAGACTTCATTTGTTTTTATTACTTCTGTTAGGCAAAGATATTAATCATACATTCTAACCTTCATTTAATTGATCTAGAATGAACTGGATAGAAAAGTAAGTCTAGTTCAAGTAAGAAATTTTATGTATTCAACAAACATTTACTAAGCAAGAGAGGTTAACACTGGATGCCATGGCATCACATTGTGCTAAGTTTCTTGTATCTACTAATTCATCTCAAGTCTCACAAACCCATTTTAAGTATTTCTTCCCATTTTAAAAATGAGAAAACAGGATTCAAAAAGGAAACTACTCAACATCTCATTGCAAGAAAGTAGTGAAGATAGTGTAGTCCTCAATTAAAGATATTATTCTTTCTCAAGCAGAAAATCGAGGCATCCAAGATGTGATACCAGTCATTATGGAAGATTCTAGAACAGTAGATGAGCTTGTATATAATTCTTTTCCCTATCTCAAGCAATGTCAAGCTGTACAGAGGCAAATTTATTACCAAACGAGATACACTGCTTTTTTCCACTCCCAAATCTGAATACAAACTTCTCTGAAGAGAAACTATATAACCCAATTTCTGAAGCAGTCAACGCCAAAAACAAATTATACATGCAAGAATAAAAGAGGTATCACACTCCTAAGACAGACTGTTCTATAACCGTGGTAATAGGTAAACACAAGAACAAACATTAAATAAACATGCTTAATATATAATTATATTGCCTTACAACCACAGAACTGGCTTGAATCTCCTTTAACCAACAAATCATTGACAACTTGCCTCTTCAAACTCATCTCTGTAAGGGAGCCAATCACCGACAGTCTCAAACATCAGCCAATCAGGAGTGGACTCACCTCGGTAACAGCAAGCCCCAAAACAGCAAAAATCTTAGAGAAGCCAGCTTCTACCGTTAGTGTCATCCCATCACCACCTCTGAAAGGTCCCCAATCTCTGAATTTAGTACTTCCCCAGAAGAGCTCTATGTAGACTAAGTTTCTAGCTCTGCTAAGAAACGCTGTGCCAGGCCAGCTTGGCTCTCCCAATCATTAAGCACTAAATTCAGTATTTGGTTTTTCTGTTTCATATATCAAATGGTAGTCTCATCCCTTGATACACAGTATGCTGTTTCAGCCTTAGCAGATATGAACAAAATATTTCCCACACTGAAAAATAATTTCACTAACATTCTTCTAAGCCTAGTATTGCTGCAACCTTCACATCAGTACTACCTCTGTAAGGATCGTTTTCATTTTAAAAGCTTTGAAAGCAATATTACTTCAAAAATAAAGTAACTCAGAAGAAAAGAATACATATTTAAATAAATATGCATCAAATAAAAATAACATCTTGCATTAAAGTATAGGTACCTTTTAAATGTTCTAATATTTCTTGAAGCTCACTGAGAACAGAATAAAGAATGTAATGCAGGGGCACCTGGGTGGCTCAGTGGATGAGAGCCTCTGCCTTCGGCTCAGGTCATGATCTCAGGGTTCTGGGATCGAGCCCCATATCAGGCTCTTTGCTCGGCAGGGAGCCTGCTTCCCCCTCTCTTTCTGCCTGCCTTTCTGCCTACTTGTGATCTGTCAAATAAGTAAATAAAATCTTTTTTTAAAATGTAATGCATACAGGTTTTGAAGGACTTTTGAAAGATTTAAATTATTTCACCTATGTCTATACCCCACTCCTTACACAAAAATAAATTCCAGATGGGTTAAACACTTAAATATGAACAGAAAAACTTTTAGAAAAACTTTTAGAATACAGAGAGTTTTTTAAATTACATCAGATTAGGGAAAGAATTTTTTTTTTTTTTTTAAGATTTTATTTATTGGGCAGAGGCTTTAACCCACTGAGCCACCCAGGTGCCCCTAGGGAAAGAACTTTTATTTATTTATTTTTTAAAGATTTTATTTATTTATTTGACAGAGAGAGAGAGAGAGATCACAAGTAGGCAGAGAGGCAGGCAGAGAGAGAGGGGGAAGCAGGCTCCCCGCCAAGCAGAGAGCCCAACGTGGGACTTGATCCCAGGACCCTGAGATCATGATCTGAGCCAAAGGCAGACTCTTTAACCACTGAGCCACCCAGGCACCCCTAGGGAAAGAACTTTTAAACTGGATACATAAATGTGATGATTAAGAAATTTTGCTACATCAAAATATTTAAAACTTACCACAAAAGACTCTAAAAGACATTGTTAAAAGATAAGCTAGACACCGGAAAAAGGAATCTGCAAGAAATATAAACTACAAAGATTATTGTTCAAAAGATATGGAAAACTACCAAATCAATAAAAAAAGAGAAAACAGACAATGCATACAAAAAAGACAGCTAACAGATAAGAAACGTAGAAGAAAAAAATTTTTTAAATGTTGAGCACCTATCTGTAACCAGGAAAATGCAAATTGTACAGCTACTTTTGAGAACCACTTGGACAGATGTAGATACATTATACCTGCATATACCTGCATATACCATACAGTTTGGCGATTCCATTTCTCTGTATGAACACCGTATAAATTCTTAGACTCATTTAAAAGGAGACACCTACTAGTTTGACCACTTGTACAGTGCAGAATAGCAAATTGCTACATAAAACCTAATTGTACGGGGCGCCTGGGTGGCTCAGTGGGTTAAAGCCTCTGCCTTCGGCTCAGGTCATGATCTCAGAGTCCTGGGATCGAGCCCCGCATTGGGCTCTCTGCTCAGCGGGGAGCCTGCTTCCCCCTCTCTCTCCCCGCCTGCCTCTCTGCCTACTTGTGATCTGTCAAATGAATAAATAAAAAGCTTTAAAAAAAAAAAAAAAAAACCTAATTGTACACCAGTTTGCCTTATTTATATTATGGAATATCATGCAGCAATTAAACCCAATTAATGAAGTGTGAATGTATCAAGTCCCCCAAACATGCTATTGAATGAAAAAAAAAAATCAAACTGCAAGAGGATGTCTAATATGTACATACATCTATTATAGTCTTTCAAACAAAAAGATTGACACCCACTTCAGAATAATTATTACAATATATAATAATGTAATAATAATTCTGGATAATGTAGGTAAAAGGATGAAAGTGGTGCTTGATTCATCTTCAGTTTTTATTCCTTAAAAAGGGAAAGAGAAATCTGAAGCAAATATAGCAAAAAGCTAATATTATATTAATTTCAGTGATGAGTACCTGGATATCCATTATATATAGACTATATGCCATGTTTGAAGTATTTCATAATTAAGATGAAAATGTCTGAAATAAAAACAGAACAGAAGGGGTGCCTGGGTTGCTCAGTGGGTTAAAGCCTCTGCCTTCGGCTCAGGTCATGATCTCAGGGTCCTGGGATCGAGCCCCACATCGGGCTCTCTGCTCAGCAGGGAGCCTGCTTGCCCCTCTCTCTCTGCCTGCCTCTCTGCCTACTTGTGATATCTCTCTCTGTCAAATAAATAAATAAAAATCTTTTTAAAAAAATAACATAACAGAAGTAGGAGAATTTTTTCCTACAGTGAAGACAGGAGTAATTATAAAAGTACAAACAAAAATCTTAGTTTCTATTTCCTGCCTTAAGTTCTACCAACTAACTTTCCTTTTGGACACAGTAGGCAAATAAAAAATAAAAAATAAAATTTGATTCCTTTCCAAGTACCCCATTATATAGGTTCTAAAACTGTGATCAAAACACAGGTAATTAAGCTATAAACAATCAGAAAATCAACCCCGTAATAATGAAAGTCTGTCTCACCTTACCTCCTGTTCCCACAGCACTTTAAAACTCTACTGGGCATATTATAACCTCCTGCCTTGAATTATATTTATGTGTTTATGTCCTCTCCAGTTATAAATGGTAAGTATATTGAGAGTAGAAAATCTGCTCTTCAAAGTCTTTGCAAAAAGTCAGAGACTGCAGAGTAAATGATCACCTGCACTTGCCGTATTCAGTTGGAGGGTTATACTACATGCCCGTCTCTATTCGACTGTTTGAATAATTTTTCATCTTAGAATCTCAGTATATCATATTTAATTTTTAATTATTGGACTTTACAGGCTACGATATTACCAGCCCTAAAGTTTTATAATTCTTTCTCTCATGACAGAGCCTGAGGGAATAGCATAAGCTGCTTCATTTAGGTTAAATCTGAGTGGTAGGGCGCCTGTGTGGCCCAATCGGCTAAGCCTCTGCCTTCTGCTGGACTGGTGATCCCCGGGGTGATCCCTGGGTCCTGGCGTCAAGCCCCACGTCGGGCTCCATACAGGGAGCCCACTTCTCCCTTCAGCCTCTGGATCTCTTTCTCTCTTTCATGAATAAATAAGTAAAATCTCTTTAAAAAAAAAAAAAAAAGATTAAACAAAACTGAGTGATAGAGGTCAAATCTTTTATTTAGCTAACCATCAATTTAAACAGAGCTGTCTTATTAGCCAACTTTAATCAATTTCACCTAACCAATCAGGAAGCAAACATTTATCCATGGACCCAACCATTCAGGAAGCTATTACTGTCAACCCAGCACAAGTCTGAGGTTCAAACTGTGTTCCTGCCATTTGCCCAGCTCGGGCAGTAGGGAGGAAAAAGATCAGTTTGACATGGCTCAGTCCTTTGTTTTCTGTTATATTCAAAGAGGACAAAAAATAATTCCCAAACAACTTGCTCTGATTTATTTTTGTCCTACCAACAGTCCAAACTTCATCTGGCTTATTATTTTAATTTAGACACAACCCCTGTCATAACCAGGAATTCTTAATAAATTCCTGATGAATTCTATTTGGCCTTTATAATTCATGACTTTCTCCTACTTCCTACTTAAAGAAATAAGAATGGCAAATAATTTCTGAACACCTTCCTCTTAACGTGTAGTTTATAATTCTATTCCACTCTTTCATCCCATCTTTTAAAGAAAACTGCTTAAATTTGTTTTGTGAATACTGTCAACCTAAGAAAATTCTGAACTGGTTAGGTGCAACTGCCATACTAATTTGAGAATTCAGTCAGCTTCTAATTTCACAGAAGGCGATCATCTAGATCTAATCAATATGTTAATCAATCAGCTGCCTCCATTAGGATATGAATGACTCTCTGTGGAGTAGTAACTGGTGATGCTCAGGAGAAACAGGATTTACTACTCCTCTGAGTATGTATTCAAATAATAAGGTAAGATTTCATCTGCTTTCAGCAGAATTCTTTTCTAAGGAGGGTGTTTCAAGACACATCATTTTAAGGGACAAATAATACTTCCCAGCACAGTGCCAAGGCTAGCAAAGGAGAACTGCAAAACATTCTTGTTTTTTTTTCTGTGAAGAAAAAACACTCCTCTTTGCATACAGTTTTCCAAAGGACCAGAGCCAGTGTTCATTGGCTTATTTGCAGGCTGAGAATATTCTAGCTCATGTTAAGATTTTCTGGACAGAAAAAGGAATAATAAAAACTACTGTTTGAATTCAGTCTTTCTTAAAAGACAATTTGTCTTCTCAACGAAACAAAAGGAATCAATATCATAGTGAAAACTTGAAGCTCACGGATGAATACCTCACTCTGATTTTTGGCTTTCACATGTTTTGCTTGCTTGCTTGCTTGCTTAAGGTAACATTCCAAAGACAATGTTGTTTCTAGGTTGTTTTAAAAGAAAAACTAACTTTATTCCACAATATACTTCAATATTTCTTATTACAGAAACATAAATGCACTTTTAGAGTCTAATTTACCAAGAAACATAGTAAAGCAATAAAAACAAATCCAGCTTCACTTACTAGAAAGTTGTAATACCGGCATTTTTACCTTCTCTGTTTACCTACTCAACTCTTACAAACAAACTACCAAGAATACAAATCAAAACAGAGTATTCATACTTCTGAAATGTTTATTAAAAATAATTTCTATTAATAATAGTAATTGGTAAGTATCTGTTAAGTCCAGGTGTTTCACCTGTCACAGCTTTAATAGTCAACAACAATTCTGCAAGGCACTCCTATTCCCAAGAGCACACCTAAGAAGGTGGAGCAGATTTCTGAACTCCAGGGGCCTGAACCCACAAGCCCATGTTCTAACCACCAAACCACACAGCCCTAGAATGCTGCCTCTCCTGGAAAAGCCATCAACCACAGAAACACGTGTGAGTGCACAGAAGCCGACATTTTTCCCTACCCAACCACACCTGAACCCTGCCTCTTCTCACGCTCTCCACGGCAGCCATACTAGCCTTCCTTTAGGTCCCAAATTCACCAAGGCCATTCCTGTCCAACATTACAACCATGAACTAATATTTAGCTAGTCACCCAGTTTTTTAAAGTGCCAGTAAAAAAAGTTTAATGACTGCTCTGATGTGGCATACTTTCTGTGACAAAGAGGACTTCTGTTTGATAATTACTGAAGACATTAATTAAATGTACTTGTTTGCAATGTAGATTTAGAAACTTGTTTTTATAATTCAGAGGCCCTAGGGCAGTATTTTGAGATAAAAAGGTTCTTTCTGCAATCCTACATCTGAATTAGCAACAGGAAGTGAGGGAAAATGAAGGTGGGAAAAGGAGGGGAGCAGGCGTGAGAGGCATGAGGTTATCATCATGGACCAAAAAGTGACAAAACTAAGTGTTAATGAGGGTCAAAAAATAAAAGTAAAAATGGAAGGAAACAAAAATATAGGGCTCCAGGCTTAAGCATTACACTTCGGTTTTGGGGTTGTTTTTCTTTTAGATTTTATTTTTTTATTTATTTGACAGAGAGAGTACAAGCAGAGGGACCAGTAGAGGGAGAAGCAGGTTTCCTGCCGAGCAGGGAACCCAATGCGGGGCTCAATCCCAGTACTCTGGGATCATGACCCTAGCTGAAGGCAGATGCTTAACCAACTGAGCCATTCCGGTGCCCCTATATTTTGATATATTAATATCATGACTGACTGATGGTTCTCAATCTTAAAGCATTATGTAGTACTATTCAATTCATAATCTTCAAATTCATTTTAATACTATCAGCATTTGCCCCATACTCATAAAGTCTAAGGACAACCACACATTTTTTTTAATTACCATGAATTTTGGAGTACCAACTATGTATCCAGTACTGTGATGGGCATGAGGAACAGATACAGGAATAACAAAAGACAGAGTTCCTTACATATTTCTCTTAATAGACACAGTCATAACACGTTACAAATCAACATGCTTTCATTGAGCATTTACTGAATGTTAGGCATTCTGGATATAAAATGCTCTGAAAGCATTCAGAAGCTCAAGAGAAAGACAAAATAAACACACCAGAAACAAATACAGACTGATTTAAAACATCAAGTCATCAAATACTGAATCACCAAACAGAGAATGTAAGTGATCTAGTAAGAGAAAAATAATTATGGACTGGAAAAGCTTCATGGACAAGAAGAGCTGAGTTGGAGTTTGAGGGAGTTACGGATAAGACAGAGGAGTTGGGGCTCGGCCACTGAGGACAGAACATGTCAACAAATTTAAAATTTGCTTGGAGTTAGGACTTAGTGCAGGATATAACATTTTGAGCCTACCATGGCTTTTTAGTTAACAGAAATCCAACCAGAATTTGCTGAGGCAAAAATGGGAATGTATCAACTCATACAAGGAAAGGCCGTACAAGCAAAACATGAGGATAACAATTATCTGGACAGATCTTGGGAATGACTGAAACCAGGAACTCCATCTGTGTTGTTGGCTCCACCCTTTCCGTTCACAGGCTACTGGTTCTGTCCACGTAGATGACAACTCTTTGGTTTTACATCTCACCATTTCCACCATCAAACATGGATGGATGAGGGCAGCAAAAAGAAAGGGGAAGAGAGGTACCAGACAATTCTATATATGACCGCATAGAAGTTACATGTAGAGTGTTGACCTTGGGTGGTAAGAAATGACCAAGGAACCAAGTAACTGGAAGCCTGGCAGAACTTCCCATTTTGGAAAGTCCCATAACTGACTAGAATGTTACCTTTATACAAAGCACAGTCCTACCACAATGTGGTGTACATGCAATATAAATAAAATGTTATTTGCACAAATATAACAAAGTGAACCCTTAAGAATTTGCCACATACAATCGATCATTTGTTACTCGAAGCTCTACCTTTTCCTCATTTTTATATAGTTCACTAAAGAGTTGTTCCTTATTTCGCCATTTCAAAAGAATGATTACTTGTCCATCAAAAGTTACCTAGATGCTAAGAGAGGCACACTGAAGCTTTCAGGGATGAAAAGTCAGGATACCTATGACTAAGTGTCAATTGGTTCCACAATACCGAACGCACTCACGTGTATAGAGATAAAGCAAATTGTAAGACATAAGGCAAATATGACAAAATTTTGACAACTGTTGCATCCCAGTGAAGGATATGTGGATATTCATGATACTTCAATTTTTCAGTATATGTCAAATTATTCATTATAAAAAGCTGGAGGGAAGTAGAGGCCTGACAGAGGACTCCAAATTTTAATGACCATATAATGAAAGCTTAAGAAAAGGAAGCAATGTTGCAAGAAGATGCATGCAGCACAGGTATGGTCTGCCTTGGAGGGAATGAACAGCAAGACCTACTCAGTTATTGTAATAGACCCAACGTATGGAGTGGGGGCCTGGGCAGAGCAAGTGGCTGCGAGAGTAAATCAGAAGGAGCAGACACTAACAACACTGTGATGGGTACTTAAAAGAACTCATGGAGTGGGGGCACCTGGGTGGCTCAGTCGTTAAGCGTCTACCTTCGGCTCTGGTCATGATCCTGGGGTCCTGGGATCGAGCCCTGCATCGGGCTCCCTACTCGGCAGGAAGCCTGCTTCTCCCACTGCCATTCCCTCTGCTTGTGTTCCCTCTCTCGCTGTGTTTCTCTGTCAAATAAATAAAATCTTTAAAAAAAAAAAAAAAAAGAACTCATGGAGTGATGAGTGAGTGAGAAGGAGAAGACCGAATCAATAGTGATGCCGGGTTCTCCTCATCAGAGGATTGGAGAAAGGACTGAAATAGACACAATGGGAGGGTGGGGGTGGGGAAGATCTGCTGGGTTAAGACAAGGTCTTCCACTAAATAGATTTATATATTGGCTTTTCCATGTAAATACAGTTCACATTTCGAATGGTGGGGCACAGAGTACAACGGGAAAAGGGATCCCTGAGAGACAACACGCCACACAAGCAACCTAAGAGGCAAACACACTGGGGCTGGAGCCCAGGGGAGGACAGCCCATATGCTCTCCCTGGTAAGCCACCTGTTTCGGTGTCTCAATCCCCCTAGCCTGAAGATTTACAACATTTCAGGAGCTTAAAGAAAATTCAAAAGCTGCATGGTGAAATGCTTTAGGTGGCAAGAGCAAACTTCAGTTATATCCACAAACATACATCAATGTATCTAACCTAAGTAGATGTGATGCCCTTTCTCTTGCTTTAACGATTTTCAGCTAAATGGCCTCGTTTTTTTTTTGTTTTTTTTTTTTGCTAAATGGCCTCTTGCTAGGAGTCCATCTCTAGCTTAACCTTAACAGAAAAACCTCATGGATACATAAAATTCCTACCTATTAAGGGGTCATAAACTTTTGGATTTAGCAAAAAACCAAGCAACTGCTTTGTGTAATTACATTTTTTAGAAGTCTCAGTTCGGATGGCCAACCATAATCATCAACAGGATATATTTTAAATAGCTCACTTCTTTTGGTGAGCTGTGGAAATGGAATTTGGGGTCATTGATGGGGAGAGAAGAGGAGCCACGTCGTTTTCACGACAGATTTGGGAAATGGCCCCCAGGCTGGCACAGATGGGAGAGGAGGAGGTCCTGGGAGACAGGGAGACACAACCGGTCTGTTGTGTTCATGCTGAGGACTGACATGTTGAGAAAACAGCACAGTGCGGTCAAGGTGGTGACAGCCCAGCAGTCTTCAGGGCAGAGTGTGCCTGCTGAATATCAATGTAAAGGCGGAAGGGACCGACTGCGGGGTCACAGCAGATCCACAGTGAAAGAAACGGGCTTACACTTGAATTCTGGATTCAATTCCTTTAAGACAGGCGTGCATATCATCAGTCTGTCTTCAAGAAGTTTGCGGGCATTGTGAAAGAAGCGACATTTTTTTTTCCCTAAAAATCTCCAAATGATGAGCCATAGAAGTAGGAAATCAAATTCCAGAGAATAGCAAAGATAAAGGGGAATTGAATTATATTGTTGTCACAGAAAGAAATGGGAAAAAATTCAAATCAAAAATAAGAAAATAATGTCATCCTTTTGCTTTTTTACATCCCTTTGCAACTCACTTTAAGTGTGCTTTCTTCCAGGAAACAGGCCAAATGATTTTCCTCAAACCTGTGTCTCCACAGTATCCTCTACACTCCTGCAACATAGCACTTACCACACTCTACTATTAGTTATGGTCTCTTTATCTACAGCCCCACTGGGTGAACCCTGCAATCGGTGGTGATGGAGTGCCTGGCAAATGGTAGGTACTCAGTGAGTTTCGTTTAAAAAAAAAAAAAAGGTAAATGAAATCAGTCACTGTAGGAATCTTGTATATCATCTCCAGCCCCACATATAAGCCAACATGTTGTACTGAATTTGCATAAATACATTCCTCTTTCTGGATTTTTTTTTTTTTTTGAAACCAGGCATTCTCAGGGTGCCTGGGTGGCTCAGTCATTAAGCGTCTGCCTTCAGCTCAAGCCATGATCCCAAGGTCCCAGGATCAAGCCCCATGTCCTTGTTCCCTGCTCATCAGGAAGCCTGCTTCTCCCTCTCCCACTCCCCCTGCCTGTGTTCCCTCTCTTGCTGTCTCTCTCTCTGTGTCAAATAGATAAGTAAATAAAATCTTTAAAAAAAAAAAGTGAAACCAGGCATTGTCTTGATCCCAAATATATACACTTTGGCCACTTCATTCTGAAAGTCCTACAGCCTTTTCCCTATATAATATCCTTTTCCTATATATACTCTCTAGAGAAGCCAACTCAAGCATGGGAAAGAGAGAAGGTATTCAATTAAATATTTCTCTATATGGAGTCATTCACGTATTCAGTAAATATTTACACAGGAATACTACGATCCAGCAATCGCACTACTGGGTATTTACCCTAAAGATACAAATGTGATCCGAACAGGCACGTGCACCCGAATGTTTATAGCAGCAATGTCCACAATAGCCAAACTATGGAAAGACCCTAGATGCCCATCAACAGATGAATGGATAAAGAAGATGTGGTATATATATACAATGGAATACTATGCAGCCATCAAG
>CM053605.1:39801939-39875177 GCA_028646535.1 Procyon lotor
CGGCCGGGCGGGGGTGGTGGGGTAGGGATAGGGTGGCTGGGTTGTGGACAATGGGGAGGGTATGTGCTATTAAGTGCTGTGAAATGTGTAAGCCCGAAGATTCACAGACATGTACCCTGGGGCAAATAATACATTATATGTTAATAAAAATTAATAATAAAAAAAAAATTTACACAGGAATACAACCCCAATCAAAACAATTATTGTACCTGGCCTCATCTGACTTCTAATCTAGAGAAGACAAATCTGGAAACACAGAATGGGTGTCTAGTTACAAATCAACTACATGCCTTGAATAAGTATAAGGAGGTGCTTATGAGAGCACACAATAGAGGAACCTAGCTGAGTTTGGAAAGTCAAAGAAAACCTGTTTAAAAGAAGGAGCATTTAAGCGAACATCTGAAGTTTGAATGCAATTAGCCAGGTGAATCTGTGTGTGTGTGTGTGTGTAAGTATCAAAGTCCCTGAGGTACAAAATTGGCCACACTCAAGGCAAAGAGAGCTGGAGCTGAGCCTGGAGTGGTGAATCCCGCAAAGCCTTGTCGGTCACGTTAAGACCTTTGACTTGGTTCTCAATGTCACGGGAAGCTTGATCAGATTTTTATTTAAAAATAAAATAACCACTACAGGGTGGGGAGCAGATGATCCCCATGGATGCTCTGGGGAATATGGATTTTTGAATGGACACACACGAGGCCGTTAGTACGCTAACCTGTAGAGCATGAGAATAACCCGAGCCGGAGCAGTGGCAGGGAAGATGGAGAAAAATTAACAGATGAGGACTACTTGGGAGATAGACTCGGAATTTGGGAACTGACTGGATGAAGAGGAGGGTGGAGGAAATGGCAGGACAGTACCCTCAACTTTCCTTCGTTGGCCAAGTGAGGCACTTCATTGACTTTTAATAACAAGGAAGGAAGGGAGGGAGGGAAGGAGGGAGGGGGGGAAGGAAGGAAGGTTGGTTAAGGTGGTCAAAGTTAAAAACTTCCAGTTATGAGATACATAAATTCCGGGGATTATAGTTAAAGAAAAAAAAGCAATGAAGGAGATTTTTCAATTCTGGAAGGAGTGTGAAAAAAATCATGGGTTGTTTTAGACATGCTTACGCTGAAATACCTGTGATAGAGCCACATAAAGATGTCAAAGTAACTGGTGGATATATTCAGGAGTGAGCTCTGGGGAGTCTTAGCATACAGATGGTATTTAAAGCAACTTAAGTGGATGAGATCACCTCATGAGAGGGAAGAGAAGAGAGTCAGAGAATGTTAAATAAAATGAAAAAAAAATACCTTTTCCATTTTTAGGTTTTAGAATATAAAGATATTTTAATTCCCTATATATTACAGTATCAAACACTTTATGGTTGTAAAATTAATACTCAAGTGTCTCTTTTTAAAAACAAACACAACAGGGGCACCTGGGTGGCTCAGTGGGTTAAAGCCTCTGCCTTCAGCTCAGGTCATGATCTCAGGGTCCTGGGATCGAGCCCCGCATCAGGCTATCTCTGCTCAGCAGGGAGCCTGCTTCCCCCTCTCTCTCTCTGCCTGCCTCTCTGCCTACTTGTGATCTCTCTCTGTGTCAAATAAATAAATAAAATATTTTAAAAAATAAAAAAAATAAAAACACAATTATTGCATAGCCAATTATGCAAAGCTACAGGCTTGATACTATATTATTGATAAGAAACGCCGATAGGGAGGAAAGGAGAGTAGACTGGGTCAGCCGATTTTCACGTGCCTTTGTTAGACCTATCTTCAAGCTGCTGGATCCGAGATGGGCCCCACATACAGTCCCACCAAGAGTTCCCGACCAGAGCCGGTCCTTGTGTACACGGGGCACAGTGGTCAGTTAAGACCTGGATTCGGCAGGGGTGCCTCTTTCTATTTTGCCTCCATGTCCATGCCCCGTGCTGTTCTCTGAAGCTGCAACTTTCCAAGTTGCAACACATGCTATTATTTATCTTTGGAATATCAGAATGTGTTGAAATACAAATCTCTCCATTTGGATTTTCAAATGAAAGAAAAATTCTGCAATACAAAGCTGTTCCTCAAGACAAAGAAAATTCTTCACTCTGCTGTGCACTCTTCGTAGAATCTCGCTTTTCCAATGTAATCGGTTATTAGTGAAACCAGGAAAGGCATGAATCAAAAAAAGTGAGTAGAAAAATATAGGTTTCAGTGAGTTTAGGAACAATATTAATTTTGAAAGCCCAGAAGAGCACCGGTAATGAAAGCAGCAAGTTCAGCTGCTGGCAGACTTAAATCACTGTAAGCCAAAATGACTATTTTGACCCCAAAACTGCTTAAAGACCAAAGATTAATACATGTTTCATGGGGTGGGTAAAGGCTTAGGTTTTTATAAATGCCTTCTTGGGGAATTAATAACAACCCGGGTAGGTTCTCATCTGCTAAAACTGATTGAGGTTTATAATCAGGCCTGGAGGGATTAGATGACTCACAAAATCATCAGAGCCCTTATTAAGATTATTAACTTAATCTCAGTGACCCCATCCTTCCGTGGAATGGCCAAAAGCCAAGATACAGAGTTTCTGGGTTGAGTGCCAACAAATTCTGAACAGAGGGTTTTTGCAGGTATAAGGTATCCCACCAGGTTATTATGTAACGAAACCTGGATATAAAGCAATCCAGAGTCATGGGCTTTAGCAAAAGAGATCTGTGGCGTACTGGTAGCCATTCTACAGAAGGGATGGAAAGCCAGAGGATGAAAGGACTGACCAAGGCACATGCATCCTGAGCCACCAGTCCTTGTAAGGGTTAAGGCTTTCCGGAGGATTAGTTATGCTGCTGTCACATTTACTAATTTTACCCATCACATGTGCACAGCAACAGAAACTTCACATGTTAAGAACATACAAAACTTTTATTTGAGTCTGAATGTTACCTTTGTCCTCTTCTTACGGAGTCCTCTCACAAAGGCCTCATTAACAAGGGTCGTTTTTCTTAACATTTCTGAGGTCAAAGATTCCTTTGAAAATCTTAGACTCTGAATACTAGATAATTGCAGATTGCATCATTAATTTCAGGCTCTCCATGAACCTCCTACACCCTTCCCCTCGCTGCTTAGCCCCTTGCACACAGTCGCACCTCGTGAGTACTCTCAACTCCCGTGAACTTACTTACCTGACGCCCCTCACACTCATCACAGTGAGCTCGAGTACTTCTGCCTCCTTTCTCTTCAGACTCCAAAGTCTTCACCTCCTACGTTTTCACATCCCACTTAACCCAAGCTTTATTAATTCACAAGACCTTCCCTCTTCGAAATACTATGATACAGAAGGAATTTTAAAATACACATTTCTTTTGATTCTTCTCATTCACAAACTTGAATCAGTTGACAGGGAAAGCTTAGATAAAAATATTCACTCATCTTAGTTGTATTTACTGTGAGGGGAGGGAAATCATCAGATTATCCTTAACACTCAGCTTCATCAGACTTTGTAACTGCCAGGGGCTACCACTTCTTTTCAGATATGGATGTGTTCTAGCTTATGTCAGATACTTTTCAAACACTGCCAGGGCAAAGCACTTAGGGAAAGGTCATTTCTACCTCATTCTAGTGCCAAGAGCATAGGATTTCAAGAAGGCTTACTATAATCGGCAAAGTGAAAAATTTGTATTTTTAATTATTACCTATTTTAATTGATATTAGACACTGTTCCACTATAAGTAGCACTGGAAGATCAGATGAGTTGTTTCATATATTACTAAGAAATATTTTTTTGCTTATGATTATGAATGAGAGTTAAACTCAGGTTAGTTTAGGAAGTATTAAATCATGGCTTTTCTGCTAAAAATCCAAAATCTAATAGCACAAATATATCAGAAACTATATTTTTGGAAGTACTTATTTTATGAAGCGAAAGTATCTGTCTGTAAATGTAAGTCTTTAGAATACACCAATTTATTTAAATATAAATAAGTAGATTTTTTTTTCTAACTTCAGGTATACAAATTGAATTAATCATAATTTGTGTTTCATGACATACTCATATCACTGATTCGTGTATGGTTTATTTTAGTGAAATATTTAAATATATCCTACTATTCCCATTATTCTTGGTGACATTTTTTTCCTTTACATAAAAAGTATGGCCCCCCTATTTTCATTTTTACAATAAATAGATTTTCTTTTGGTAACTTTGGTAATCTTGTCTCAGTCACCCAGACATTTATAAACTCTACTCATATAAACATGAAAGAACATGTTCAAAGTTTTTGAAGAACCATAATGCATTTAACTATATTGAGCATATTTTGACAACTTAATTTCCGTCTTTTCCAAAAACAGGCGAGTAATCAAGGGTGGAATGGGCCACAAAATCCAGTAAGTCAGTAAATCAGAAACTCCAAGACACTTCCAACTTCTATACAGCTCCTGGTTATTGTTAATCCATTAGGAAAAACAAATCCATCTATCCATCCTGTTTCTCTTTCTCTTACAATAAAGCAGAGGAGTAGTTAGGTAGGAATAAAACCAGGGATACTGGATTTATTTTATTTGAGAGAAGTCAACTGGCATGGAATTGTACAATATCCCTAGAGTACCTTCCCCAGAGATAAACCAGGGTCCTCACAACATGAGCACTGGTTTGAGACTGGACATTTCTATCAGCTTCCAACTAACTAGTCACCTAAAACCAACTAGCATTTAGGGCCATAGATAAGAATTGGTATTGCCTTTCCTGTGTGTTTTAAATGTCGACAGAACGAACAAGTGAATTAAAACTATGTGGTTTTTTGGGGCGCCTGGGTGGCTCAGTGGGTTAAAGCCTCTGCCTTTAGCTCAGGTCATGATCCCAGGGTCCTGGGATCAAGCCCCGCATCACAGGGAGCCTGCTTCCCTCTCTTTCTGCCTGCCTCTCTGACTACTTGTGATCTCTCTGTCAAATAAATAAATAAAATCTTTAAAAAAAAAAAAAAAACTATGTGGTTTTTAAATAACATTTCTTTACTGAACAGAAACAAAATTGAACTGAGTACAATAACTTATAATACAAATGAATGTTAACTTTTGAATTATTTCCTAAATTATGATATAGAAACCTCCTTCAGAAAAATGCACATTAAATAGAAATCAAGATCTTACTCACACATAAATGAAATTCATTTTAAATCTTAATTTCTGTGCAAGACATAGAACCTTAACACGGATATCTTAACAGGCATTATCAACTAAAGGTTTCAGAGAAGCTTAATACAGTATTGGGGTGAGTTACAGTCTGGGTTCACCAGATCTCAGCAGGAGATTTGATACGTTAGTAAGGACAGAAAATGATTACCGTTTCCTTGACACACTCTACCCCACACGAAATGAAATACCCTACTCAGAATCACTCATTTTAGGCCCAAGTGAACTACCAAGTACTTAAGAATACTGCCTGGTCCTAATGACACAAACAGTAGTTAAGAGAATTTAAAAGGCAGACAATGGGCTATGTTTTAGGCTTACTGATTGTGCTTACACAAAAGGTGAACTAAAGAGACATCTCCAAACAATCTTCAAAGCATACAGAGGCTGTTTCTGAAGCTTATGATGTACTGTATCACAACACATAGCTTTCAAAGTTTTAGAATTTTCCAGGTAATTACTACAAAGTATACTTTTTACCAAGAGCAGATGGAAAACGTGTTTCCATGTCCTACCTAAGGCAATCTGGACAAAGGAAATTAAGACACATTACAATAAGCCAAGAGAATGAATGACAATGTTGCAGCTAACCTAGTTGGACAGAACGTTGAAAGAGAATCGAGTTCAATATTTATATACTCCACTGCAGGGGGGAGAGGGGAGTTGTGTTTCAAAAAAAATATTTGGTTGTTTCCGTTCAGTCACATTAAAAACATTACAAAACCACCACCAAAACAAACTGAACTCAAATTCAACACAATGGCATGTGTTTTTCAATGAGTAATCAACACCAAGAAGAGCTCCCTTTGGTTACTAAAATCCTGGAAAGAAATCATAATTACCTCATCTGGGAACATGGCCTTTAAAGCATGAGTACTTCAGATAGAACGGTCCATTTCTAATCCCACTTCCACTGATTTTCAAATTCATTGAAATAAGAAAAAAGGTAAATAAATGCTTTCATGGATGGGAGATTTCAATCAGGTTTCTTTAAATCAACAAGTTTAAATCAAGTTATTTGAATTTAATAGAAAGTATAGTTAGGAGAAGGAAGGGAAAAATGAAGGGTGGGGGGAATCAGAGCTGGGGAAGCTGATAGTCTCTCAGAGCATAAGAGACTGTGGGCTCCAAGAAACAAACTGAGGGTTTTAGAGGGGAGAAGGGAGGGGTGATGGTAGGCCCAGTGATGGGTATTAAGGAGGGAACGTATTTCACGGGTGATATACAAACGTCATGGAACAGTACTTCAAAAACTAATGATGTACTGTATGGTGACTAATTTAAAAAAAGGTATACAGTAATACTCTATATCAAATTTCATAATTTTTAAGTTAAATGTTATTAAGTGTGGTGGTTCCAGCTATATAGAATAGGGGAAAAAGTGTTTTAACTTCTAAGCGTACCACTTGGCCCAGCAATTTCCTAGGCATTTACTGAGGAGATATGAAGAGGTACGCACCCAGCGATTTGTCCAGGAATGTAGCAGCTTCATTTACAATAGTCCAAACTGGAAATAACCCCAATAGCCATCAATAGAAGGAAGCGATAAACCAAATTGGAGTAATTCCTATGATGGACTATGGCTCAGCAGTAAAAAGAAAAACTACGGAACATGCAACAATATGGACAAAACCTATGGAAATTAGACTGAGCTAAAGAAGCCAGACACAAAAGAGTACATGCTATATGATTTTATTTTATGGGGCTCTAGAAAATGCAGAAAATTAGTCTATGATAAAAATAATTAAAACAGAGGGTGCCTGGGTGGCTCAGTGGGTTGAGCCTCTGCCTTCGGCTCAGGTCATGATCTCATGGTCCTGGGATCAAGCCCCACATCAGGCTCTCTGCTCAGCGGGGAGCCTGCTTCCCCCTCTCTCTGCCTGCCTCTCTGCCTACTGGTGATCTCTCTCTGTCAAATAAATAAATAAAAATCTTTTTTAAAAAATAATTAAAACAGTGTTTGTCTCTTGATAAGGGACAGGGATTGCCTGGGAAGGAGCAGGGGGAAACTTTCTACAATGATGTAAAGGTTCTCTGTCTTCATAGGGTTGATGGTCAGTCACATGAGCCTATCCATTTGTCAAAAATATAAAATAGTACACCTATGATATGTACATTTCAATGTATGTACATTCCCCCGCCACCCCTCCCCCAAAAAATCCCACACAGCAGAAATGGGTGCATGTGTGTGTGAAACAAGTGCAGCAGAATTCAGCTACTATTACAGTTGGGAGCCTGGTATGAGCTTTTTAAATGCTGTTGTGTTTACTTCCTGTATATTTGACATTTTCCAAAATAAAAAGGCTAAAATATGTATCAGTGAAATGTACAATCAAAAATTTTATACCATGAATATATATCTCTCAAGAAGCTTTTTCTGTATGCATAAGACATTTATAAAAATACATGGAGGTGCCCTGTGTCTGCACTTCATGTGGAGAATTTGAAATGGAGCTCATTATTTTCTCTGGCTCCCCTCGCCCCACCCCCAGCAGGCCTCCCATCTAATGGGCCATCAGAGTGAATAGGATATGGTTTCTCAGCTAACACCAGCCCCCAAATTAATTCTCCCCTGGTCTCTCAAATATTTATTTCTAACAAATACTGGTGCAGATGGAGAAATCCGAGCTGCTGCACACACTGAAGTAAACAACGGATTTGGTAGATCTCAACCTTAGTATTTATTCTCTCTGCTCTCTAAAGATGGTGTTTTATAAGTTAATGAGAAAATGAAAATTCACTTTTTTTTACGTTCTGATTATTTCAATCTCCTATTCAACTTCTTTACCTTCACTTTCTAATTTCTCAGGAATACAAAGAGATATAAATTTTCAGAATAATAATATCCAGAGAATACGAACCAAGGTCAATGCTCAATTTCTCTAGTATGGACTGACAAGGATCAGTCACGTACCAGTCACTAAATATGCCATATTAGTTTTCAAAGTTTTGCTTGTGACAAGTTTTTCACATAACGTGTCCAAAGAATCAGAAGCGCCAATCAGAGTCAAAGAATTAACTCAAGCTCTATAACAACTATTTAAAGGTATATTAATACCTCTTAGGTCATAAGAGGATTGTAGGTGCACAGGATGTAATAAGTGGAGATGTAATAAGTGGACTCACGTATTGGCATCAATCAGTTCTCTATAGTCGGAATAGGATAAACACTGAAATTAGCTAAAACTAAAGACCTAACTTCATGTAACCTCCACTTACAAATATTTCTACCCAACATTCCTTTATTTTAACATATCCCTCGCTAAATTCCAGTGCAGAACTTCACAAGATGAGGAAATAGCAAACACTCGGAAAGGATCAGAAAGATCCTTGATGCCAGCATTTTTGTTTATTCATTTATTCATTCATTCACTCATTCAACAAATTCATCTGTGCCTGTGTACAATGGATGCTCTTCTAGGTCTTTGAAATATATAGAATAATTTAACGTAATAGTGAATAGAACAAAGTTCATGTCCTCATGGAGCTTTTGTTCTGGAAGGAGGAGGCAGGCTTATAGGAAGGGCTGAGGGTAAGTGCGAGAGAGAAGCAGCAATACAAGAAGGCATGAAGATTACCATTTAACTGAGCTGGTCGAGAAAGGCTTCTTTGTGACAAAGATATTGAGCAAACCTCAGGAAAGTGAAGTTTCAGAATTCTAGGCAGAGAAAGTGGCAAGGGTAAAGGTCCCACACAGGAGCCTACTTGCAAAACGAAAGACACAGGGAGCCAGTGTGGTGTGGATGCACTGGAGGGAGTCAGGGTCATAGAAGTGAGAGATAGGAGGGGGAGGGGCGCACAGGGAAGATCTAAGCCTCCGTGGGCCATTTTCAGCGTCTGGACATCTAGTGTGAAAGAGAGGGGCAGCCAACCAGAGGACTGTGGGCACAAATGATCCCATGGAATGTTTTTCAAAAGATCATTAGCTGTGAGAGGAGAACAGACACTAAAGGAACAAGCTGGAAACAGGAAGACCAGTTCAATCCATCACAATGTGCTCCGAGGAATATTTTAACTCATTTGTTTATAGGTTGTATTTCGTTAAAGGACACAATTATTCCAGTAACTAAAACCGCAATCAACTGAATTGCTCTCTTGTTTGCCACTGGCTTTAGAGAATTAGTTTTTGAGGGAAAGCAAGATTTATAATCGGTTACTTTTTAGGCTCTGGTTTGATCTGCTTGATACTAATTCCTTCATTTTGATTAACCTAATATGTAAATAAGACAAAAACTGCGAGTTTCCCAAACAACCTTTTTCGAAAATATTTTCACAAATATCAGAAAACAAGTATTTTAATTTGCAGCTCGATACAAAAGTTTTCCTATGATTGCAGTTTTTCATAACCTTCATCACAGCATACAACATAGTAGTAAAAACCCATTTAACTAATTAATATTCCTGAAAGAAGATATATCAAAATAAAAATACATTGCAAACCAAAGAATCCATCAACACTCAGAATTGTTTTGTCGTTAATTTCTGAAATCCCTCTCATGATGAAGACAGGCTCTCAATTGCTCTTCTATCTTTAATTTCCTTAAGTTTAGCAAATAGCACATCTCACAGCAGCCCTCGCCCAAACCATGTTGGTAGCACTTCCAGTTATAAAAAGCTAGCTAGGAAAACCATCACATACAGCATATCTTTCAGGACTTGTAACCACACTTGAGTGTTATTAATTGGTTTAAGAGGGTGTCAGAAACACATGCTTTCCTGCACACTTTGGTGATTTCATCCTAAGCTCAGAGCACTCAGATAAATTAAATCATCCTGTCTGTCATGAATCGCAGCTGGCATGCCTGAGTATTGCTCTTTGACGATGAGCTAGCAGTACAAAATAAGATGCTGATTCCACTCTCTAAAATCTAATTTTCAACATCTTGTATATTACCAGGCTGGATTTTAAAACAAAAACAAATGTTAAAATATAATTCACTTTGGGTTTGTAGGAAACTAAGCCCACTTGCCAAAAAAACGGATGGCTTTCTTCCCTTCTAAATAGCAGGCAGCCTCTCTAGCAGGGAAGGGAACTGGGGTGGGGGTGGGGAGAGGTTATTAAAATGGATAGTCCAGCTTTCTGTTTACCCATCCAGCTTTAATGGGGGAGGGAGGGAAGAGGCAGGAATTGAGGTACTGTTACAGCCACATATTCTATGGTGTATTTCCTCACCCTCACTGAATAGCGTTAAGAATCTGCCTCATTAAGTTCTACTAACAAGTAAGGAGATTCCCCTCTCTGGAGGCAGGCTTTGCTGTACAAACATCACTACAGACTTTATCTGTCCACCCCTCCTTTTCCCTTTCCCTTCAATTACAATTCCTATTCCATTTTGTTTTATTTCATCTTATTATATTGAAGGAATTCTTGCAAACCGACTTAAATCCTTCCTGGGATAAGAAAAAGCCAGAAATGAAAAATAAAATAAATCAAGCTTTCTCCAGATCTAAATTTAAATGTAGCAGGCGGAGCTAGATGATGAAAAGGCGCGTGGGTGTCTATTGCAAGATGTTTCAGTCTCTAGAAAAGAAAAGGATAAAAAACAATGCTAAAGGGATTTGAGAAGCGTGTGTGTGTGTGTGTGTGTGTGTGTGTGTGTGTGTGTGCAGTCATTCCCAGGGCAGAGGGAAGAATTCAGAAAGAAGGAAGGGAAAAGAAAAAAGATCAATCGAGGCAGTCACTCACTCACCCCTACTCCTCCCGACCCCTCCCCACCCTACTGCAGTGCTCTGCTTTTCCCAGAAAGCTCACCACCCAAAGGGTAGCTTCCCGAAACCAGAGCATAGCCCGAGTCCTGGGCAGACAGTCTGGGGAGATCGGGAAGACGGGAATGGGTAGGGGCAAGCGACGGGAAGCGAGCTAAGGAAGGGGCGAGGAGGCCAGCACGCCCGCTGAGACTCCCCCGCGGTGATGGAAAGGCAGGGCCGGGCTGCCGAGACCTACCTGGAACAGTGACGGTGGAGGCTACCCCCGGCACCTCCGTCCTCTCCTCCTCAGCCTCCTCCCGCTGCCGCTGCTGCTGCTGCTGCTGGATGAGGCTGAGGTCAGAGCGGCTGAGCTCGGCTCTAGCCGCCGCGGGGACCAGCCGCGCCTTCAGCAGCACCGCGGCCAGGCCGAGCAGCAGGGTACAAGGGACGCGCCGGCTGAGCCTCGCCATGGCCGAGAGCCAGAGGGCCGCGGCGGCATATTGCGGGGCTCCCGGCGGCGGCGGACGCCCGGGCTGCGGGCTCCCGAAGCGCCCGCTCGCGCGGTCTGCCGCGCACGCCCTCACCAGGAGGAGGAGGGCGGGGAGGCGGCGCAGGGGAAGGGGGCGGTGGAGGAGGGGGAAGTTAGCATCCCGGCGCACGTGACGCGCGGGGCGGGGCGAGCCCGGAGCCCGCGGCCGCCGCTCAGCTGCCCCCCGCCGCGGAGCTGCTCCAGGGCACCGGCCCCGCGCGGTGCTGGGGCGCCGTGCCCGGTGGCGGCCTCCGAGGGTAAAGGAGAAAGAAGAGGCTTTCTGGGGGTGGGTCGGCGTTCGGATCCTCCAGCCCTACGGAAACACCGGGAAATTTTGCAGAAATGTGAATAAAATTCCCACCACCTGACCCCAAAGTAGAGGAGAAGGTGGTGTATGGGTTACTCTCCCAAAACACTTAACGCAGCACCCACCGATCAATTAGTCGGGACCTCTTAGCCATACAGGCTTTGCTGCATCACAGCCATGATTCATTAACAATTAAACTGCATTTCTACCGATTTTAACTAAACTTCCTCTTTCTGCTCAAGTGGGAATTTCTATGTTCTCAAACATTCTTAATTACATTTTGTCTGATGGTAGCATACACTTTTCCTTTGGTCAAAAACACATTTCCTAAATGAGTACTAGGTGCTTACTATGCGCTGGCATTTAGGCAGGTGCTTGAAATAAGCAAGATAAATACCTGCATTTTGGGAGCTCCTACCTGTTAGGGCAGAGAAATATATAAGCAATTATCCAGCGTGGTGGTTACCCCTAGAAACATACTACAAAACGTGCAGAGGTTGCACTGAATTTGGAAGAAATTAAATACGTATGGTATGGGAGCGCACTATGAAACACCAGGGAAGGCAGGGTTATAAAGAATAAGAGTTCCAGGGGCTCCTGGGTGGCTCAGTGGGTTAAAGCCTCTGCCTTCGGTTTGGGTCATGATCTCAAGGTCCTTGGATTGAGCCCCGCATCAGGTTCTCTACTCATAGGGGAGCCTGCTTCCCTCTCTCTCGCTGCCTGCCTGTCTGTCTACTTGTGATCTCTCTCTCTCTCTCTCTGTCAAATAAATAAATAAATAATCTTAAAAAAAAAAAAGAATTTGAGTTCCACACATAGGTACAACCGGTGGCCTAAAAACTGGAGAAGGCGTGTGCGCGCGCGCACACGCGCAAGCCCAGAGGCGTGCAATAGCACTATGTGCTTGGAAAATTGTGAGCAATGATTGTGACAGTGTATTAGATTGAAAGCGAGAATGAAAATGAGGTATTAAAAAAAATAATAATAGCAGGGCTCCTGGGATTGAGTCCCCCATCCAGCTCCCTGTTTTGTGGGAAGCCTGGTTGTCCCTCTCCCACTCTCCCGGCTTGTGTTCCCCCTCTCGCTGATTCTCTCTTTCCATCAAAAAATAAAAAATAAAATAAAAAATAATAGCAGACACTTCTATAGAGTTTACTGTTTCCAGGCACTATTTAACCACTTCATCTACATTAACTCCTACAATGGCTTACATGGCTACATAAGGAAACTGAAACGTACACTGCAAGTGATTATGAAGTAGTGAAAGAAATCAATCAGGGAACTGACTTGGTAGCTAGCAGTCAGCCTAACAGGATCACTTTGCTATCAGTATAGAAGATGGATTTCAGAAGGATAGATTGGAGGAAAGGTCAGTTTAGAGGTGTTCTCAAAAGCGGTAAGGAGACGCTTAAGTCTTGTGACACTGGAAAGGAGAGGAAAGGAATGGGAGATTCAGTATTTAGAGCTAGAATCAACAGAGAGAGTTGATTGGGTGGGGTAGGGAGAAGGAGAAAGACACCCTTTTTTTTTTTTTTTTAAGACACCCTTTTATAACACAAATTATCAGACTGAGATCTTGGGTGGCTGCTTATGGCATCATAAAGATTAATTGGTGATAAGGACTGCAAAATAGATGAGAAGCCCGGCGTGTTCAGTTGTGGTCTCTGTGTTTGGAGTGCCTGTGGACACTCCATACATCTCCTAGTATCATGTAAATGTAATCTGATTGTGACATCACATCATTTATTATCATAGTTGATTTAGCTGATTTGGTTGATTGGATTGTCCCATTCCACACTCACCATTTTTCTTTTCTTTTTTAAGATTTTATTTATTTATATGACAGAGAAAGAGAGAGCAGCACAAGCAGGGGGAGCGGCAGAAGGAGAGGAAGAAGCAGGCTCCCCACCAAGGAGGGAGCCTGTCTCAGAGCTTGATCCCAGAAGCCCTGGGAACATGACTGAGCCAAAGGCAGCCCTTAACTGACAGAACCACCCAGGCACCCAGACACTTACCATTTTTCTGCATGGTCCTCCCAATGTTTCCAACTTCCTGGAAAAAAACAAACTTCTCAGTAGTGGAAATTTATTCTTTGCTCTAGAGTATGAAAATAGAACCTATGTAACCACAAAGAAAATAATAATAATAATAAGCATTTTGTATATATTATCTCACTGTATCCTTAGAGCAATCCTACAAAAGAGCTTTCATTGTCCTGTTTAGCAAATTGGAAACACTAGGAATCAGAGAGTCTAGCTACTGTCTTGCCCAAGGCTGAGCTGGTAATATGGGACTTAATCTTTCTGCACCATTGAAAACTTTTACATGAGTTTGCATTGTTTTTTAGTGATTTTTAGACAAAAAGGAACTATGTGAGTTACATAAGTTTTGGAAAATAGATGCCAAACTGAGGCCCCTCACACTAAACACCATTGTTCCATCATGGCTTTGCCTTGCCTTTGTGAGCTGGAGCTACTGAGTGGGAGGCTGAACGCAGAAGGGTTTATTAGCCTCATCAAGCTGTTTTTGTTGCACATTCTTCCAAGTTACCTCCGCTCCCGGAGAGAGGAAAGGAGAATATGGAAACAGCTCCAAGAACCTGACTGGCAGATCAAAAGGAAAGGAATGTGGCCAGGATTTGTGTCATTTGTCTTATGGGGGCCAAGTCTTCTTTAATATGTTAGAAACTGACCTTCCCGAGGGAAAGCCACTAATTTCATAGAGGGCGAACATCAAATCAATCCTTCAATACTATGGACTGTTTAAAGAAATAAGCTTTGTTGGGGCGCCTGGGCGGCTCAGTCGTTAAGCGTTTGCCTTCGGCTCAGGTCATGATCCCAGGGTCCTGGGATCGAGCCCCACATCAGGCTCCCTGCTCAGCAGGAAGCCTGCTTCTCCCGCTTCCATTCCCTCTGTTTGTGTTCCCTCTCTCACTGTGTTTCTCTCTGTCCAATAAATAAAATCTTTAAAAAAAAAAAAAAGAAAAGAAAAGAAATAAGCTTTGTCTATCAAGATGGTTTTTAGATTATTTTATTTTTTTAAAGATTATTTATTTATTTATGTATTTGTCAGATTGAGAGAGAGAGAGATCACAAGTAGGCAGAGAGGCAGGCAGAGAGAGAGTGGTTAAGCAGAGAGCCTAATGCGGGATCCCAGGACCCTGAGATCATGACCTGAGCGGAAGGCAGAGGCTTTAACCCACTGAGCCACCCAGGTGCCCCTAGATGATTTTTAAATGCTCCATTACTCATACAGCTTATGTCTAATTTCTGTGCAATGTACAAAAAGCCATATTATCTGAGGCAACCAGGGCTAGTAGTGAATAAACAAAGTTGGCCAAGAGACAAAAAAAAATCAATATATCTTAAATATGTTTTAAACTGCTTTATTTTACTTTAAAATAAGCAAACGTACATGTATTTACCCATCTTCTGATGTAGAACCAAGATTTTTTTTAAGTATCTAACCACATTCTAGGGTTTGAAGTCATAAACCACAATTAACATACACCTCTATTACTTGTAGTTTAAGTGAAAGGAGTTCTTAAACACTCTTGACAAGCAATCTGAGTTACAAATCTTTCTATTTAAAAATTTTCCTAACTTTTACAATTTTTTCACCTGTTTAGTATTAAGCTCTGTTTTCATAGAAAAATACGCTTTATTCAAATTTTTTTTAAAGATTTTACTTATTTATTTGACAGAGAGAGATCACAAGCAGGCAGAGGGGCAGGCAGAGAGAGGGGGAAGCAGGCTCCCTGCTGAGCAGAGAGCCCGATGCGGGGCTGGATCCCAGGACCCTGAGATCATGACCTGAGCTGAAGGCAGAGACTTTAATCCACTGAGCCACCCAGACACCCTCGCTTTGTTCAAATTTATATTTTATCCATTCCTTAAAATACATAGAACTGGCAAAAACAAGTTTAGGAACAAATATAACTGACTTTTGGCACACACACACTAACTGGGGGAGCCAAACTAAGCAAACATTCAGGAAGCTGTACCCTGCTAACTGCGTGTGCAGTACATGTCAGTGTGTTTTACAAAGGAATGGAAGATGCCAGTGCCATCAGAAAGCAAAGTGTGTGTGTGTATATATATACACACACACAAACACATGCACACTTTATATATATATGTTATATGATAATTATTCCCTAAGACCTACTAGTACCTCCCAATTGCTCTTAACATGAGGTCCATAATCCCTAATAGACTTACAAATCCATTTACAATCCATCCTCTGATGACCCAGGCTCATCTTTTAATATTTGCTACATAAACACACACACACACACACCCACACACACACACACACACACACACACACACACACACTACTCCAGAGAGTAAGAAAACCAGAGAGAAAAAAAGGGATTTCTTTCATTTTCTTGACCTAGACTTCTTTGGGTTGCCCCTGGACCTTCACATATTTACTTCTTCTGCCTGGAACTCTACTCCCTCACCTCTTTAACTAGTAAGCTTCCATAGAGTGTGAGGGGTTAGTTTAGATATTACTTCCTTCAGAATACACTTGCCGACACTCTTAGCTTTGATTAGTGCCCCTCCTATGAGCTTTCACATCACCTCATATTTCACCTTTTCTGAATAATAGAATTCTATTATTTAAAATGGATACTGGGCGCCTGGTGGCTCAGTGGGTTAAAGCTTAGGCTCAGGATCTCAGGGTCTTGGGATCAGCCCCACATTGGGCTCTCTGCTCAGCGCGAAGCCTGCTCCCCCCTCTCTCTCTGCCTACTGGTGATCTCTCTCTCTCTGTCAAATAAATAAATAAAATCTTTTTAAAAATAATAAAATAAAATGGATACTAACTTGCCTGTGTCCTCACTAGTATATGTAAGTCTAGGGCAGGCGACTTGAACAGCCCTGAACGGGCTCTCGTGTTCACAGCTCCATCTCCAGCTCCTACCCCGATGCCTAACACTGCTTGTTGATTGCTTGCTTAATCAAATCAGTATATCAATGTGAAGAGGCAAAACTGTTGGTTAATGGGGGAAAGCCCTGACATCAGACTGCTCTGTTATCCACCACTCACAGGTATGTGATTTCCACAATATTCTAGGCCTCAATTTCCTCAGCTGTATAATGGGAGAAATTATAATAGAGCCTCAAGGAGGTAACAAAATGAAATCATACATAAAAATACTTAGGCTCTTGCTATAGAAACTGTTTAGTAAATGTCCTACTTCTTTTGTTAATGTTAGGTATGGTCAGTTTTATTTATATATATTTTATAATGCATGTAAAATTTCATGTTATATGTAGCTGATTCTCATTTTTCTTGGTAGTTATGTTCTATAAAGTGACTGTAAATACTAAATTAACAACTGCTAAACCATAGCTCCTAAGAGGAATATAGAATTACATTCCTGTGAGTCTCTGGTCACAAAATTTTCATTCACTAATTAATGCATAACTTGTTTTATGTGTGTTTCTGTTCAAGGACACCTTATTAATTATGTGTTGTTAGTTTGTTAACATTGAGTCACAGCCAACAATACTATAACTAATGCCTGAAAGAAGCTTATCTCACATATATCTGCTCCCTATAAGGAACATCAGAGCCTTCTTGGGCTTAGGAACACAACAGAGCATTTCAGTACTATTATCAGGAGCCATTTGAAACAACAAAATAACAAACAGAAAGTATAAAGGATGAAAAAAAAATTGGCACCAAGTAGATGACCAAAAGGACACTTAATATGAGAGCTGAAAGAAGGAAAAGCATCACCTTATTTGACTACAGCTGGGAATGTGAAAGTTGTGTAACTCAAATTTTTCACTGCTCTGCACATTTCCATGAATAGCCATGAAAGAACTGATTTGGGGGTTACAAATACATTTTAGCAAAAGGCTAATTCACGAATAATGAGGGGTTACTGCATATGTGTCTGTAATCTATACACAATACATTTGTTGTAAGTAAGAAAGATTGGATAAAAGAAATTATAGGGAAGCCAAACAATTTTGGGAAAAAAAACATGAATGCTATCGAGAGTTAAGAAAGACTCTACCCCTGCAGTCCGAGAATCCAGGCTTGCACTAGTGCAAGGCTAGCCCCCTGGGCACCAGGCCAGCACCTTCAGATTTAGCTCCAGTTGAGCCCCTATGGCCCCAAATTCCAGGTCTGCTCCAGTGCCAGACTGGCCCCTGTGGTCCCAAGCTCTAGGCCCACCATAGCATGAGGCCAGCACCTGTGGACTCAGGCTCGAGTGGACCCAGGGTCCAGGACTGGCTCCTTGAACTCATGCACCAGGCTTCCCTCCACCAACATCCATCAACATCCACAAATCAGTCAGTGTGATACACCACATTAACAAAATGAAGGATAAAAATCATATGATCATCTCAATAGATGCAGAAAAAGCATTTGACAAAATTTAACACCCTTTCATGATTAAAAAAAAACTCTCAAGAAATCAGATATTGAAGAAATATACCTCAGTATGATAAAGGCATATATGACAAGCCCACAGCTAATATCATAATCAATGGTAAAGCTGAACACTTTTCCTCCAAGATTAGGAACAAAACAAAGATGTTCACTCTTACCACTTTTAATAAATACAGTACTGGAAGTTCTAGCCAAAGCAATTAGATAAGAAAAAGAAATAAAAAAAAAACAATCCAAGCCAGAGAGAAAGAGTAAAATTGTTTGTAGATGACATGATCTTATATATAGAAAACCCTGAAGATTCCACCAAAGCTGTTAGATCTATTAAACAAATTTAGTAAAGTTGTAGGATACAAAATTAACATACAAAAATCAGTTGTATATCTATACACTAATAATACACTATTCAAAAAAGAAATTAAGAAAATATTTCCATTTACAATAGCCTAAAAAACAAACAAAAAACCCTCAGGAATAAATTTAACCAAGGCGGTGAAAGATCTATACACTGAGAACTGTAAAACATTGGCGAAAGAAAATAAGACACAAAGATGATGAGTAGATATCCCTTGTTCATGGATGAAAAAAATCAATATTGTTTAAATGTCCATACTCCCTACAGTCATCTGTAGATTCTATATAATATCTATCAAAATTCTAGCGGCATTTTTCATAGAAATAGAAAAAATAATCCTATAATTCATATGGAACCCCAAAGGACTGTGAATTAGCCAAAGCAATCTTGAGGAAAAAAAAGTCCTAGAGACTTATATTATCTAATTTCAAAATATACTACAAAGCTGTAGAAGTCAGAACAGCATGGTACTGGTGTAAAAATAGACATTAGACAAATGGAACAGAATGAAGAGCCCAGATATAAATCCAACATTTATGGTCAATTGATCTTTAACAAGTTACCAAGAACACACAATGAGAGGACAGTTTCTTCAATAAATGTTATTGGGAAAACCAGTTAGCCACCTACAGAATTATGAAATTGACCCTATTTCACTCTACAAGCAAAAAGTCAACTTAAAATGTGTTAAAGATGGGGCATGTGGGTGACTCAGTCAATTAAGCAGCTGCCTTCAGCTCAGGGCATGATCTTGGGGTCCTGGAATCCAGCCCTGAGTTAGGCTCCCTGCTCAGTGGGAACTCTGCTTCTCCTTCTCCCTCTGTCCCTCCCCACCATTCATGCTCTCTCTCTTGGTCTTAAATAAATAAATAAATAAATAAATAAATAAATAAATAAATAAAATCCAAAATGTGTTAAAGACTTAACTGCACTACCCAAAACTATAAAACTACTGGAAGAAAACATAGGGGAAAACTTCTTGATATCCCTCTTGTCAGTGATTTTTTGGACATGACACCAAAGCACCAGCACTAGAAGCAAAAAACAAATGAGACTACATCAAACCAAAAAGCTTCTGTACAGCAAAGGAAACAATCACTAGAGTGAGGAGACAACCCATGGAATGGGAGAAAATATTTGCAAACCACACCTTATAAAGGGTTAAAATCCAAAATACATAAGAAATTTAAACAACTCAATAGCAAGAAAACAAATAATCTAATTTTAAAATGGGCAAATAGAGAGCCCAAAAATAGACCATACAAAAATTATCAATTCACTTATGACAAAGAGACAAGAATATACAATGGCAAAAGGACAGTCTCTTCAATAAATGGTGTTGGAAAAACTGAACAGCCACATGCAAAAGAATGAAATGACTACTATTTGACACCATATACATAAATTAACTCAAAATGGATTATAGACATGAGGGGTGACTAGTTGGCTCAGTTGGTATAACATGTGACTCTTGATCTCAGGTTGTGATTTTGAGCCCCATTTTGGGAGTAGAGATTACTAAAAAATAAAATCTAAAGAAATGGATTGAAGACTTGAATGTAAGACTTAAAACTAAAACTCCTAGAAGAAAACATAGGCAATAAGCTCCTTGACATACACCTTAACAGTGGCAACACAAGCAAAAATAAAGAAGTGTGAGTACATTGAACTAAAAAGTTTCTGCACAGGAAAGAAAACCATCAGCGAAATGAAAAGGCAATCCATGGAATGGAAGAAAATATTTGTCAATAATGTATCTGATAAGTGATTAATATCCAAAATATATAGAGAACACACACAAATCAGTAACAAAAAACCCAAACAATATTATTTAAAACTGGGTAGAAGATCTGAATGGACATTTTCCAAAGAAGACATGCCATTGGCCAATAGGTACACGAAAAGAGGCTCAACATAACTAATCATCAGGGAAATGCAAATCAAAACCACAATGAGATCTTACCTCATACCCATGAGAATGACTATAACCAAAAAGACAAGAAATAACAAGTGTTGGCAGGATGTGGAGAAAAGGGAACCCTTGTGCACTATTGGTCAGGACGTAAATCGGTCCAGCCACTGTGGAAAACAGTATGAAGGTTCCTCAAAAACGAAAAAATAGAACTATCCTACAATCCAGCAATTCTTCTTCTGGATATTTATCCAAAGAAAATGAAAACACTAATTCAAAAAAGGTAACTGCACTTCTATGTTCTTTGCGGCATTTTTTCAATAGCTAAGATTTGGAAACAACATAAGTGTTTTTCAATGGATGAATGGACAAAGAAAATGTGTTTTACACACACACACACACACACACACACACTAGAATACTATTTAACTATAAGGAAGAATGAAATCTTGCCATTAGTGACAACATGGATGGACTTTGACGGTGTTATGCTAAATGAAATAAGTCAGAGAAAGAAATACCTTATGATCTCATTTATATGTGGAATTAAAAAACAATAAGCTAAGCTTATAGATATAGAGAATGGATTGGTGGTTGCCACAGGCAGGGCGTGGAGGGTGGGAGAAATGGGTGAAAAGGGTCAAAAGTTACAAATTCTAGTTATAAAATAAGTAAGTTATGGGGATATAATGTACAGCACTGTGACTATAGTGAAATACTGTATTGCATAGTTAAAAGTTGCTAAGAGTCCTTGAAATGTATATATATTTATATATTTACAAAATATATAGTAACTATGCATGCTGACAGATGTTCACTATACTTAGTGTGATGCTCATTTTGCAATATATACAAGTATCCAGTCATTATGTTGTACACCTGGGACCAATATGTTAAATGTCAATTATACCTTATTTTTTAAAAAAAGCAAAGAAGAAGAAGAGAAGAAAGAAAATCAAATTGATCTACAGAATCAACACAATCCTTACCAGAATCTGAGACAAGTTCTTTGTAGAAACTGACAAACTGATTCTAAAATTCACATGGACTTGCCTGGGACCCCATATAGCCGAAACAGTCTTGAAAAATAAGAATAAAGTAAGTAGAGAGCCTGACTGGCATTCCAGCTGGCTACCGCTTTGTAAAATGCATAGATTTGGCCACAGCTGAAATTTGCTTAAAATTAAGGAAACATCTTCCAGGAGCCACACCTGCAAAACAGTTTAAACTAAACTCTGTCATTTAACGGAAATAACCAGATAATAGCCCTGTGTACTCCCATTTTTTTGGGGGGGTGCTGACTCCAGATGTGGATGGTGGTATGTTGTATGGTTGATTGCCAGCATCCACCCCCTCCTGTTGGAGAGACAAGGTGGTTTTGAATCAGACAGGTATGTCTACAGGTTTTGGTTTTATGGAATTCGTGGATGAACTGGAACAGAAGCAAACCCTGACACGATGCCAGGGAACAGTAAGACTGGGGTCTAAACCAGTGCTTTTGAGCACGGCTAAAGCGAGCCATAGGAAGCCAGGGGAATATAATCAGATGCGCATTTATAGCTACATCAGTGTTACCAGCAGTACCAGACTACCAGGGCTAGTGGAGGTATGACTAGAAGAACACAGGCAACAACAGCTATAGTTACTCCCAAAATGGCTATCCCAGAGCACGACACGGACAGACATATGAAGAAGTTGAAGGTAATGCCCCCAATGACCCCAGGCCATAGCTGGGTGTGGCTGAGGCCAACAAGGAGTTTATGGAGCAGAGTAGGGGGCTGTATGTTCACTGGGAGTCTCTGTACGTTGTGTCTTCAGAGACCCCACCATGACATAGGACGAAAGACTAGCCAGAATGAATGCTGTGAGGGAGAAGACAGAATCCTTTTTAAACAAATTATTACAAGAACGGTTACCTTTTTGGAAATATGATTTTTAAGATGTCAGGAATCAACTCTTCCTTAAATTATGACTATTCCTGCAATATTGCTGTTTTCATTTAAGAATGAACCATTTCGTTTGTGTTTGAAAGCCAAGGGACTAACTATTGAAGAGAGTCGAATAAGGCTGAGATTTATATTTTTGGAACAAGAATCATTTATCCAGGTAGGGTTACCCACACTCCTGGGGATAAAGACAGGTTAGGATTATTAACCAAAGTGGATCATATGATTCAGTCACTAAGGCTCAGGTTTAGAGGCCTTCTCAGGTGACAGGCATTGTAAATCATTAAGATTACAGTCAACATACTGGATTGCGTGCCCTATGTCAAAGAATGGGCAATTTTGACTGTGGCATTTCAGGTATCCTTCCAGGGAAAGGCCCTCCAACCCCACTCTTGTATTTCTTGTCCTTAATTATATAAATTCATTAAATAAGCATAAATTTATAAAAAGAGAACTCAGGAAACCAGGACTTTATGATTTGGAAAATTCTCAACATATCTAGACTGTAAAAGATGCAAAAATTAAGAGATTCACTGTCAAGAAAATTTGCTGTACAGAGAACACAGAGACTGCACAAACTTTTGCTAATATCTCAAAATTTTCTTTGAAGAGGTTAAATGCGTGACTCATAGGTCTCCTCAAACATCTCAAAAGAAGCCAAAAATAGAGATGGGATTATTTAGGAAAGATCTGTGGAGTAGTGTCTGGTGTGATAGAATGAGTCTTCTTGATGTACAATTGGAAATCCATAAGGTTCCTGTAAATTTTATGTCAATAGAAGCACTGTTGGCTTTGTCTAAAAGGGATAGAGTATAACATGAGAAAGCATATTGTCCCCACAAAATGTTCCCAGTGGAAATAAGCTGATAACAATACTCAACTGCAAACACGTGCTACATTTCATGGTGGGGGCTGGGGGGTGTGAAGGGGGTAAGGACAACTCAGATGGTGGAGCCATGAGCTACAGAGAATTATCTACAGACTTTGAAACCACATGGAGTTTTCCCAGCTGGATTTTGAAGTTGCTTGGGACCAGTGACTTCTTTCTTTTTCCTTCTACATTTTTCCTTTTTTTTGAAGAAGAATGTCTATAATTGTTATATGCCTGCCCCACTATGATATGTTGGGAAAAAATAACTTTGTTTCTTTGGTTTCACAGGTCCACACATAGAAATTGTATCCCAGGATGGATTGTAACCCTGGCCTTACTCATACCTAATTTAGATGATTTAGATGACGAGATTCAGAACACTCAAACTAATGAGATTGAGGAGGACTTTGGGACTTTGAGTTGATGCTGTAATGGTTTGACTTTTGGGGACTTTGGCGTGGGTTTAATGTATTTTGTACATGAGACTGAAGTGAATCTTTGAGGGCCAGAGGTGGACTATGGTGGACATAATGCAGCCCCCCTCAAAAAAAAGATGCCTATGACCTAATGCCTGAATTCTGTAAATATATTACCCTTCATGGCAAAAAGACGACATAGTAATTTAAAACTAATTTATTGTCTAGGGCATGATAAAATAATGAGGCTCATCCAATGACTGAGACTGAATAGATCTAGGAGAGGATGTGGAGTGGGTAAGGTGAAAAACTGGATTTGGAATATTAGAGGTGAGAAGAGACCACCTCCGTATGGTGGGCAAACCACATTCTCAGGTCTGTTACTGAACCACTGCTCTAATGCAGCTGCTTTAGGGTTCCCTTGGGAGGCTACAGCTGTCCAGTGGGAATAAGGTGAACTTAGTTACCATTACGTCATCTCTTTTACTTGGGGATCACTGAGTTCCTGTGGGATGATTGAGGAAAGACCCTTGAGGTTCGGTTTGTGCCAGTAATTTAATACCACATGGTGGTGAAATGCTTGGCTTTGGTTTAGTATTAAAGTTTCAAGTCAAAATCAACACTGGTATTACTAAGTAGGAAATTCATTATTCTTTAATAAAGTCTTCCATTTCCTCACTAAAGTATACCGAGAAATTAAAAATCATTCACTTATCTGCCAGTTAGGTGATAATATCTCTGAATTTTGAAAGTGCTTATGTCATTTATAATCTCAAAAAGAATTTTAACTGCACTGTTCAAAGATGAGAAGATTTTTAAGATACCAACTTTCTTATCTCCCGTGGGAAATTTACCATGTATCTTACACAAGATCAAGAATAATTTCTATTACTCAGGTGGAGCGCATAATTCTCCAAATAAGTACTACTAGTATATATCATTTAGTACTTTATGTGAATAACCTTGTAGTCATTAATTAATATTCTTAATACAAATTGGCTAAAAAGTAACCCCTAAAGATTCCATTTTGATACTCTAATATCTGAAAAATGATATAGAACTTTGAAATTAATTACTTTGAAACAAATTAGTTTTTTTTTAATAACATGAAGGTAAATTATTGTGTAAAGTTCAAGTTCAAAATCTAAATGCTCCTTTTATTAAAACATCACCAATTTATGTATTTGTTACATTTCAGGAAATAAAGCTGACTTTATTTATTTAGGGAAGTGAATCAGGTGCAAAAGGAAATTAAACCCTGTAACTCTAGGCAATTCAGAACAGTTCAGAAAGTGAATAAAAATATCACTCGGGGGCGCCTGGGTGGCTCAGTCGTTAAGCGTCTGCCTTCGGCCCAGGTCAGATCCCAGGGGCCTGGGATCGAGCCCCGCATCCGGCTCTCTGCTCTGCAGGAAGCCTGCTTCTCCCGCTACCATTCCCTCTGCTGTGTTCCCTCTCTCGCTGTGTTTCTCTCTGTCAAATAAATAAAATCTTTAAAAAAAAAAAAAAAAAATCACTCGGAAATGTACTGGTGTTGCACCAACTAATATTCAGGCATCCAAGCCTATCCACTAGATAGTAACAAATCTGTTTTATATAAAGGGTCACTAGGAGTCTAGGCAGTCTTGCACAGCAGAAAGCACACGGGACTAGGAATTTGAATATATAAGCTCTAGTTCCAATCCTGCCAGTACAAATTTGGACAAGAAATGAACTCTGGGCATCACTACCAGTATGTAAGGGTGAGGTAAACCCTTTCTAACTTGTGGTTTTTAGCTGTTGGACCCCGATGCACATAGATGGTGTGTTCTGTAATCGTTTAGTGTTCACGGAGCTTCCACAACTGTACGGTTGCTACATTTTACCAAAATTGGCAACTTTTTGGTTTCAAGTTAGTCTGTCTCCATTTTTCTCTCTACTCTCTTTTTTTTCTTTAGACCTAGATCAGCCCAGAGTCACTAAGGCCATTTATTTCATAATCCACACCACTGCTCCGCCCCAACCCCATGTGGTGCTTCAGTTTAGATGCATTCTGTTGCTCTCTACATTCATGAATTCTTCCTTTTCTGGGTCTACTTTTAATCCCCCTCCAATGAGTTTCTGATTTCAGATACTGCATTTTTTAGTAATAGACTTTCCTCTCGAGTCTTTTATTAATTTCCAGTCTCTTCTGAAATGCCCATAATTTCCATGTTTTTCTAGAGTTTTTGACATTTATAATTATTACTTAAAGTCACACCTGCTAAATTGTTTGTGGGTCTGTTTCTATTGATTCTTTTTTTTCCCCCTTCAAACTATAGGTACATTTTCTTTTCTTTTCATGCACACACACACACACACACACACACACACACACACAACATTGTGGGTGGAACATTGCAATCTTTGTAAGTGGTCTTCCACTCAAAGTAACTGCCTAAAGGAGCAAATCAATTACACGTGGATCACCTTAAATTTGTGGAATCCTGGTTTTATGCTTTGTTAGGGTGGGCCAATGGCTGTGCTCTTCATCCTAGGGCTAATCAATCAATCTTGGTATGTAGTATTTATTCCTAAGGCATAGATCCTCCAAGGTTTCAATGGAAAGACTGGGTGTTTCTAAGCTCCTGTCACTGGATAACACTCAAACCCCAATCTCATTTCTCCTACAGTAGACAGTAGCTGAAGTAACTGTTCAGCTCTTCCAACCTTCCATCTGCTGCTTTCCTTTTGGGCCCGTTGGAGTCTCACTAGGGCAGGCTCGTGGTCAGGGTCAGAAAAGGATTTGAGGGGAAAACACTCCTCCCTTCCACATTGAGGATCCCTTCTTTCCTGTTTTTATCCTTGAAGGCAGTCTCATTATTCCAGGAAATGAGGGCCCTTTTCTGCTTGCATTTTATCCAACAACAGAAGGTAACTTCCAGGAAAAAGGTGATTCTCTCTCTTTTTTTTTTTTTTTAAGATTTTATTTATTTATTTGACAGAGAGAGAGAGAGATCACAAGTAGGCAGAGAGGCAGGCAGAGAGAGAGGGGGAAGCAGGCTCCCCGCTGAGCTGAGAGCCCGATGCAGGGCTCTATCCCAGGACCCTGAGATCATCACCCGAGCTGAAGGCAGAGGCTTAACCACTGAGCCACCCAGGCGCCCCGATTCTCCTCTTTTATTAATAAGAGTCAAATCCCCTCCAGTTTCTGCCTGTTTTTACTAACTTCAGTGTTTTCAAAAAGTATTTTTTCCCCGTTTTATTTTGTTCATCGCTTACCATTTTTATCTGATAAAAGCTACCCTGCCACTAATGGAAATGGAAACCCCTTTTAAATTTTAAAATGTCTATGATTCTGTGATTTGTAATTGGTGTATTTTAACCTTAGGTTCCTTTTGCTCTTTTTGTGTTACCTTTTTTCAAATAACTGATGCTCTTAAGGAATTCAGACTTTCAGAGGCACCTCTTTGAGGTCATCCTCTTAGTCCATTATTGTTGGCTCATGTGATTAAAAAACAAAACTGTGATCACAGAGGAAAATATAAAGTCCATATACAAAGGTGGCACCATATGCTCAAGTTTATTGAACAGACACAAGTTACACATTGGAAACTAAGCAGAACACTGTGCCAGTTTTCACTAACTCAAGTGAGCAAATAACATTTTAGAAGACATGCATTTTATGTCTCACCCAATGTGGGTGATCATAAGAGAAGCTAAACAAAGACAATTACTATATTATTAGGTAGCAAATTAATTTGATATATAGTTCCAAGTTAGTTTAAGATATTTCAAAATGTTTCAAAACTAGTAGGGAATAGGTCATGTCCAGCCTGAAATAAAATGTAGAACGTACCTTTTAGGGGTAAATAACTTCATTTGTATATCCATAGCAGAATCCCTCCTTCCTACTAACCAAAATTCTAATAAATTTAAATCTCTGTTTAGATTAGGTTTACTAAATTAACAATGGCTCTGAAAATTATGTAGCTTTAGTTACATTGTTATATTGCACTTGAGAACAATGACAACAGAAATCAAGGATTTGGTACCTCTCCCAAGAAGCTCATTACATATCAGAAATTACGATGAAATTCAAGCATATATGCCTGGGGTTCATTGTTCAAACTAGCTTACCAACAAGTTAAAAGGACTTGTCTCCAAAACACTGAATATTAAGTTATTTCATTTGCCATTTTTGATCCTATATTCAATTTCTGAATTTTACATTTTTTTATTTACCAAACTACCACATATACAAACTATCCAAGAGTACATACAAAGTGACATTAAGATAGGCAATGATCATACACATGTATTTAAAAAATTACTTATTCTTCTCCAAGCTTGGCACCACGTTTTATAACAAAGAAGTGTCTATCAACTTACAGTTTATTTGCCTTATAAAAAGCAGCTGATTTATTATATACTGTACTTTTGCCACTTAAATCTCTCTTGGGGTCATCATTAACTATCATAAGTCTTTCATAGCCCTCTTAAGGAAGTCAGTGTAAGAATAGTCTCTTTTACTAATACTTTAATTTTCTTGTTATATGAAGTATTGATGAGAATTTACTATGAAGTAGTAGTTTCAAAACACAGGTAAAATTGTGGCACTAAAGTTTTAATTGTTTTATACTTCAGAATTATGAAGACCTATATAATAATAACAATAATAGTAATAAAATAATAATTCATCACTAGAGAAAGGTAAAAGGGGAAAAAAAGGAAAAAATATCCCTCACACAAATGTTTCTCAAAATATCAATTCTGAAATAAATGCTTACATAAGGAATCGACAACAGAATCAATATTTCTTATGAATATTAAATGCTTTAAATACTCTCTGTCTCATGTTTTCAAAAACTGATCAGATTATTAAAATTTTACACTCAAAATGGATTTTAATTCTCAATAAATTGTAAACACAGTAGTATTTAAAATGTCTGAAAATTAAAAGTTTTCATAGAACTATTGTTTGACATTTTAATCAAATACATTCATATGCTGCTTCAGGGTAAAAAGAATCATAACATTCTCCTAAACATTTTCCTCAAAGAGTAAGCTTCCAAATCATTCTTTTACCATATTTTTGTAGAGATATCCATTTTAATTTTTTAAAAGAAAATACTACTGCTTAAAACTACATTTCATAAAAGGGAACTTAAAACATCATGCTTCCTTCCAATAACGACATCCTTCAGTCTCCCATACAAGATTATACCTTGAGATAGAGGCCATAAAAGGAAAAGACTATGCAAAAGCAAACAGTAATGTTTTTTAAAAGAGAGAATTTCTATCCAACATACACTTTCAGGAATGACTACTATTAGGTGGGAAAACAGGTAGTGAAAGTTGTCAACTTAGTCACTGTTTGGTGGCAGACCCTAGGATAAAAATATTTTTTCTTAAACCTTTAGACTTACTGGTAGTAAAAATACTTATTGCATATGACTAAGATCTCTTAAGCTACTAATAAAATCTATACTACAAACCTATTAATTTCGAGATTCATTAAAGCTAAATACAGGGTCCTGTCATGTTCTAACATATATAACTCAGGTTCCTCTGTTTTATGCATACATTCTAGTGTAGCCATTTGTGTAAGGAATTAGTTCACAAGACATGGCAAGACGAATTTCAATTATTTTTAAAACACAGAAAAATATCAATTATTTGAGGGAAATATTTATCATTGCCTAATGAGGACAGCAGTTAAAAACCTATTAAACTCTCAATTTCTAAAGCATAACATGATGTAATTGCACAAAAATAGGTATAATTAAGAGTCATTCCCAGACCTTGAGGAACTGTGAATAAGTCACATATTTCTCTAGAAGCATCACCCTATAGGCATATAAAACTACAACGTGCGACCTGTGCAGTTTTTTTATATAAAAATCCTAAAAAAGTACTTTATGTTAATAAAACTACAAAAGTTTTAAAAGGCTCCCAATAATTTAAATTGCTTATAAAAGTAACTTTTATAGTTACTTTGATAGCTGAGACTGGTTTTACACATGATACCTTGTTTAAACTAAGGTAATATCCATGTGAGTAGCATCATGCTATTGCTAGAAGGAAACCAGCAAGCTACTTTAAGATTCGAGTCCAAGCACTTCTCGTGGGGTGGCAAGTTGGATGCAGGTTCCTGTAATTTGTAGATTCCTCATTGATCCTAGCCTACTCTCAGTGAAGTTTTGGAAATATAAGGAAGAATAAGGAAGAATACATATATAGGAAGAAAATAAATTAATTCCAACTAAAAATTTTTGCTCTAAGAGCAACTCTAAGCTACTCTGTCAAAGAACTACAGTCTTTTAATTTAAACGCTTTTTTTTGTATTGTAAATAGCCAGACTAATACAATGGAATACATGTACTTTGGAAAATGATTCCCAATTGCATATGGCTTTAAGCATGATGATGATGAGCAAAAATAAAACTATTACACAAAAGAGGCATTTTTTGATCATAGAATTTTTAGTATAGGTTGTCTTAAAGGATTTGAAATAGAACCTAAACATACAAATTAAAATGTAAGGAAATGGACTATGGATTAAACAAAAATTAAAATGTAATAGCATGTACCCAATTTTTATATTAAAAATACTGAATCTTTACCATTACAGGAAAGAATTTGGATGGACCATGCTTTTTTTTTTAAAGTTCTACCACATAGGTAATATTAAAATCCAAGTTCATGCAGTTATAAAGTTAGTAGCTTAAAAACTCCACTGTAGTGTAATGTATATTAACAATAAATTCCTGTACAAAAGATGTGGATCCTAAGGTCCAAATATGAATTGCTTTAAAACAACAAAAGCAACAACAAAAAAATTAACATACAAAATCAGAAACAATAATTGTAGGAGGTACTATTTTATATAAAGTGGTAACTCAGGCACTACCTGTCTTCTGTACATTGAAGAACAATCACTTGAAATTTTATTATTTAAATACCTAAAAAGACAAGTCAGTGGGTATTACACGTACCTCTGAACTTAATTATCACAAAAAGGTTGACAAATATTGCTCTTGTTTTGTGGTTAATACCAATGGGCACCATCAGCAGTACAGTCTTGGAATTTTATTCCTCGCAAAAGAAACTGAAACCTATAAGGAAGTTGGTAATTCTAATGGATCAAGATGTAGCATAACTTAAAAATCACAGTTAAGTTTCTGAGTTTCCTTCACCATTTTCATGAGGTTGAAGCTGTTCCCTTTCTTGTTCTTCTTGAGGTGGTCGGACACGTTTAAAAAAGCCCATCTGTTAGTTGAAGAAAAGCTAACATTACTACCACATCAGTGAAGAAAATTAAAAGTACTAGGCGACTATATTATCACCAAGAGAATTTGAGCGGCACCTCATACAACCTTTTTCCCTTCAAATGTATGGTGCTCGTCATGCATCATTAAAGTTTCCTTTCTTCCTTCCCTTCTTTTCTATTCTTCTTTCCCTTCCTCCCTTCCCCTTTTCTTCTGCTTCCCCTCCCCACTGCTCTTCCCAAGTCCATTACTTACCCTGTACATTACAAATACCAAAACAGCCAGTAACAGCAATCCTGCTAGCACTGCTAAAATGATCACCCACACAGGCACAGGCATGGGTGCGGGCTGAATGCCCCAGGTGACATTAGTGGTAACCTGTTGGGGGAAAATGGTTTTGAGTTTTAAAAATAGCTCACTAAATCACTCAACAAATGTCTGAATGCCTATTACATTTTGTTTTAATGGTATTCACATTTTCTTTTCTTGTATATGATAATCTGTGATTATATATTTGGTACCAAAGCATGCAGGTATGCATATAAAATTCCCAATAGTAGGTTAACTTAAAGGTACCTCTGAAGTGATTTTTAAATAATCAAATCCACCATTTTTTTTTTTTTTTTCAAAGATTTTATTTATTTGACAGAGAGAAACACAGCGAGAGAAGGAACACAAGCAGAGGGAATGGTAGTGGGAGAAGCAGGCTTCCCGCTGAGCAGGGAGCCTGATGCGGGGCTCGATCCCAGTACCCTGGGATCATGACCTGAGCCGAAGGCAGACGCTTAACGACTGAGCCACCGAGGCGCCCCTCAAATCCACCTTTGATGTATTGGTCTCATCTTTAATCCTCAAGTTATAGGTCTTTAAAATCTTTAGCCTTCGCCTTTGACAGTTAATTTCCAACTTTCTAACTTCATGGGGGAAAATTCTCCAAATTACCTCCCATGAAATCTTACATAGGGATGCTAAAGTAAAAAGTCTATCTTTAATAATTCTAGAGTGAGGGAGTAAAATAATATTAAACTAGGTTACACGCCTATTAGGTAACTTCTACAATAGTTAAGGTGTCATTATTTAAAATAAAATAAAAAAATATCTATGACATTGAACAGAGTATATTTTTTCCATTTCCCCAAATCAATGACTTACTAATGTGGAGTTGAAGATATCCTCAATCGGAAGGTTCTTATAAGGAAATTCAATGACATTAAAAGAAGCGGATGACTTCAGAGAGTATGAATGATTCTGGTTTTCTTTCTGTATGGAAATAACAATGAGATGATTTCCAAGATGTGAGGCCTTTTTCACATCTTGGAGAAAACGGATAGACTGGTGAATGCTGTTGTCTGTGTACTTACATTCATAAAGGTCTCAGTCCACAGCAGGGACCTTACATACAGGATGGCACTCTTTCCTCTGTCTAGTCGTCCAACCTGGCAGACAATCTTCAAGCACTCAGCAATTCCACAACCCTGCCGAAACAAATCCTTTACTTACAAGAACAAGTCTACCATCTCTTTAACATAGGAAAATTACATACTTTAGTTGTTTTATGTGAGGGCTAGAGAGATGATCCAGATTCTTTTGCCGTATAAGAATAATGTTTAAAATGATACGCTAATAGTGGAGTCTATGAATCCTTTGTGTTAAAAGGGGTTGGTTTTAGGGGTGCCTGGGTGGCTTAGTTCATTAGGCGTCTGACTCGATCTCAGCTCATGTCTTTATCTCAGATTTATGAGGTCAAGCCCTGTGTTGGGCTTCATAAGCATGGAGCCTACTTAAAAAAAAATAGAATAAAAATAAAGGGGTTGGTTTTAATGTGACTTATTATATAAGGATAAGATCTATAATATTAAAAGATGTATTTTTATGACCAGAAGTCAACATTCTTCTAGAACATTCCAGGATTCTCAAAATCAACATTCTTCTAGACGTTAACATTCTTAGGTAAACCCAGAGCATGATGATTATAGTAACACATAAAAATCAGATCATACTATGCCTATGGAAGGGAAAAAGAAACAGAATGAATCTTGAACAGATATTCCATGTCAGACTCATAGAAATCAAGTGATATGCTGACGGTCCTTGCTGTATTCAGTGTTTTTATCAGTAACTGGAAGGCAGGCAGGCAAAGATAGGAAATAATGACCACCTTGCATGTGCTGGTTAAACTGCATTAGACATGTCACATGCATAGTTACAACAATGCTATCCAGTAAGTAGTACTTCCAGTCGATGACGAAGAATAACGAAATTTCCAAGACCTGAGGAAGGGCATCTGTGAAGAGCTGGTAACTAATATCAAAGTTAATGGTGAAAGAACAAATGCTTACCGCCTAATATCAGAAACAAGACAACAGTGCCCACTCATGACACTTTTGTTCAAATTGTTCAGAAGGCCCTACCCAGTACAATTAAGCAAGAAAAAAATTAAATAAAAGGCATCCAAATTGGAAAGGAAGAAGTAAAGCTATCTCTCTTCACCGATGACAAGATCTTATATACAAAAACACTAAAGACTCCACAATAAAACTATTAGAGCTAATAAACAAGTACAGAAAAGGTACAGAATACAAGACTGATATACAAATAATTTGTATTTAAAAAAAAACAAACAAATAACTTTTATTTCTATATACCAATAATGGAAATTCTGAAGATGAAATTAAGAAAACAATTCTATTTAAAAGAGCATCCCAAAAGAATAAAATACATAGAAGTAATTTAACCAAGAAAGTGTTTAAGACTTACATACACTTACAAATACAAAATATTTTTGAAAGAAATTAAAGAAGACCTAAATAAATGGAAAGAGATCTCATGTTCAAGAACTGAAAGACTTACTATTATTGAGATGACAACACTCCTAAATTGTTACAGATCCAATAAAATTGCTAGCAAAATTCCAACTACTTTTTCTGTAGAAATATTTAAGTTGGTCCTAAAATTCATATGGAATTGCAAAGAACCCCAAATAACTAAAACAATCTTGTAAAGGGAGAAAATGTTCAAGGACTCACACTTCTCAATTTTAAAACTTACTGCAGAGCTGTAATAATCAAAACAATTTGGTACTTGCATAAAGATACATGTATAGATCAAAGTATGACTCAAAAGTATAGAATTTAGAAAATCAAAAAACTTAGGTATAAATTTGCAGGAACTGAGGTTAGGCAAATGGTTTAACTGTGACAGCAAAAGCAGAAGGAACAAAAGAAGAAAAAGACTTGATAAATCTGAACTTCTTCAAATTTGAAAACTTTTCACATCAAAGAGATACTATCAAGAAAGTGAAAAGACATCTTACAGAATAAAAAAAATATGTGCAATAATAGCTCTGAAAAGGTAAGTATCCAGAATATATAAAAAGTTCTTTATGACTTAACAATAAAGGCAAACAACCCAATTTAAACATGGGCAAAATGGAGTGCCTGGATCGCTCAGATGGATGAGTAACTGACTCTTAGTGTCAGCTCAGGTCATGATCTCAGGGTCATGGCATCGAGCCCTATGTTGGGCTCCATGCAAATGGGTAGAGTCTGCTTGGGATTCTTTTCTCCCTCTTCCTCTGCTCCTCTTCCTGTTCTCTAAAATAAATAAATTTAAATAAACAAACAAACAAAAATGGGCAGAGTATTTGAAAAGACCTTTCTCAAAAGAAGACCAATAGCTCAAAAGATGCTCAACATCATTAGTCACCAAGGAAATAAAAATAAAACCACATTGAGATACTACTTCACATTGACAAGGATGACCATAAAACAAAACAAAAAGAATTTTTTTAAGGCAAGAGCAAGTGATGGCAAACGTGGAAAAATTGAAATATTCCTACATTGCTAATTGAGAATAAAAATGGTGCAACCACTTTGGAAAAGTTTGGTAGTTTCTCAGAAGTTAAACAGAGTTCCCATATGACCCACCAATTTAACTCCTAGGTTTATTTCCAAGAGAACTGAAAACATGTCCACACGAAAACATGGACATGAATGCTCATAATGGCACTATTCAAAATAAACAAAAAGTAGAAACAATCTTAATGTTCGTCAACTAATGGATGGACAAACAAAAGGTCATATATCCACAGAATGGAGTATTATTCAGCCATAAAAAATGACTGAAGTACTACTATATGCTATAACACGGTGAACCTTAAAAACATTACATTCAGTCAAAGAACCCAAACACAAAAGGCCATGTATTATATGACTGCATTTATATGAAATGTCCAGAAGAGACAAATCCTTAGAGACAGAAAGCAGATTGTTGGTTGCCCAGGACTGGTAACAGGGAAGAAGGGGTAGTGACTACATAATGGGTACAATATTTCTCTTTGAAGCAATGAAAATGTTCTGAAATTGGATAATGGTAGTGGTTGCACAATGTTGTGAATATACTAAAAATCACTCAATTGCATACTTTAAAATGGTTAAAATGGGGAATTTTACATTATGTAAGTTTTATCTCAATTTTTTTTTTTAAATGTAGCTCTGTAGGAGGATATTGTACAGAATCAAAAGTGGGGTGGGGGAAAAAGTAATTTGTGAAGTAATTTGTGAATCTGTGAATGTGAATGTGAATTTCTATTTCACATGGGTTGGTGAGGGAAGTCCTGTCATAATCTGCCATTTAAGGACACTGGAAGGAGATAGGAAAATAAGCCACAGGGTTATCTGGACAAAGAGCATTCCACCTAAAGAGCATTTCAGGCAGATGGGAGAAAAATTTTCAAAGCCTGTATGTAGAAACATGTTAGGGGATGTCTATTCAATGAAAAGTAAGGTGGCCAGAATATGAGGAGCAGAGTAAGGAGAGGAGTGCAGCCAGCAAGTTCTAAGGGCCTAGACCTTGTTGGGCTTGAAGGCTTTTCATGCTCTGGCTTCCTCTCTGACTTAGATGGGAAGGCACTGGATAAACATGAGCTCTTCTCCATTTAAAAGGATCACTATGGCTCGTATTCGGCAAATAAACTGTGGTGGGGGAAAGACAAATATGGAGTCCAATTAGGGTCTGGCAATAATCCAGCTGCACAGTGGTATATCTGCTGAGAAGGGGCCAGATTCAGGGTCATCTGAAAGTAGATATTGATAGAATTTGCTAATATATAGGATGTGAGGTTTGAGAGAAAAAGAGGACTCAAGCGCAATTCCCAGATTTTGGACAGAGAATTACTAAAATGCAGAACACTGCAGAAAGCAGAGTTGGGAAAACTCAGGGGTACATTCTTGGGATTAAATTTAAGATTACTTTTAAATATTTAAGAGGAGTTCCAGTTGGCAGTTGGATAATGGAGTCTGGAGTTCAATGCCTTGGATCAGGTTAGGAATATAAATCGAAGTCATCCACACAGAGATAGTATTTATAGCCATGAGAGTGAATAACATCCTTTAGTATAGCATTTTCTGATTAGAGCTTCCTACAATCACAGAAATCATCAGTATGGAGATATCTTTGCTTCCCAAAGTAGGAGCCACATGTGGCTACTTGAAGTGTGTCTGGTGTCTATAGTATTGGACGGCACAGATCTAATGAATGAATGTATGTGGAGCAGGTAAGAATGAGATGTGAGCCCTGGAACCCTCTATAGAATTAAAGGTCTGGAAATGAAGAATAAGAAGTAGCTAGTTGTGACAGGTGAAGAACCAAGAGAGTAGTGTCTTAGAAGTGAATGAGGAGTGATGGCATAAAGGAGGAAGTGACGAACGGTGCCAAAAGTCACTGAGAGTTGAGGTAGATGAAAACTAAGAAGACCTATGGAACTTGGTGATGTGAATGTAATTGGAGCTTGCTAATGAATATAAACACTATACCGGATTCCCCACTAGCTGATGGTTTGCAGATCTCCTAAATTTCAAAAACTTAAATGATAAGCCATTTTATAACATTGTAGTCATTACACAGACTGACTCAACAAAAGTTGATCACAATGCTAATTATTCTTATAAAATATTTTTGTTGAGGCCTCTTGGGTTTTTCTCACAATATTGCACTAAAGCCTCCAAGATTAGGATGAGGTCAGAAAGAGGTCAGTTAGAGTACAGCCGGAAAAATTAATTGGAATATAAAATACTTTTATTAGCAATCTACAAAGACAGATCATTTGAAGAAAATCTGGCATTAATTTGACTAGGAATAAGGAAAGTAAGAGGAGTGAATAGTATAAAAATATATGTAGTTCTTCCAAGCACAGCTGTTGTTATTTTTGAAATGTTCTTTGGCATCAGTTCTATAACCACATATTTTTAAATGTTTAAAGTGCTTGTTGTTGAAGTGGCGCTTACCAAAGTGTGAACATCTCCCTCACTGAGGGTGAGATCCCGCTTGGTGATGAGATGGTTCCGGTCACCTTGCCCAGGAACTGTGTCATTCTTTTCGCTTTGTGAATTTGAGATCTAGGGTTATAGAGAAACTAGTGGTATATAATAGTGGAAAACATTTTGCATTGACGTTTTGGCATAAACTGTTATATGTGATTAAAACACGGTGACTGTAAATGTGTTAGGGCAAATTTACCACTTAATATATGACAGAAAGTAAGCACAGAGAGTCCTTAATATGTGGAAAGTTACCTCTGCCTACCCATGATTTTCTTTTCCCTTGCACACCTAGTAGGGGGACACTGATAAAACACAGGGAAACAGCCTGAAATTTCACGGTGCTCAACTGTGATGAGTGTCAATCATGAATATATATCATTTCAAAAAAGCCTTTTGTTCTGTTTTTTTTTTTTAACTTTCCTTAGCCCAAATTGGGCAATAGCTTCTTATCCAAATACATGTCCTAGGATGGAGAGGACTATGTCCAAAAGTATAGAATTCCACAAAATGACATTTTTATAAGACATGGAAGTCAAAAGAGCCAGGTTAAGCAAAATGTTAGATCTTTTTCCAAAGACAAAAATTTCCAACAACAAAACACCCCTGTCATAATATCATATGTAGATAAACCACAATGCAATGGAACCAAAGTCAAATTGGGTCTCTCCATAAATAAATGATTCATTAGGACTTCTCAGAGTAAGGAATTAATCCTTACTTGTGATACAAATAAACAATTGAATCTTTAGTGTACTGGTTATAAAGTAAAATATTTTTGTGGAGTGGGTTTGTATATTAAAATAATTGTTTTATTTTAGGCACCTGAGTGGCTTGGTTGGTTAAGTGTCTACCTTCGGCTCTGGTCATGATCCCAAGGGTCCTGGTATCAAAGTCCTGCATCAGGATCCCTGCTTTGCAGGGAGTCTGCTTCTCCCTCTACCCCTCCCTCTGCTCCTCTCTCTCTCTCTCTCTCCCTCTTTCATAAATAAAATCTTTAAAAACAAATAAATGTTTTATTTCATACATTTCTCTCATAGATCTAGAAAGAAAAGCATTAAATATCATAATAAAAAATTGCTATTAAGCACATTACCTTAATTCTCAAAGGGTTGATCTCCATATCTGAAGTGCAGTTCATTGGCCCATCAATTTCATACTGAAGGATGTATAACAAAGTGTTATTGTTGTATTTGTAAGGCCACTGAAGATTTAGCATTGCCTTGCTGAATGAACTTGGACCGTTGTTTCTCAGCTAATGGGGGAAAGAAAATGTAAATACTTTGAGCAAAAATCTATTCCATAATCCTCCCCCTACACCAACTTTAGCAAAGGATTCTGAATAACAGCAGAGGTAACATAGTTACTCTGACATTACATGATCATTACTAGGCAGAGGAGATCAAACTCAGCATTTGTCTCTAGTATAGGGCAGTATATGTCAGGATGAAAATATAAATAAGAGGGAAATATGAAAAACTTTTCAAATGAAAGATAGCATAGAAAATTTTCTTTCTGTAGGAAGAAAATTTTGATGATCTGCTAGAGGCACTTTCAATTTTTAGTTAGAACTGCAAACATCCATATGAAAATACTCAACAATGACCTATTGCTTTTATTCAAGTAGAACTAATAGGTTTTAGACAACAATTTGTTTAAAGTGCATTCTTTAACCACTTGAAGCTACTTGTCTTAAAAAAAAAGGAACTTCTGAACAGGGAAAAATTTCAGAGAAATTTCTGATATATCCTTAAACAATGCAGAGTTTACATATCTATTAAACAGACTTGTTTTTTGTAAGTAGCCTATCTGCTCCTCTCTTTAAAGGCTCTCTACCATGTATCAGTTAGAGCTCCCAACTGCAAACCTCATATATGTGCTGAACAACTGGCCCGACATCTTCTTCAGTCTCAGGGTTCTCCTTATGCTCCCAGTTTGGAATTGGAAGAAAGATATGATCAGGACTTGAGACTCTAAACAATGACCAAAGAAAACCTACCATGAATACCAAAATGATATGGTCAGTTCATTTTCAAAAGTATGCTGTATCCAAATGAATCAAATCAGAACTAATTAAAAATATATACATTTAAAAGAAAAAAAAGCCATATGTACATGTGGACATACACATATACCTGCACACAAACTACTCTTTACTGAATCTAATGTAACAGGTGGATTGGTAAATGAAGTTGCATAAAAGTTCAACACACTTATTTTGTGCCTGCTGTTGCCACATCTGGTTTATTTCCAGAGGTTACCAGATAAATATTTGGGGCTTTGGAATACACCTAGGACCTTATTTCTACAGAAGCTATAGCTCTAGTAAAACTACCATGAAACTTGGAGGGCTACTTCCCGAAAGAAGCTACTGAGCCTTGTAGTTGCTTTTATAAAGTAATTGCATTTTCAAGCAGTTAAAACTCACAAGAATGAGACACTCAACTCAGCAATCATACTGACCCTCTTATCTCAACAGCAGCTAAGACAGCGAGGTCAACTCTGTAAAAAACAACTGGGCTTACTTTGTCAAAGAGATTGGAGCTGAAAAAGAAAAAAATATTGTTTAGGCCTAAAGTGAGCATGATCTTCAGCAAAGACACACAGAGGCAAATGCACTGAAACTAAAAATGAACAAATTAAAAGCAACAAAGAAAGGAAAAACTTACTAAAATGATTTTCATTGGCATTTAATTCCAAGATGACCAAATTTTACTTCTTTTACTTTTGTTTTATAACCTCAAAACTAACAAATTATTCTTAGGATAGAAATATTGATTTTAAAAATGGTATAATAAAAAATGAAAAACATTTCTACAAAGATGTTCATCACAGTTTGAAAAAAAAATTAAGAGGCAGGCAGGGGTGCCTGGGTGGCTTAAGTGTCCAACTCTTGATTTCAGCTCAGGTCATGATCTCATGGTCATGAGCCGGGGCCCTGCATTTGCCTCCGTGCTCAGCACAGTCGGCTTGAGATTCTCTCCCTCCCTTTGCCCCTCCACCCGCTTGCTTGCTCTCTCTCTCTCAAAATAAATAAAATCTTAAAAAAAAATTGAGGCAACTTAAATGTCTACCAATAAGGAAATGGTTAAACATATAGAGATGTGTTCAGGTAAAAAAAGAATCTTATTCTGTAAAAGAAATTGACATGACATGATACATAACAAAATGTTCACAAGAGTATCTATGGGTAATTATTATTTTCTTTCTATATGTTTCTAGATTTTCCGTATTTTTAGTATTTACTACATCAATATATTTATACAAAACAGTAAATACTATTTTATTTTAAAAACCATAATCAGGAGCACCTGGGTGGCTCAGTGGGTTAAAGCCTCTGCCTTCAGTTCAGGTCATGATCTCAGGGTCCTGGGATCGAGCCCCATATCAGGCTCTCTGCTCAACAGGGAGCCTGCTTCCACCCCCCCTTCTCTCTGCCTACTTGTGATCTCTCTCTCTCTGTCAAATAAATAAAATCTTTAAAAAAAAATGGTAATCAACTTTAAAAACACTGTAAGTGAATCTTTAAAATTAAAATTAAAAAATAAAAAATAAAATATTATATACTCAAGTAGTGAAATTTTAGCCTATTCTATTCCATAACATTTAGAATACATTATTTAATATGTTTATGAAAAGTGACATTTAATCAATAGTTATTACAAACTGAAAAAAGTTGTTTCCATACCTTTGGATCTGTAAATCGAATTTCACAGAAGTATCCATCTCTGATTGCTGGTGCACACTGAAACGAAGACCAGCTAGGAGCTGAAGGGGGAGGAAGAGATAATAATGTTAATTAAAACAATGTCTAATCAGTGAAATTTAAATTCCAATGTCCAAATAAAAAACAGTTGGGTGCATGAACAATGAATCTTGGAACACTGAAAAAATAAAATTAAATTAAAAAAAAGAAAGAAAGAAAAAAAGAGTTGTTCCAAAATAAGAGTTTTTCTGAGCTTATAATAAAACTGAAAACACTCTAACAAAGATAATTAAATCTGATCTTCTATTGAATCTCTTTTATTTAAGATACATGGGTCAATCATAAAGGAGCCTACTTAACGATTATTAACATAATTTTATCTCCACATAATAATACCTAATATTAACTGTATAAAAAATGCAAAAGTGAGTACCCATTGATTCAGTGAAGGTTTAGCAATTCTGCACACTGATTTGGTGACAGGAAATTAACAACTGAACTTGTGTTAATGGAGCAGGAAGGGAGAATGAATGAGTTTAAAAAGCGAGAGAACCTGGTTTATGTAAGGCATGAGGGGTAGGGCTAGAGCCAGAACTTCTCGCCTATCACAACTCCACTAACAGCAATCATCCTAATTCCTGCAGGGGAAATTGTTCTGAAAGAAAATAACTGGGGGCGCCTGGGTGGCTCAGTTGTTAAGCCTCTGCCTTCGCCTCAGGTCATGATCCCAGGGTCCTGGGATGGAGCCCTGCATCAGGCTCCCTGCTTATCAGGAAGCCTGCTTCTCTCTCTCCCACTCCCCCTGCTTGTGTTCCCTCTCTCGCTGTCTCTCTCTGTCAAATAAATAAATAAAATCTTTTAAGAAAAAGAACTGAGCTAACAGGGTAAGAGAAAGCAGGCTTCTTGGGGATCATTTATGATACACAAAAATGAAACTTCTGGGGGGACTTCATCAAACCACTCTCACTTTAGAAAGCCTGGGGTGGGCCACTTGAAATAACTTGAATTATCTACACTGAATGAGCTGTGAGTGAGAAGGCTAGAGAGAATGAGAACATAGAAAAATATGTTCACTTGTTAATGAAACACTGTTAAATACATGTGGAGAAATTTAACTCAGGGTACTTTGTTCAGGTCCTCCTTCCTAAGAAACCATGCATTTAGAAATAATAATGACTTTATGGGGCACCTGGGTGGCTCAGTGGGTTAAAGCCTCTGCCTTCGGCTCAGGTCATGATCTCAGGGTCCTGGGATCTAGCCCACACTGGGCTCTCTGCTCAGCGGGGAGCCTGCTCCCCCCCACTCTCTCTGCCTGCCTCTCTGCCTACTTGTGATCCCTATCTCTCTGTCAAATAAATAAATAAAATCTTAAAAAAAAAAAAAAGAAATAATAATGACTTTTAATGGAAAATATGCCTGAAGAAATATGGAACTTTTATTGAAATATATTTGACATATAACATTGTGTAAATTTAAGCCATAAAACATGTTGATTTGATACATTTATAAATTATGATTGCCATTATAGCTATAGTTAGCATCTCTATCATGTTACATAACTATCATTTCTATTTTATGGTTGGAATAAAGATTTAATCTCTTAGCAAGGTTAAAGGTTTTTTTAAAAAGATTTTTTTTTTAAGGATTTTATTTATTTGACAGAGAGAAACACAGCCAGAGAGGGAACACAAGCAGAGGGAATGGCAGCAGGAGAAGCAGGCTCCCTGCCGCGCAGAGAGCCTGATGCGGGGCTCGATCCCAGGGCGCTGGGATCATGACCTGAGCCGAAGGCAGACGCCCAACGACTGAGCCACCCAGGCGCCCCTTTTAAAAAGATTTTTATTTACTTATTTATTTGAGAGAGAGAGAGAGAGGCGGGGGCGGGGGCAGAGGGAGAAGGATAAGCAGACCCCATGAGGAGTACAGAACCCAATGCAGGGCTCCATCTCATGACCCTGAGATCATGACCTGAGCCGAAACCAATAGTCAGACACTTAACTGACTGAGCCACCCAGGACTGCCACAAGGTTGATGATTATAATACAATATTGTTTATATTCATTATGCTCTGTATTATATCTCTAGGGCTTTAAATAATATCTAACAGGAAAGATAAATATGGACTATGTAACCCCATATTATCACAGATCTTCAAATTACCAAAGTCTTTGTACCATAATTAAATTTTATAGAAAAAGTAGCAAGAAAAAAATGTAAGATGAAATCTATTCCCATTTTTCCTTGATACTAAGAATTCTCCAGCTATATGTTTGTTTGTTTACTTTTTAGAGCATTTCAGAAGCAGACCCACTGAGTGCATTTTCTCAAACTCCTGGGCTCCCTTCACCTCAAGGGGAGCCTGATCCAACTAAGATGCTCTTTGATTCTATTTGGGATGATGATATAAAGTTTCAAATTCATGAGATAATTCTATCACACTTTTTTTTTTTTTTTTTTTAAAGATTTTATTTATTTTACAGAGTGAAACACAGCGAGAGAGGGAACACAAGCAGAGGGAATGGTAGCGGGAGAAGCAGGCTTCCTGCTGAGCAGGGAGCCCGATGCGGGGCTCGATCCCAGAACACTGGGATCATGACCTGGGCCGAAGGCAGACACTTAACGACTGAGCCATCCAGGCGCCCCATAATTCTATCACACTTAATAATGAGTCTTGGTATTTGTCAGAATAACTTTAAAGATTCATTAAAGTATTAGGTAAAAATATCAGAGTTACAATTTTAGTCCTTAGTTTAACCCATGTTCTTTTTTTGTTGTTGTTGTTGTTGTTTTTTAAGATTTTATTTATTTGACAGCGAGAAACACAGCGAGAGAGGGAGCACAAGCAGAGGAATGGTAGCGGGAGAAGCAGGCTTCCCGTGGAGCAGGGAGCCCGATGCGGGGCTCAATCCCAGGACCCTGGGATCTGACCTGGGCCGAAGGCAGACGCTCAACGACTGAGCCACTCAGGCGCCCCTAACCCATGTTCTTAATCCATTTAGCAAAATGGATTTATTTTGCTTCATTTAGCAAAATGAAGGCATTGGGTAAACACTGGTTACTGAATACAGTGTAACAGCACAATGCATTATTTTATTATCTTAGTCACAATCAAACTCTGCTAATCATTACATTCTAAATCGAAACCAATTTAAAGAGACTATTCTGAATCATTTATAAAAAAAATTTTGTGTGGAAAAACCCACAGAAAAATGCGCTTTTTTCTTTAAAAGAAAAAAAATCCATTTAGTTAAAATATCTTACTTGAGTTCCAGCCTTCATTGGGTTTCCAAGATCACATACCACCTGGCGAGTTTGGTTTTCTGTCTTAAATGCACAGGAAAGTCTTGCTAAGGCCTTTGATAGACCAAAAAAAAAAAAAAAAGGATTGAAAGGAAAATAAATTAATGATCCCCCAAAAACACACTATAAAACTCCTAGACAATATCATGCAGTTGGATAGTTAAGTTTCTTATTTTAAAAATATATCTATCCATTTGAGCAAATGGGGTTGGGTATGGGAGAATCCAGAATTGTGTACAATTGCCACATATAAATGTAAAGGTGTTTCTGAAAGATCCCTAGAGGATTTATACACATAGCCTTATTACCCCTAACAAACTATTTGATGGACAGGCTAAGAGACTTTATCTATCTGACCTTGTTTCAAGCACTTAGCTAGCAATTCTAAAAATGTCCTATCAATGCATTATGCAAAGTATTAGGCTTGAAAGGAATTATGTAAGACAGGCACTCTACTGCCTAGCAATTTAGCCTTAAGTAGAATGGCTAAGCTTGTACTACACTAAATAGGGGAGTAACTCATTAATGTTAATGAGACCTATGAGTGCGTTTCGATTTTTAAAGAGGCAGTTTGCTTACTTCACTATTGCGGACAACCCCGATGAAATCAGCCTGTGGGGGGATGGAAACGATGAGCTCAGCTTCATAGGCACCTTCTCCTTGATTCTGAGCCTTAACAATCAATGTCAGAGGATTGTCGTCCCCAATATAGATCTTCTTTTGATCACTACAAGTTAATACAAATCTAGACAATGAAAAAAAACTGTACGGGGAGAGTATGGTTGTTCCAAGAAACAAAAGAAATACATAGCACTGACATGTTCAACAGTGTCTCAAGATATTTTAAGCCTATTTCACAGCTCAACAGAAAACTGTAAATAGCACACTGGGTGCAAATCCAATGCTTCTCTCAGGAAAAAAAGAATTAATGCCACTAATATATCACTACCAGTCATATCTATTACTGAAGTAATTTTGTATTTCTTTGTAGGTTCTTATTAATTCCCTGAATTTTTTTCTAAAAGCTGAATTAATCACTGTCATGATTCTCAAAATATTCTTTAAAATTTATGTATCATAAAATACTAATCAGATTCCTTTAGTTAACAGGGTATCTATAATGAAATACACCTTTAAAGATATTACTTTGTAACACTACTCATCCTGCATGGAAACAGATCTGTCAACCTAGGCAAGTAGTGAAAACAGTGCTTATTTTTTTAAAGTTCAATACTGATAGTTTTACTACTACAGAAAGTCATGAATTATCCTCTAGTATAACTAGTTCACATAAAATTTGCAAAAGTTGCAAATAAAATAAAATAAAATAGAATAAAATACACTATTGCTTTGAACAGAAAAGTGTGTTCTTCCATTTAAATTTCTTGTTATACTGTTTATTGTTTGGAGCAAAACTTACCTATCTACAGAAACTTCCAATTTGGGTTTGCAGACATTGTCTTCACCACAATCAAGCAGAATATGGGCCTGGAAAAAAGCGTTTTATTTTTTCTACATGAAAAAATACTAAGGTAGGACACATATGCAGTGTAAATGAATATAAATCAATGTATTGTAGATGTATGTTAATATACATAAATACATATATTTATATGCACTCATCAATTTGTTTGCATACCTGAATGTAAAAAATATCATAGTTGCTTTTTTTTAAAAGATGTATTTATTTGAGGGAGAGAGAGAGAGTGCCCATGCATGTGTGCACAGGCGAGCAAGTGGGGGGAGGGGCAGAGAGAGAGAGAGAGAGAGAGAGAGACAAAGAATCCTCAAGCAGACTCCCCACTGAGTGCAGAGCCCAACACAGGGTTCAGTCCCAGGACCCTGAGATCATGACTTGAGCTGAAATCAAGCGTCAAATGCTCAACCAACTGAGCCACCCAGGAGCCCTGTGGCTGCTTATTTTTAAATAGGTCAGTGGAGCTAGTCAAGAATGAAAAACAAGAAAAACACTCATAGCATACAATATAATTAGTTGGAACCTTTTAGTTCTATCTCAAATTAAGTTGTTATGATTCTGGAATGAAGTGTCATATAGAAGAGAAAGTACAGTCAAGAAATGAAGATTTTAAAAAAGAAGAAGAAGAAGAAAAGAAATGAGGATTCAGCATGAACCTGCTGCTGCTAGCTAAGTTGTGTGATCTTGGGCAAAACAAATTTCCCTTTTAGAATTTCTTCTTGCAGACTATGCCTCTGCCAACATCATGGAAATATGGCTGCAGAGTGTAAAAGACTAAGGAGCTATGGGCACATGGAAGCAATTCCGACAGACACACCAAAGGGAATGGAAATTGAACAAAACGAGTCCAGCCTATGCATGGCCATTTGGAAGGAGATGAAGGAAAAGGGAGTAGAAGCACTGAAGTTAACTGATCCAGGACGGGTGAAATGAGCAAAAAACCTGAATTTTCTCCCTCTAGATCTGGAGGCTAGAGAAGTATGGAAAATCCAAAAGAGAAAAATAGTAGGAAGTAGCAGAAGAAGTTGGGCAGAATGTGAAAGAAGGAATCTAAAAATTTTTAAAAGAAAGAAGAAAAAGAGGAAGCCATTCCTGGTTTGTCTATTGTTAATATTCAAAAAGCTTCAAGCCTAGTGGCAGACAAAAACAAGAAAAAAAATGACTTAAAGGGCGAAAATAATGAAAGGATTCCTATTCCAAGTCACAAGGGATATGCAGCTACACAGAACAAAATTACATGACACAGATCTTAACTGTCAATTTAACTGGAATGAAACAACAATATATGTGAATTAATTAAATGACAGGTGTAAGAGGTTGCATATGTGTACACATATACTATTTTTTACAATTAAAATGTAAATCAAAGAAAACACAGATATAAAACATGTTCAGCAAAATAGTAAAATAGTATGTAAATATACTGGCACTTTGTTTTCCTTGAACTATTTTACTTTTTTATGTGTATGAAATATGACCCTGTCTTTCTCTGCATATAACTAAATTCTGAGTGCCTTCAAGTATCTCTGACCTGAAAATTCAGAGTCCTTCCTCTGACTTCTTTGACTTGAAACCCAACATTTTTTTTTTGAAACCCAACATTTTAAAAGCAATCCCATATGATATTTAAAAAGATGAACTGTAAGACTTTAAAAAATTAAAGTATAAAATTAGTGATAAGTGGAGATAATGCAGTACCTGTCGACTAACGTTGGCAGGAGTGAACTGGTTAAGAATGGGTTGCAAGCCTGTCTCATCAGCAGCTTTTCTGTAATCCAACCGATACTCCATAAAAACAGTAATTGGAGTGAGTTTGTCTCTAAATTCAGATTCATCCTAGAAACAGAAAAGCTTCTAATTAATGATAACATCGATCTATGACATCAAACTATCTAGAGAAATCTCTAAGTATACAACACAAAGTCAGCCATATCCAACCCTGATCCAATTCTACCAGAATTCTGAAAAACTACACTTAGATAAGAGTATCCAAAAAGATTATTCGATGAGAATGCTTAATTTTTGTTTGTAATAAAATACTTGATTCAGACAAAAATATATGAGGCATGTTAATAAAACAGGCACTCCCCACCCAAAATAACTAGAACACTACCAATAACGCTTAAGGTACCTATGTATTACCTTCTCAAACGTAACCACCAACCTAAGTTTTAAGGACACCATTCCCCTGTTTTCAGTATTTCACTATATTGTATATTTATCCTTAAATAATATATTTTTCACTTTGCTTTTCCTTTTTCCAGGTGACTTCAAACAGAGGTCATATATATTCTTCTGTGATTTGCTTTCTGTTCAACACTCTTGTTAAGATTCATCTATGCTGGGGCACCTGGGTGGCTCAGTGGGTTAAAACCTCTGCCTTCAGTTCAGGTCATGATCTCAGGGTCCTGGGATCGAGCCCCGCATGGGGCTCTCTGCTCAGCAGGGAGCCTGCTTCCTCCTCTCTCTGCCTGCCTCTCTGCCTACTTGTGATCTCTCTCTTTCTTTCTGTCAAATAAATAAATAAAATCTTTGGGGGGAAAAAAAAAGAAGACTTAAAAAAAAAAAATCACTGTTTGGGGCGCCTGGGTGGCCCAGTGGATTAAAGCCTCTGCCTTCAGCTCAGGTCATGATCTCAGGGTCCTGGGATCGAGCCCCACATCGGGCTCTCTGCTCAGCTGGGAGCCTGCTTCTCCCTCTCTCTCTGCCTACTTGTGATCTCTCGCTCTGTCAAATAAATAAATAAAAAATCTTAAAAAAAAAAAAGATTCATTTGTGCTGTTGGAAATAGCTGAAGTTAATTTTCACTGTTGAATAGTATCATATACTAAACCCATAATATATTTATCCATTCTCCTGTCAAAGGTTACCTGGATTGTTTTGGGCTTTTTGTTTTTGCTAAACAAGAACAGGAACAAAAAAAAAAAAAAAAAAAAAAACCAATTCTACAGAATGGCAAGTAGATTTCTGAGCTCTAGAAAATCCTATCGTATTATTTTCCTAAGTCATTACAACTTACACTGCCATCAGCAATGTGTAAGAAGTCCATTAATTCACATCATGACCAATAAACAAGTACGGGTAGATTTTGTTTGCTTGTAAGATGATGGTATTTGTTCATAGTTACAACTTGAAGCTTATTTGTTTTTGTTTTACATTCTTTAAATTTAAATTAATATAATGTATATTAATTAGTTTCAGAGGCAGAGTGGTGATTTCATCAGTCTTACATAATACCCAGTGCTCATGACTTCACACCCTCTCCTTAATGTCCATCACCCAGTTACCCTCCCCCCTCCAGAAAACCCAAGTTTGTTTCCTACGATTAAAACTCTCTTATGGTTTGTCTCCCTCTCTGATTTCATCTGGTTTTATTTTTCCCTTCCTTCCCTCATGATCCTGTTTTGTTTCTTAAATTCCATATATGAGCGAGATCATATAATTGTCTTTCTCTGATTGACTTATTTTGCTTAGCATACCATTTAGATCCATACATGTGATTGCAAATGGCAAGATTTCATTTTTTTGATGCCTGAGTAGTATTCCGGTATATATATACATCTTCTTTACCCATGCATCTGTCGATTGGCATTGGAGCTCTTTCCATAGTTTGGCCATTGAGAACACTGCTGCTATAAAACACTAGGGTACAGGTACCCCTTCAGATCACTGCATTTGTATCTTTGGGGTAGATACCTAGTTGAGCTATTGGTGGGTCACAGGGTAGCTCTATTTTCAACTTTTTGAGGAACCTCCATACTGTTTTCCAGAGTGGCTGCACCAGCTTGCATTCCCACCAACAGTGTAAGAGGGTTCCCCTTTCTCCACATTCTTGTCAACATCTGTCATTTCCTGACTTGTTAATTTTAGCCATTCTGACCTGTGTGAGGTGGTATCTTACTGTGGTTTTGAATTATATTTCTCTGATGCCGAGTGATGGGAAACACTTTTTCATGTGTCAGTTGGCCATTTGGATGTCTTCTTTAGAGAAATGTCTGTTCATGTCTTCTGCCCATTTCTTGACTGGATTATTTGTTCTTTGGGTGCTGAGTTTGATTTAGTTCTTTATAGATTCTGGATACGAGTCCTTTATCTGATAAGACATTTGCAAATATCTCGTCCCATTCAGTGGGTTGTCTTTTGGTTTTTGTCAACCATTTCCTTTACTGTGCAAAAGCTTTTTGCTTTTGGGCATCTTCATGAAGTCCCAACGGTTGATTTTTGCCTTTGTTTCCCTTGTCTTTGGAGTCATGTCTAGCGAAAAATTGCTGGGCCAAGGTCACATAGGTTGCTGCCTGTGTTCTCCCCTAGGATTTTGATGGATTCCTGTCTCACATTGAAGTTGTTCATCCATTTTGAGTCTATTTTTATGTCCCCCATCAGAAACAGGAAATGGTCCAGTTTCATTCTTCTGCATGTGGCTGTCCAGTTTTCCCAACACCATTTGTTGAAGAAACTGTCTTTTTTCCATTGGATATTCTTTCCTGCTTTGTCGAAGATTAGTTGACCATAGAGTTGAAGATCCATTTCTGGGCTCTCTATTCTGTTCCACTGATGTAGGTGTCTGTTTTTGTGCCAGTGCCATACTGTCTTAATGATCACACTTTTGTAATAGAGCTTGAAGTCCGAGATTCCAAATGTCCGAAAATCCAAATGCTACCAGCTTTGGTTTTGTTTTATTTCAACACTCCTTTGGCTACTTAGGGTCTTTTCTGGTTCCATATAAATTTTAGGATTATTTATTCCAGCTCGGTGAAAAAAGTTGATGGTATTTTGACAGCAATTCCATTGAATGTATAGATTGCTCTAGGTAGCACAGACATTTTAACAATATCTGTTCTTCCAATCCATAAGCATGGAATGTTTTTCCATTTCTTTGTGTCTTCCTCAATTTCTTTCATGAGTGTTCTATATTTTTCTGAGTACAGATCCTTTGCCTCTTTCGGTAGGTTATTCCTAGGTATCTTATGGTTTCTGGTCCGAGTGTAAATGGGATTGACTCCTTAAATTCCCTTTCTTCTGGCTCACTAGTGTATAGAAATGCAACTGATTTCTGTGCATTTCTTTTATACCCTGCCACTTTGCTGAATTCCTGATTGAGTAATACCAATTTTGGGGTGGAGTCAAAATTTTGAGTTTTCAACAGAGTACCATGTCATCTATAAAGACTAAGATTTTGATTTCTTCTTTGCCAATTTGAATGCCTTTTATTTCTTTTTATTGTCTGATTGTTGAGGCTAGGACTTCTAGTACTATGTTAAACAACAGTGGTAAAAGTAAACCTCCTGGCCATGTTCCTGACCTTAGGGGACAAGCTATCATTTTTTCCCTACTGAGAATGATATTCTCGGTGGGCTTTCTATATATTGCTTTTATGATATTGACATATGTTCCTTCAAATCCTACACTGTGAAGAATTTAGATCAGGAAAGGAAGCTGTACTTTGTCGAATGCTTTTTCTGCATCTATTGAGAAGATCATATGGTTTTTGTCCTTTCTTGTATTTATGTAGTGTATCACTTGATTGATTTGTGGATGCTGAACCATCCTTGCAGGCCAGCAATAAATCCCACTTGGTCGAGGTGAATAATTCTTTTAATGTACTGTTGGATCCTATTGGCTAGTATCTTGGTGAGAATTTTTGTACCCATGTTTATTAGGGATATTGATCTGTAATTCCCCTTTTGCTGGGGTCTGGTTTAAGGATCAAAGTAATGCTGACCTCACATAAAGAGTTTGGAAGTTTTCCTTCCATTTCTATTTTTTGAAACAGTTTCAGAAGAATAGGTATTAATTCTTCTTTAAATTTTTGGTAGAAGACCCCTAAGAAGCCATCTGACCCTGGACTCTTGTTTGTTAGAGGAGATTTTTGATTACTGCTTCAATTTCCTTCCCGATCATGCGTCTGCTCAGGTTTTTCTATTTCTTACTATTTCAGTTTTAGTAGTTTATATGTTTCTGGAAATGCATCCATTTCTTCCAGATTGCCTAATTTGCTGGCATATTATTGCTCATGGTATGTTCTTATAATTGTTTTATTGGTGTTGGTTGTGATCTCTCCTCCTTCATTCATGATTTTATTTGGGTCTTTTATCTTTCATTTTGATAAGTCTGGCCAGGAATTTATCAATCTTATTTATTCTTTCAAAGAACTAGCTCCTAGTTTCCTTGATTGTTCTACTGTTCTTTTGGTTTCTATTTCATTGATTTCTGCTCTAATCTTTATTAATTCTCTTCTTTAGGCTTAATATGCTGCTCTTTCTCCAGCTCCTTTATGTGTAAGGTTAGGTTATATATTTGAGACCTTTCTTTTTTTTTTTGAGACCTTTCTTGTTTCTTGAGAAAGGCTTGTACTCTTAGGACTGTCTTTGCTGCATTCCAGAGATTTCTCAACAGTTGTGCTTTCATTTTGAACAGTTGTGTTTTCATTTTCATTTGTTTCCATTTTTTTAATTCTATAATTTTTTAAAATTCTTTAATTTCCTGGTTGACCCATTCATTCCTTATTAGGATGCTCTTTAGCCTCCATGTATTTAAATTCTTTCCAAATTCCCATTAAGAATGAGTTCAAGGGGCGCCTGGGTGGCTCAGTCGTTAAGCATCTGCCTTTGGCCCAGGTCAGATCCCAGGGTCCTGGGATCGAGCCCCACATCGGGCTCTCTGCTCGGCAGGAAGCCTGCTTCTCCCGCTACCATTCCCTCTGCTTGTGTTCCCTCTCTCGCTGTGTTTCTCTCTGTCAAATAAATAAAATCTTAAAAAAAAAAAAAAAAGAATGAGTTCAAGTTTCAAAGCACTGTGGTTTGAAAATATTGAGGGAATGATCCCAATCTTTTGGTACCAGTTGTGACCCATATTCTGGAGAATGTTCCATGTGCACTCGAGAAGAATGTGTGTTCTGTTGCGTTAGGATGTGATGTTCTGAATATATCTGTGAAGTACACCTGGTCCAGTGTGTCATTCAAAGCCCCTGTTTCCTTGTTGATCTTCTGCTCAGATGATTTTTCCACTGCAGTTTGCGAGGGTATTACAGTCCCCTACTATTATTGTAATATTATCAATGTGTTTCTTTAATTTTGTTATTAATTGGCTTATATAATTGGCTGCTCCCATGTTAGAGGCATCAATATTTATAATTTCTAGATCTTCTTGTTGGATAGACCCTTTAATTATAATATAGTGTTTTTTCCTCATCTCTTATTACAGTCTTGGTTTAAAATCTAATTTGTCTGATATAAGGATTGCTACCTTAGCTTTCTCTTGGTGTCCATTAGCATGATAAATGGTTCTTCACCCCCTCACTATCATTCTGGAGGTGCTTTGGGTCTAAAATGTATCTCCTGCAGACAGCATATGGATGGGTCTTGCTTATTTATCCCATCTGATACCCTGTGTCTTTTGACTGGGGCACCTTAGTCCATCTTCATTCAGAGTAACTACTGATAGATACGAATTTAGTGCCATTGTATTCCCTGTAAAGTCACTGTTTGTGTATATTGTCTCTGTTCCTTTCTGGTCTGTGTTACTTTGGGCTCTCTCTTCACTTAGAGGATCCCCTTTAATATTTCTTGGAGGGCTCGTTTGGTGATCACAAATTCTTTTAATTGCTCTTTGTCTTGGAAGCTTTTTCTCTCTCCTCCTATTCTGAATGAATCCTTCCTGGATAAAGTATTCTTGGCTGCAATCTTTTTCTCACTTAGCACCCTGAATATATCATGCCAGTCCTCTCTGGCCTGCCAGGTCTCTGTGGATAGGCTGGCTACCAATCTAATGTTTCTACCATTGTAGATTAAGGTTAACGTTGTCCTTAGCTGCTTTCAGGATTTTCTCTGTTTCTGAGATTTGTAAGCTTCTTTATTATATGTCAAGGTGTTGACCTACTTTTATTGATTTTGAAGGTGGTTCTCTGTGACTCCTGGACTTGAATGCTTGCTTCCTTCCTCAGATTAGACAGGTTCTCAGCTAGAATTTGCTTCCAAATACCTTCTGCCCCTCTCTCCTTCCCTCTTCTGGGACCCCAGTTATTCTAATATTGTTTCACTTTATGGTATCACTTATCTCTCAAATTCTCTTCTCATGATCCAATAGTTGTTTATCTCTCTTTTTCTCTCTTCATCATTTTGTCTTCTAATCACTAATTCTCTCTTCCGCCTCATTTATCCTAGTAGTTAGAGCCTCTATTTTTTTTTTTATTGCATCTCAGTGGCCTTTTTTATTTTGAATTGATTAGATTTTAGTTGTTTTATTTCTCCACAAAGGGATTCTCTAGTGTCTTCTATCCTTTCTTCAAGCCCAGCTAGTATCTTTATAATTGGGATTCTGAACTCTAGGTCCAATATCTTACTTCTATCCATACTAATTAGGTCCCTGGCAGTCAATACTCTCTTGTTCTCTTTTTTTGAGGTGGGTTTTTCCCTGTTATTCTGTCCAGAGAAGAACAGATGAACAGAAGAACAAAATATTAAAATGGCAATAACGACCACAGAGAAATATACACTAAACAAATAAGAAGAGACCCAAAACAGAAAAAAAAAATTTTTTTTAAATAGGGAGAGAAAGAGAAAATATAAACAAACAGGTGAACAGAACAGAGCAACACAATGGATCCTATAGGTATTTTGGTCTGTTTGTTAGAAAATTAGATCCCAAAATTGTAAAGAAAAACTTACATATATACAAAAGTAAAATTAAATACGATGAAAGGATAGAATGTAAATGTAAAAAAGAAAGTTAAAAAAGACTTAAAAAATGAAATCTTGCCATTTGCAATGATGTAGATGGAACTAGAGGGTACTAAGCTAAGCAAAATAAGTCAATCAGAGAAAGACAATTATCATATGATCCTACTGATATGAGGATTTTGAGAAACAAGACAGAGGATCATAGGGGAAGGGAGGGCAAAATGAAACAAGATGAAACCAGAGAGGGAGACAAACCATAAAAGACTCTTAATCTCAGGAAACAAACTAAGGGTTGCTGGAGCGGAGGAGGGTAGGAAGGGTGGGGTGGCTGGGTGAAGGACATTAGGGAGAGTATGTGCTATGGCAAGCACTGTGAATTGTGTAAAGACTGATGAATCACAGACCTGTTCCCCTGAAACAAATCATCATATGTTTTATTAACATATGATTTATTAACATCATATGTTAATTAAAAAGAGTTGATAAAATAAGAAACTGGTTGAAAAGGAAAGAGAAAAAAACTGAAATCAAAAGACTACAGTATCATGAGAAAAAACCATCAATTCTATATAGTCTTTTCCCCTACCACTGGAGTTTTGCAGTTTTCTGTGATCTCTATAAACTTGGTCTTAGCTGGATGTTTTGCTAATCTTCTGGGAGTGGGACCTGTTGCTCTGATTCTCTAGTATCTTTACCTGGGGCAGAATTGCACCACCCTTGCCAGAGGACCAGGCTAAATAAGCCATTCCAGGTTGCTCTACATGGCTTTAGTTCCCTAAGGTTTTCCAAGTCACTTTAGAGGATGAAAATGAAAGTGCAGCTTTCCAATCTCTGCCCCAGAGCTGAAAGCTTGAACCCCCGACTACTCAGGGTGCCTTCCGGGAAAAGTAGGCAATCACTCCAATCTCTCTGATCTCTGTTCACACTCTGTGCTCACCCAGCCTGTGACTGAGCATTTCTATCTCAGGCATGTGATTCTGTTTGGAGTCTCCAAACCCTGCAGACTCCTGTGGCACCCACCTGCACCGTTCTTCCCGCTCGTCCCAAATTAGGGAGGGGGGCTTTACTGGGGTTCTGCTGCTTGCTGGGCCCCAGAGAGTGGTTGCTCAGAGAGTGGTTGCCCAACAATGCTGTGGTTCAGGGTTTATGGTAATTCCATAACCCCATTTCTGGGCTTGATGATTGCAGCTGGCTTCCCTCCTCTGATGCCCGGGAAGCCTGCTGCAACCAGGCACCCATGGTCTTCCTGTGATTCCAGGGATCCAGAGACCACACTGTCTCACCTAGATTCTGCCCTGCTTCACCACCTGAGCTCCTTTAAGGTAGGCATGTCCCTCACCGGAGCAGACTCTTAAAAGTTCTGATTTCGGGCTCCACTGTTATATCACTTACTGATGCTGCTCATCGGAGGCCCCCCTCTACTCTGCCCCTGCACATTTTGTCTTCTCATATATCGCCTTGGAATCACTTCTCCATACTTCCTACCTTGCAGAAAGTGGTTGCTTTTCTACTTGTAGAGTTGCAACTATTCTTTTCTTAGATCTCTGCTTGAGTTTACAAGTATTCAGAATGATTTGATAGCTATCTAACTGAATTCCTGGGACCAGACAAAATTCAGGTCTCCTATTCTTCCACCATCTTGGAAAACCTCCAACTTGAAGCTTGTTTAAATCATGAAGAGTTATTTAATTTACACAAAAGCTTTTCCTATATTTAAGACATTCATGCTTTTTCTTCAGTCTATTCATGTGGTAAGTTATACTTCTATATTTTTAAGTTAACTCACTGTAGTACAAATCAAAATTGGTCTACTTATCTTTTTTTATAAACTGCTAGGATTTAGTTTCCTTATATTTAATTTAGTAATTTTACATCTATGTCTTTCTGAAAGACTGGCATGAAATTTTTGCTGGGACTATCCTCCACCATTCTGGGTATCAATTATATTGGCTTCATAGAATTGAGTTGGACATATTTTCTATTCTTCTATTCCTTCAAAGAGCTTAATATTGGAATGTCTTGTTCTTCATGGTTTAGTAGCTATCACCTATAAGACCACCTGGGATTTGTGTTTCCTTTGTATAAAGATTTTTAACTGCCAGCTCAATTTTTAGAATGATTTATAAAGTTAAATGGCTTATTCAGGTTTTCTTTCTCTTCTGGTAGTTGTGTTATGATTTTCTAAGAATTCCTTGTTTTGTCTAAGTTTTTTTATGTCTTAGCACAAAGTTATTATAATATTCTATTACCGTAATCTCTTCTTTACCTGTAGCTATGTCCCTTTTTAATTCCTTATTTTGTGGAGTTAAATTTTTTTGGTTTTGTTTTCCCTCAATTTTTTCTTGATCAATATTTCATTAAAATTAAATAGCATTTAAGGCTATACATTTACTTTATTTTCTGCTTCTGTGCATCCCACACATTTTGATAAGCAGAATTTTCATTATGATTCATTTCTAAGTAAATTTCCATAATGATCTTTTTGATCCATAAGTTATTTAAAATCACAATTCCTAATTCCCAATTTATCTTTTGTTATTGCTTTCTGAAAATTGTACCATTGTCAAACAGTGTATTTTCTATGATTCCAACTTTTTGAAATTTGTTTAAACTTCCTTTGTGACTCATATATGGTCAATTTTTATATTCTATATAGGTCTGTTAAATTGAGGTTGTTAATTATGTTGTCTTCCAAATCTTCACTGATGTTTTTGTATTTTTTTAAAAAGTTTTACTCTTTCTTTAAACATTTTATAAAAATTTATATTTTGCAACTGATAATTCTAACACCTCAAGCCTCTGCAGGTTTAAAATTTGTTTCTTTTGGGGCAATTACTGTTCATCCTTTCCCCAGCCACTCTGGCTCACATATTCACATACAACTCACATGTCAAATTTTGCCAGTATAGTTTTTTAACTGAGTGCTTATTTTTTTGGACCTTGGAGATTTCCTTTATGTTTTGAGAATCTAGTGATATTTAAGAAATATGTTTGTTATAATTTATTCAGTAGCATTATTGTAGAACAACCATTTGAAATATCCAGTTTGCCAGGAGCAAAAACCCATTAGTCAGGTTTGATACTTTAAAAAGCCAAATTTTCTCAAGTGTATTCTTTGGTGTTTTCTTTTTGACTTAATACCAAAAAGTTTATACAAAGTAAAAATCATTTAGATTGAAAAAAGTCAGTAAAAAGTAAAAGACAATGAAGCAGAAAAGTATCTCTTACCCGCAGATATGCTATTAGTTCCTCACACTGCATCTGTCCCCCTCTTGAAATGGTCATGTTCTTAGAGTGACCTGGCAACCGGTTATGGAGAAATAGTGCCCGTCGAATTGCTCCTTTTTGCTTGAGCTTATCCAAAAGAAGCTCCACCTGGAAGTCTATACAAACCAAAGGATTTATAATGAACATAATCTTTATGGATACATATCTGTCCTAGATACCTAGAATTAACATGTAAACAGAAATATTTATTTCTTAAGAAGTAATTTCCCTGTAATTCACTAAAAATGTCAATGCAATGTAGTGAGACTATAACACATTAATTCAGAATATTTAAGAGTAATCAATCCAATGATCCCCAAAGTAATACCATATATTAATCCAGATAATAGATAATGATAGTAGCAAAATATCAGATGAAAAGGAATTTTTTTTCTTTTAATTTAATCTGAAAGGAAATTCAGAGCATGAAATGTATGTGAATTGAGACTTCCACCATTAATGCAAGTAGGAGCAATTTCTTGCTGATTGCGATTAAGAAATATTTACTAATACGTATCCATATCATTTTATTAGACACTATGATGAATAAATAGTTTGCATCACCTGCAACTAATACTTCTAATGAAGCTGCCCTATCAGATTGTCAGACAAATATGTCCCTCATGAAGCAGGTGACCAAAGTTGACTGGATTGAGAATTATCTTAAAACGAATGTGCAACCTATAGTGAACTTCACGTCAAATTGGGTGAGAACGCAGGGTTATTTTGCTTTTCAGTTCTGTTCACTCACCCACATTGCCCTCCTTGAGTTTCTCAAACACACTAAGCATATTCCTGTCTCAGGCCTCTTGAAATTGCCATTTCCCCTGTGCAAAATACCCCTCAGACATCCCCTAGCTCCTTCATTTCCTTCAGGTCTCTACTGAAAAGTCATTTCAGTGATGCCTTGCCTTGCTCCTATATGTGAAATTTCATGCACAAACACATAGCCAAAATATTTAGTCCTCTTTTCCTGCTTTACTGTTACTTCTCAGCACTGTCACTAACAGAATGACAAATCTTGGCAACAATAACTTAGTTCTCCTACCTTACTCCCTGGACCACCTAAATCATTTTTTGGAAAGGAAGAGTCAAGTTAAGAGTTTGCCATGTGGGTTAAATTTAGTGGCCCGGACTTCTTCTTCCACCATTTCTAAAGCACCCTTACTCCTGAGATTGCTGGTGGCTTCTCTAAGACATAAAATAGCAACTCTTCTGTAGATCATCTATTTATAAACAATGATACCCATTTCCCCTAGAGTTCATTTATCTCTCATTGGTAATTGTTTAACTTTATGAAGTGCATAATTACCATTCAGTGGGCTACTTTGTTCACAATGTCAATAAATAAATATGTGGTCTATTTGAATTAACTTAAAAGTCAACAAGTTGATTATGTTGCAATGTTAAGTGTCTTTAAGCATAAAAAGTCAAACAAAGAAACTATTTGTGCTATTTGTGCTAACTATTCAAATATCTTAAAATACTTTGAGTGCTATAGATGTAGAATCATTATATAATTTTTCCATAGAACACTTACTAAGTTTCGTGGGAAGTGCTCCTTTGCCATCTGCCTTTAAGCAGAACTTGACATTAAAACTGTAGAAAAATAAAAATATATACAAATCCTATAATCCAGTTTAGACATATTTTTGAATATCATCCCCAAATATCACATTTCTAATACATAGTTTATATATTTAGTGAAGCCTTTTATATCTTTCATGTCTTAATATTATTTCCTTTTATATCTTTCATGTCTGAATATTATTCCTGAAACAGAAACTACACAGAATAACCTACCTGATGTCTCGGTAATTTAAGCACATTTACTTTCATGGTAACTTGATGGGGGGGAAAAAAAACGGAAGAAAAAAGAATCTCCCAAGTTCCTCTCAGGTTTAGAGAACCTATTGATAAATCCCAATGTGGGAAATGACTGACCAGATTTAATATAACACCTCATTTACTAAAAAGCCCCACCAAAGCTTCCTTTAATTAGAAAGCTCCTACAGAACAATGTTTTTCATGATTTACTAATGGGTTGTGAATAGGTTTATTAATGGGTCATGAAATTAGTTTAATGGGATGGGTTAGCCACCATCTTAAAAAAATAAACTGAAGGGTAAGATTTCATGGAAATTTTGTTTTAATTACATACATGTCTTTGGTGGATTATGATGCAAAATCTATTTCATACTATGTGCCATAACTGAAAACATATGAAAGCTACTGCTTAGTGTATTTGAAGCCTTTGGATTATTTGTGTAACTTAAAATACATTATTAGCAACTTCACAGGGGCATATAGAGTAAGTGAAGGGAAGAAAGACAGTAAAACTTAAAGCCAAAATCTGAAAACAACTTCACTGCTAATCAATATCAATTAAGACAAAATGTTACTAAGTTTTTAATGCAATCCAATGAAAGAAATAAAATTTTGAAATATGTTTTTAATAACTGTAATAATTCAAAAAAATTAGGAAAATATTTTTTCATTAGCTCTTCTGAAGTAAAATTTTCTCAGCTTCCAATCATTCTACCCTGCATTTGTCAGAAGTGCTCTGATTTTTCTGTGTAACCAAGTAACATAAAGAACAATGTTCTTCAAAGTAGGGTACTCATGGTAATTTTAGTAGTAAATGGGTCAAGATTTTCCTTAATTTAATACTTATTTACATGTATGAGAAAGGTACTGGGTTTCTCTATCTTATTTTTAAATGTTTTTAAGTAAAACATGAATCATTTTAAAGAAAAAAAAAAACTTTAGGGAGGCCTGGGTGGCTTAGTCAGTTAAACGCCCAACTCTTGATCTCAGCTCAGGTCTTGATCTCAGGGGCATGAGTATAATAAGCCCCACGTTGGGCTCCACACAGGGCGTGGAGGCTACTTAAAAAAAAAAGGCTTAAAAAATTATAAATACAGGTAGAATGAAAATATGGCAAAAATCATATAATGTAGCAAAAAATAGTATACAAACAAAGGAGACTTGAGAAACACTGGGCTAGAGAAGAATTCAGACATTAAACTTACCAAAAAAAATTATAGTTTTCTTTAGACACTAGTAAGGGAACAAGTAGAAGAACAAGTATATTATATGAGTAATATATTACTTATAACATAGATTTAATATATATAATATTTTTCATACAACTATTCGCAGATATTAAATCTGGAAAAGATCATACCTTTTGAAAATTAAAATGTTCATGCCCCTGTTTAAAAATATATATAACTGAGTTCTGCGATCTTATTAGCTTTTTCTCCTTTTTGAATATATTGATTGAACATGCATCATTTATTTAAAATGAAGTTCATACTAGTTTGTGGTGTATTTCTAAAGCCTTCTATGACTTACTTTGGAACAATATTTCCATAATTCAATCTATGAAAAGAGAATATACTTACAGAAACTGTTTTAGCAACATTTTAGCTCCCCCACTCATTTTCAATTGTTTTCATAATGAGTGCACCAATAATCACAATAATAACTATTATTAAACTAATGCTCTTACCAGGAAACTTTGAGATCTGTCCCAGGAAGTGGGCAGGTTTTATTGTCTTGATTTAAAATGCTAGGGTATACTTCAAGGCCAGCATTTACAGTTATAACTGGTCTGGCCCTGGTTAAAAAAAAAAGAAAAAGAAAGTTATCTGAAATGTTAGATTGATTTAAGCATTTTAGGTTTACATTCACAGTATATATAAGTGCAATGTTTACTAAAGCATTGTTTATAATAGCAAAAAGAATAAAACAACCTAAACACAGAATGACAAACTATTTCTGTTTGCCAGGGACTGTGCTGACTTTAGCACTGAAAGTCCCATGACCTGGTAAATCCCTCAGTTCCAGGCAAAGAGGGACAACTAGCCAACCTATCTGAACTGAATCCACCACAGCAGAATGGTTAAAATGTTATGGGGCATCTGCCTAATGCAATGCAATACAGTAGAGGAAATAAGCTACATAAATGCATCTGTGTGCATATGAGATGATCTCTAAGATATATCCAATATATAATTTTTATATGAGAGAGAAAAAAACCCATGATGTACAAAGGATGCATGCATGCATACACACACACACACACACACACACACACACACAATTTTTTAATGCACAGAATATTTCTGGTAGGGTATACTTATAAACTAGTAACTGACATGAAATTAAGTACTTTTTTTGTTTATATCCTTTCTGTACTATTTGAGCTTTTACTATGGGCATTATTAATTCTTTGATAACAATTTTAAAACCTGAAATGATAAATTAAAATAGTTTTCCAAAGTTGAGATGCACAGATTTAAACCCCGTATAAAAATCTGGTAGGCTCAGGTCAGTGTGCCAATCTCAATCATGATAAATCCTGAAATCTATATGAATATACAGGGCACCAAGTTAGCCAACATAAATTCTATTACACAGAACTAATGTTCATTATCCTAGCATATATAAACACATCCCATGAAAGTGTAAACACCTTGATCTACTTGGGATGCCAGATGGAAGCCTAAAGCATGCACAATTGATAAAACATAGAAAATAACTCGGAAAATGGATGAAGCGGAGAAATACAGGAATGCGGATTTATAGGTATTGCTCTAATAATAAAAATACTGATTTGGGGAGTCTACCCTTGTGGTCACAGAATGCTATAGCATAAACATCAAGTTAATCTCTTCCCTCTTTAGAAGAAAATGTAAACTCATAAATTTTAAAGACATTTAAAATGCAGGAGAATATTTTCTAACACAATTTAAAGAACAAAGAGGGAAAAATCTGAATGCTTTTCTAAATTAAAAAATCTACATCTTTCTCTATTTTGGGATTTCCTTGTATAAATGTTACTTGCCTGCAGCAATACTTGACTAGAAAGAACAAAAAAATTTTTATCATTACTTTAAGAAAATTAAACTGAAATTCAAACACTGGACTTAACTATAAAACTGTCAAATATTATGAATATTCCTATATTACAGGATATGGAAACATGCTCACCTGTATAATACAGCTCTATCTACACCAAAAGCTCCTACAATTAAGTCTTAAAAGAGAGTAGAAAAACATGTAAATAATAATAATGTTTTTTTAATTCACATACCATTCTATAAAACTTTCAGTGCATATAACAAAGATTTAGACATAGTTTCAAAACTATTCTTCATTAAGTGGTTGTCAGATACTATCTAAAAGGTGAAAACATATCAAAACTCTAAATAGGTTATTATCAAATGGCAAACACTCATCGTAAAACTAATCTTTCATCTGGGTAGACAAGTATCTTTTTAATGGATACTTCAACAATAAGTTGGAAGTGCATATTACCCAAATACGTATACCTCTCAGAGGAAAAAGTTTTATAGGTGCCTGTGGACTTTATAATTTCATTACAAAATTTATATTATAAAATATATAATTTCATTATAAATTTTTTCACTGTTTCAAAAACAATGTATTCTAAAAAAAATAAACAAAAACAATGTATTCTACATTACATATATGGGAATACTTAGAATAATAGCAGATAGCATTCAAGTTAACAAGAATAGAATGCATTAATTTTTAAATGCAGCTAGTAAGAACAGGTTCACCATTACAAAAAAATGAAATAAGAGCCCTATCTCATAGTATACTGAAGGTAAATCTGAGGAAATCTTTTCTAAGTAAAATATACATGAGAAACCATAAAGATTGGTAGATTGAATTACATAAAATTTAAGAACTTTTTATGCACAAAAACCAAATATGACAAACTGAAAAATATATACATGTTAAGGAGTTAGAATCTTTGATATTGAAGGCACTGCCACAAATTTAAAAAAAAAAAAAAAAAAGGAAAGAATAAAACAATATCCCAATAGAAACAAACCCAAAAAAAGTAAAAAGAAATTCATGAAAGTAAATATATATACAAATAAATAAAAATGCTTACCCTCCCTAATAATTAAAAATGATAAAGTAGAACAAAGTAACATTTCCACCTATCATATAGTTTAAAGTTATTTTAAAAGAAACAACAGATGACCCTCAGCGTAGGCACAAGTGTGGGGAAATGATCACTCACTCTGGTGAGTGCTTAAAAAAGTTGTAAAACCTTTTGGAAGGAGGGGGATTGTAATTTGACAATACGTTTCAACAGACTTTTTAAAAAGTGCTTATCTTTGACACAGCAATTCTAAAATTTTGTCCTAAGGAAGTAATGCCCTGGAATTACACGCAAGGATATAAATACCCAAGCATAAAGTTAAATAAGATATGATGCTGACATTTGATGGAATGGGAAACATAAATTCATGTTTAGAAGAATAATTAATAATACAGGGAAACATTCCTGATTTTAAGTGCATAAAATATGCTATTAACAGTACTGAAGGCATACTTCTATTTTGTTAAAAAACTATATGAATGCATTGGAAAAAATGATTGAAAGATATACTTTGCTGTATGTTCTAAAAGTTCTGTAACAAATATATTGCATTAATAACCAAAAAAAATCTCCTGAATTAACACTAACAGGTAAAAATCAACTTCTTATCCTATTTCTAAAAGCACGTCAACACACCTGTATATTGGGCTCATATGAACTGTTTCAATAATAAAGGTAACCAAATTTTTCTGCATTATTATTTCATTTAAAGAATGGACCCATTATGATCCAGATCCATTAGAATACTCCAAAGTATGTAAGAGCTAGAAAAAGGCCTCCCTTCCTGCCCCGGTTCAAACCAACGGGCAAACCTCAGGTGGATCACTTTTTCCAGTCTCTTTTCTCATCCATAAAATGATATAATAAAGAGATGAGCTAGCTTATATTCCTCACCAGCCTTACTGGGAGAATTAAATGAGATAATGTATTTAAAAAAAAAATCACAATGATTAGTCAAGTCCATAAAAATGCTAGACCATTAAAAACAAACAAAAAAGACATTTAAAAAAGTTAGAATGAAGATTCAGCTTTTGTTTCTAGCATCTACAACATTTTTCTCTGACATTTCATCACAGACTTCAGAACAACAACAAAACTTAGAGTATGTGTTTTATATGGGAAGCTCCCAGGAAATAGAGCTGTCCTTGCTTCACACCCTCTCCAGTGATGAGAACAGTGCCTTCAGTATAGCCCGGGTATAAACTATACTTGAAGTATTTAATGGAAATGACTCATAACATAAATCAAGAGAGCAGTAACTAAAACTATTTCTATTAGGACTGAAAAACCTAAGAAACTCTATGAGTTTCTAGGCGAGCACCTGGATATCCATTTCTGTCTATATCTGTGGCTCCTTTCATTGAATAGCCAAAGCTTGGTGGCATGCTCCGAGCAGCCCACTTCCCTTCAAGGATTTGAGATGGTACCGCATTCAAGCCTGTTAATCTTCCATTGAAAATATAAACAATTCCTTTTTTATCTTCACCCCCATAAGGTGCAGCAATTGCAATATCTGTAGGGGAAAAAAAAATGCAGTATCTGTAGGGGGATTTGGAAAGAAGTAATAAGAAGAAGGGAAAGGAGAAGGAAAAAAGATGGAGAGTGGGAGGGCGAGGACGGAGAGAAGGAAGTCTCAGTCCTTACTATTTACATGGTGAAGGTCTTAATAGTTTATTTTCTGCTTTCCAAACATACCACCACTTTGCTTTTAGCTAAGACCTACATTAGTACCTGTTTTGCTAACTGAAAGAAATCTGAAGAGGATTCGCTTTTACAAAAGCAAGCCAAAATAGTCTTCAGCGTTTGTTTTGCAATGAACCCTTCTGGAGGCTATGTGCACCCTGAGCAGCAACAGTGGCAGCCCTAAGCTCTTTCCCAGAAAATTACATCCAGCATCGCAGCATCAAACCACCACAGCACTGAACTGTGTGAGTGCCAGTACTTTATCTCAACTTTCTTTGCATCCATTAGCAAGATGTGTCCTAAAGTATGACAAAAGCCTGAAAGAGGTTACTTTTCAGGTCTGGGACATTTTCTGGGTCTGGAAAAATTTTCCATATAAATTAATGATCGTTTCTTCACTTTATACCCCTTCTGTTTATTAAAGTTTTTTTGTTTTTTTTTTTTAAGATTTTTATTTATGTATTTGAGAGAGACAGCACACATGAGCAAGGCAGAGGGACAGAGAGAGAAGGTGAAAAAGACTCCTGCTGAGCAGGGAGCCATACTCAGCGCTCGATTCCAGGACCCTGGCATCATAACCTGAGCCAAGGACAGCCGCCTAACCAACTGAGCCACCCAGGTGCCCCTCTGATTATAAAAGTTTTCTTAGGAAGGCTCTACAGTTCCAGATAGTGGGGGGGAACCTGTATTCATACAACCCATTTATCACAATAAATACTGATTCAAAGTTTAGTAGCATATTCTTTATTCAAAAGCAACAACCTGATTTAAGGAAATTCAAGCAAAACTGTGTGGAAATGACATTAATTTGGAGTCAGATATTCTGGGTCTGACCTTGGATACATCACTTAACTTTTCTGGACCTCAAAATACCTCATCCTTAAAATGGAAAGAAGGGGACATGTCAAAAGATTCATCTAAGGTTCATTTCAGCTCTCAAAATTCTAGTTAATTTAGATGTACATGGTTTTTGTTTTTTTGAAGCACAAATCAGTCTGGCTTGGAAATTTGAAAGTTATGACTTCATCTCAATCTTGCTCAACTTGTATTAAGATAGCACAAATTAGAAGCTTGAAATTCTTACTAAAACAAAACAAAACAAATGGTCACTATGACCTTTTCTAACTCTGAAATATATTATAAATATATTTCACTTCCCTGTCCCTGCTGGTACCATCCTCGACAAGCCATTTTCATCCTTTCCCTGGATCCCTAAAGCAACCTAAATGGCTCCCACTTCTGTTCTTGCCCCTAAAATCCATTCTCCTCAAAGCTGCCAAAGGTTAATATCATGCCACCTTCCTTCTGAAAATCCTTTAATTATTTCCCAAAGAATTTAAACACTGCCTGATTCATCTATTCATTCCGCCACTGCTCCCCACCTTCCCACCACCCAGTTCTATCCCTCACTCATCCTTCCTATCAATCTTGGCCTTTTCCTCTGTTCCTTAAACATGCTAAGCTAGTTCCCATCTTCAGATTTATACTTGCTGCTCCCTCTGTCTTAACAGCTCTTGTTCCAAGGCTTTCAAGCTTTGCTCCTTGCGTTTATCCAAATCATACATGAAATGTCATCTTATCAGAGAGGTTTTTCCCTGACAATGAACCCATGCACTCTCCCCTCACACTTACACTGTCTAGGCACTATCACACTGACCTGCTTTTTTTTGTTGTTGTTTCAACCCAAAGCCTTTATCATTGTCTGAATTTCTCCATTACGTGTTTATTCTATGGTTCCTCCACAAAACACAGCCTTCATAAGAGCAAGGATGAGCTTGGATAAGAGCGAGGATATCCAGAGCAAGGATAAGAGCACATCTTGCCTGTGACAACCCCTAGGTGACAGTCATTCCAAACTGCCTTAATTGTATCTTAACATACACAAACTACTTTCAGCCTCCTCAATGCTGTATCCTCTGAGACACCAAAGACACCTTGATCTCTCGTCTTTTATTTAAGACCATTATGCCCAGGAATATCTCAAACACTGCGATGTCTGCACTCTAATGTTTACTGGTTTACATAAAAGCTGCCCCTATTGATGCTAAATTCCTTAAGGGCACGAATGAGCTCTAATTTATCCTCTCGTTTTTAGCCCTTAGAACAGTGCATGACCTGCAGTAAACACCAACTAAGAATTTGTTATTCTTTTAAAAGAAATTAGTATTTATTTAAATTATGTAAGATTCCTTTTACCTTTCTTAAGTTTCAAAGGTGAGCATAACTTCTAACTTGACATATGCATTAAGAATGTATTTATCAAAATATAATTTCCCAACAGAAGACAACTCCAGTGTTGAGAAATCATTTAATAAAAATTATCTTTAACTTTTCTAAACTTCTCATTATTTTATATATTCTAATCATCTTCTCTCTTGGCTAACATCTGTTCAGTCTGGAAAGTCCTACTTTTTCACTCAACTGATTTCTTCCTTTGATCATTTCAGTTTTTATTTTCTGTGTTTTTTCCCTCTTTCTGGAGAAGTATTGACAAAAACTGCACGTGATTATAGAATACAACTTTAATGTTTTGTTTTCAATATCCCTATTGATGATACCAAGGGTTTCCTAGGGGGTGTCGGTAGAAAGGGAGGAACAGAAGATGAATGGCATAACAAAGGGTTGATGTCATTAGGTTTGAACAAAGAAAAGATCCAGGTTAGAACTAATAGTTCGTTTTATATATATGAACTATACAGACACATAATCTATAAGTATATATAAATAGTTACATAAACACAGCTAATATCATTCACAATCTACTCCTTGGGACAGTAAGACTCCAAGAGAAACCTGAGAAGAACAAAATCATCCTCTATGGTATCCATTTCTGTATCTGTAAGTAAATCTGTAAGTAAAATCTGTTTGTAAAATCTTTGGAAAACTTCAGTATTTTTTTAATCTGTTGTTTGTAATTGTTATATTCACAGATAACACATTTTCATAAAAATATAGAAAGCAGAATGAGATGTTGGCCAGATCATGATATTGAGGAAACTTTCTTTAAAGTGGCTGGAATACCCTTAAGACAAAGTGACAGCAAACATGTCCAGGATCGCCCAGAAAACCCAAAGACAAAGGTCCTGCTATAGCAAAGAATTCATTACTTTTATTCAAGAGAGAACCTTAAATTTGGCCCTGTTTTTCCTAGGTAGTTTTGTTATTAATAAGTGATAGCTTCATCTGCTCTATGCTATTCCAGTTCTATTTTAAACTTTATACGAGAGTTCCATTTGATTCATGTTGTCTTGGTAATAAAGATCTTTAGGACTCTATTTTAAGAAGCAAAATGTCTCTGTGAGTAGTTCTCACTAACACTGAAAACATCTAGGGTTAATCTCAGAAATGACATGAAACTGGGGCACCTGGGTGGTTCAGTGGGTTAAAGCCTCTGCCTTCGGCTCAGGTCATGATCTCAGGGTCCTGGGATCGAGCTCCACATCGGGCTCTCTGCTCTGCGGAGAGCCTGCTTCCGCCCCCCTCTCTGCCTGCCTCTCTGCCTACTTGTGATCTCAAATAAATAAATAAAATCTTTAAAAAAAAAAAAAAAGAAATTACATAAAACTATCCGAGAGGCAGAAGTAGAATGGTCTTGAAGCCTAAAAAATGTTTTCCTTTTCCCCTACTACTTGGAAGATACGAATCAACTGTATTTTTGAATTTTTCTCTTTCATTTGTAACTTTCTTTAAATTTTAAAGGGCACATTCCTATATATTATTGATTATTCAAAAAACCAAAGCTCAACTCTATTCTGTGATCTCCAAAGAGTTTTGTAATAGTATTTATTTTTTTAAAAAGTCTTGATAGTTTGCAATCTAGCTTTTATTCTAAAATAAAAGCCAAGTTTGATTTTTAAAGATACCCACAGATACTAATTATTAAATGGGAATATCATAAAACAATGAGCTTATATTCTTTACTTGCCCCCATGAGGGGAATTATAACCACTTTCAGAATTTCTTAGACATCCACAACAAAGTTGTGGCTTTAAAAATATGAATGTCAAACCGTATCTTTGAGGGATTCAATCATAGTCAACATGGCCTTGACAATATACCTGGGTGCATTTTTTCACATTTGTATCCAAATGGGACAGTAGAGGGCGCTGCTGCTAAGCAGGACAGAGAAAATCCCCACCTTACACTGGGCTCCCTGGGAAGGCAGATTTCCTTTCAGAAATTAACTATTGCAAAATTTTAATTTGAGGCTATATGGATAATAACTCATGAGAATCCTTTTTTTTTTTTTAATTGTTTTTCTCTGCTTTTTAACAAAAAAGAGCAACTGTCATTTAACCTGGTGTGTCACTGTCAATCAAAGGCTTCTTTCCAGGAAGATTTGCCAGTATGAACTTCACTAGACGAGGGTAAACCCACCGTTGCTGAACTTTGATCTTACCATTGAAGCCATCCTGGTCCAGGTCTCCCAAAGGTGCTATGGCACTGCCGAATCTTGCAAAAACCTCAAACCCATTCAGCTTGGTTGTCTGGAAGTCTCCTGAGGCTCTTTGCAGAGACACAGACACCTGCCCCACCTCTTGGAGTTTGCCATCAGAACCACGATCCATGAAGAGAGGTGCTCCAATAAACACATCTGCATAACTAAAAGAACAGAATCTTCGTCACCAAAGCAAGATCAAATTCCATCTATAACAATATTTTTTCTTATTAAAACTGTTTCCCTCTTTCTATATTTCTCATAACCAAACTGAAGCATAGAATCATTTCAAATTCAAACCTTCCTCCAGCTCCTTTAAGAAACCATGAGTAAATCATAAAAATTACTTTATTCCTTCATATCATAAAAGCTACTGAAAGAAATTAGGAACAACATAGAGGTTTTCTCATATTCATGATAAGGTTGCTTCAGACTGGTTCCTTAAATAGAAAGATTAGCAGGAAGGAGACAAAGACACAGAAGAAACAATGTTTAGTTTTAGTAAAGGCCTCATAAACATGAGAGGAAAACTGTTCCTGGAAACCTCTTTTTAAACTTACTCATCGCCATTAATGTCCGTGGCAGCAACAGAAAATCCAAAATATGCAGCCATCTGGATAACAAAAAGAAAATGAAACGCTTACATTTCAACCAACTAGTTTGGACAGTTAATATCTGTGGTATATTTATCAAACAGAAAGGGTTTTTTTTTCTCTGCACATAGAGTTTCAATCTTAATTTCTTTTCTTTTGTTTATACTACCAACACAATCAGATAATGAGGCTTTTTTATGTTCCTAGATTTATGGCCAAAACACATCCCATGTATATTATTTCATTGTCTTCAACACATCCGACTTAGGTCCAAGTAATCAATGCTTCTTCCCAGGCCTAATCTCCTATCTCCCTTCCTCTCCACAACCCAACAGGTGCCAGATACAGACACACTATCAGGACATACAGTCACAGACAGAAGTTTGAAATGAGCACATGAAGTTATCAGTGGGAACTTATATAGTAAAGGTAATGGATAATAATTATTAATAGGTCATAATTGGTTCTATGTGAAAACACTGCTACTCTCAAGAAATTGTTTAGAGAGATATTGGAATGGCTTTGTTCTTGTCTCACATCTCAACTGATTACTTGTCAGTGGCTTTGTTTTTCAATTACACACAGTACAAATGTTTTTGGATTTATTACAGGATTATGTGGAGAGTGAAGGAATGTCCTTTCCTGCACTATAAGAGACTGTGGCCATCACAGAACAGCCTGGCTGGAAATAAATGTGAAAAGAAAAGTTCTAAAGATAGCACAACATGCAAAGCAAAACTAAGAGAGATGACAGTTTAAAGATGAACTAAAGTGAGGAATGAGTCAAAAAAAAAAGGAAAGTTAGCAAAGCTTCCAAAATTTGATTAATGGAGCTATCAGGAGGGAATAATACAGGAGATTCCTACATTATCTATTTTGGGTTGATTCAGTGTAATTGAAGACAAGGAAAGGGGAAGTCTACAATAACAAAATCAGAGTATGTGTATAAAGTACATTGTATTTGCAGATCAGAGCATGTGTATAAAGTATATTGAATCTGACTGGGTATTTACCCTAAAGATACAAATGTCGTGATTCAAAGGGGCACGTGCACCCGAATGTTTATAGCAGCAATGTCCACAATAGCCAAACTATGGAAAGAACCTAGATGTCCATCAACAGATGAATGGATAAAGAAGATGTGGTATATATATATACAATGGAATACTATGCAGCCATCGAGAGAAACAAAATCTTGCCATTTGCAATGACATGGATAGAACTAGAGAGTATTATGCTAAGCGAAATAAGTCAGTCAGAGAAAGACAATTACCACATGATCTCTCTGATATGAAGAATTTGAGAGGCAGGGCGGGGGGTTGTGGTGGGGTGGGGGAGAGAAATGAAACAGGAAGGGATGGGGAGGGAGACAAACCATAAGAGACTCCTGGACTCACGAAATGAACTAAGGGTGGCTGGGAGGTGGGGGGATAAAGATAGGGTGGCTGGGTTATGGACATCGGGGAGGGTATGTGCTGTGGTAAATGCTGTGAAATGTGTAAGCCTGACGATTCACAGACATGTACCCTGGGGCAAATAATTATGCTAATAAAAAAATAAAATAAATAAATAAATAAAAATAAAAAAATAAAAAGTATATTGAATCTGCAGTGTAATTTAACAGGATACTATTTTCGGGTCCTAGTCTTGCAAGGTGCTCTGCTTGAAAGTGTAAAGAAATCAGAGGATTTACTGAGACAGTTTTAGCCTAAGTACCAAGATGGAAATGTTTTCATTTGATTATTACTACAACCTCATAAGGAAGTTACCAGTATCCCTCTTTTTATAAATGATCCACCAGATTTACAGTGGCATATACTTTGTCCAGTGCAGTAAGACTGAGAATTTACAGCCTAGCTCTGTCTTAAAGCAAAGCCTGTATTTTCCCCCTACCACAAAACAGCTGAGCAAGAATAAAAAAAAGCATCGTGGACTGAATCCACGTACAGCATGATCTAGAGACACACATGGGCATCCGACAGGAGAAGTTGCTAGAGGTCAAGAAGTCACAGCCACAAAAAGGGATAACCACCCCTGCCCCAACTCTAACCCCCCATCAGCTGCAGGCCACTCTGTGCTGTGCGCCAACCCTGACTCCCCCCCTGTGGGAAGAGGTTTCTGGGGACCATGAGTCTACTTCCTTATCCTATCAATCCTCTCGCAAAGACTGACGATCTCTAGTGGGCTTGAATTCCACCCGGATCTGCAAACTGGGAGATACTTCTTTTTCCTGTACCTACTAATTTTCCCTTTGTCATTCCTAAATTGTCATTTAATTCTCTGAGATATACAATACAAATGTTATAAAATGCCTGTGCCTGCAGAGAATGTCGAGTACCTGAAAGTACTGCTTTTTTAAAAATATTTTTAACTCAATTAATTAATATATAATGTATTATTAGCTTCAGAAATAGAGGTCAGTGATTCATCAGTCTTATATGGACTACTTATACTCTTATAAGGACTACTTTTTAACTGGAGAATGTTTTATTTCATGTACTACATATGGAGTTTACTTATAATATCTATAATGTACACATCTGTGCCAGGCTTTGTTTCACATCAAACAAAATTAAAAGGCATGATCATTTCTTAAAGGAGAATTTAATGTCATCAGCAAAGAAAAAGGAAGTTTTTGTGGTTTCGTGTGTACGACATGTATTTCCTTAAAAAGCAAGCTATAATGTGCAATTACAAAAGGCTCTGCTTACACAAATTACTTTGGTTAAAGATAAATTCTTTAAAGCCTATTTAATATTTACAATACTGAATATTAAACCAATATTTATTATATAGTCAATGTGAACCATTATGATATTATGAAGAAAAACTTTAAAACATTAGGAATGCTGACGTTAAAATGTTAAATGAACAAAACATTTTAAAAACATACCTGCTGGGGGTGGAAAACAATTTACCATGCTAATGGACATCAAAAGAAAGCTGGAGTGGCAACCCTTATATCAGATAAATTAGATTTTAAGCCAAAGACTAGAATAAGAGATGAGGAAGGACGCTATATCATACTTAAAGGGACT